>SJYO01050271.1:1397910-1891290 GCA_006410555.1 Capra ibex
ACCATGGAGTAACACCAAAACTAAACGTAAAGAGACTATTACTCACTACAACTCGTAGAAAAGTACACAAACAATCGGTAGGTATACAGAAGAAACCTCTTTACAGATAAATCAAGAAACCGGGTAAAAAACTAACCCAGCAAATAAAAAGACCTTAACTCGACGTATTCGACGAACATATAAAAACTCTAATCGACAAACAGTCAACGAAGTAAACGATAATAAAAGAGGGTACGTCTTCCGACAGAAAAGTGGAACAAATATAAAAGGAAACAACACGTCTTCGAAAATTAAAATTAATCTAGGGTAAACAAATAAAAACGAAAATAAGGGTCTTATTTCTGAGGTGGTCTTTTAACGATCTCGATTAGTTACTTATATCATTTCAACGTCCTATATTTTAGTTGTGTGTCTTTAGGGAACGTAAAGATATGTGATTATTACTCTTTCATCTTTTTCTTTAATTCCTTTGTTAAGATAAGTGGTAACGTTACTTTTCTTATTTTATGAATCCTTATATAGATGGATTTCTTTGATTTCTGGATATATATCTGTTGATATTTGGTGACTACTTTCTTTAGTTTCTCCTGTAATTATCTACCTCTTTATGGTACAAGTACCTAGTCTTCTTAGTTATATCACTTTTACTCATATGATGGGTTTCGTTAGATGTCTAAGTTACGTTAGGGATAATTCGATGGTTTTGTTTTGAAAACTTTCTGTTACAGTTTTCTCACTCCTCTTTTCGGTATTAGACCCTCTTTTATAAATGTTTTCTGTGTAAACTATTACCTGACAATGAGTTTTATATGTTTCTTGAGAATTTTGAGTCGTTATTCTTTTACTTGTTGAACTAATTTTTTACTCGGTTTGAGGGATTGTTTGTCGAGTAGTTTCTTCTAAATGTCTACTGTTTGTTTGTGTACTTTTATATGAAGTACAGTATACAGTAGTATTTTATCTTTAATTTTACTAATATACTTTGATATACGGATGATCTTACCGGTTTTAGACCTTATGTCTGTTGTAGTTTAATATAGTTGATACGTCTCGTCATCCTTATATAATGACCTCTTAAGTAATATAATATTAAGTAAGTAACATCATTTTACGTTTTACCATATCGGTAAAACCTTCTGTCAAACAATCAAACCAAAAAACCAAACAAACAAACAAACAAATATTTTGATTCGTTTGAGCATGACATGGAAGGTCGTTAGGATGAGGTTTCAACTTTAGAATACAAGTGTGTTTTAAGACGGGTAGAAATAATTTATAAATAAATATCATAGGTTTTAAACTTTTGTTAGTTGTATAGAAATTTGTCCACTTTCCTATTTATTCAGAACATGTAAATCTGTTACCTTTTAATAAGTCCTGATTTTTCTTTACTCCATAGTTTATTACTTTTGTGTACCTCCTTTGAATTTAAGTATAATAATTCACCTTCTTCGGTTAGACTTTTCCGATGTATAACACAATAAAATTGATATACTGAAAGATCTTTACTGTTTTGATACCTTTATCATTTTCTTCTAGATACCAACGGTCCCCAACTGACCTTATCCTTCTGTTTATCCGTCTTGTTTTCTACTGAAATGTCCTATCACTTTTATGAGACTTACCATGACATTAGTAGATATGTAAAAGGTTTGGGTATCTTACATGTCATGGTTCTCACTTTAAATTACATTCGATATCTGAAACTCACTATCATTACACAGTTACATCCAAGTAGTTGATACTGTTTACTTGGTGAGACCACCCCTCACAACTATTACCCTCCGATATGTACACACTTGAAGGGACCACCTAGTCTTCCATTTTGAAGACAGATGTTACACCCTCTGGATCCAAGCTGGTGACCCAACCCTTCTAGGGGACCTCTTCCTTTCAATTGGGTGAGGTCATGAGAACGGACCTTTTAGGGTACCTGTCTCCTCGTACCATCCGATGTCAGGTACCCTAGAGTTTCTCAGCCTGTGCTGACTCGCTGAATTGAAGTGAAGTGAAGTATGTACACACGTCCGTCTCCCGTATCCCCTTTAAAAGGAAAATTAAAAAGACACTTGGATTTTAACGTAATGACCAACCCCGTATCTAAACCTAATAACACTATAACTTATTAAACGAACCCTTTGCTTGTCTCTAGTAAGACAGTAAAAACTCTCACGTAGGTTCATCTGAGAAAAGAAATTTTTTAAAAAATAATAAATAAATAAATAAATAAAAAATGAAATGCTATAACATAACCAAAACGGTATGTCGTTGTAATTAGGTAGTGCCCACATGTACACAAGGGTTAGGACTTGGAGGGAAGGGTATGGTAGAGAGACCCAGTAGGGTCACGTGGTCGGCGTTTGTAGGACATAGGACGTAACTTGGATCTGACCGTTAAGCAAAGAATATACTATAATATGTACAAAGTTACAGTAAGAGGGTTTAGTAGGGTGGGAGAGGGAGAGGGTGTCTCAGGTTTTCTAACAAGATATGTAGACACAGAGAAGACGACAGAGCGTATGTCCCAATAGTAATGGTAGAAAGATTTAAGGTATATATACGCAATCATATGAGATAACCACAAAAAGAAAAGAACTGATACTACCGATGAGGTAAAGAGGATTCCCTAAGAGGTAAAGAAGATTCCCTAAGAACAGGTGTCATCATATGTATTACCAGTAGACTCAATTTAAGTGGGTAAGGTCAGGTAAAATCAAGCGACTAAGGATTTTACAGCTGCAAGTCAGAACGGTAGAGAACAAACTGGTGAAGGTTAAACGGAACTAAGTACCTGGACTTAAGGTCCAAGGATACTTTATAACGAGGAATGTCATAACCTGGAACAAAGGTATTGGTCAGTGTAGGTGTTGACCCACAACAAAAACGAAACCGAGACAGAGAAGTAAGAAAGACCTCAATAAAGAGATGACTAGAGGTCATCGTATAATCCGTGGATGGTTGGACCCCTCAAGTAGAAAATCACAGGATAGATAAACGGAAAAGTATGACAAGTACCCTAAGAGTTCCGTTCTCATGACTTCACAAAAAGGTAAGGGAAGAGGTCCCATGGTGTAAAACAGTCTGGAGAGGTGGTACTGGACAGGTAGAACTCACCGGGATGTACCGTACCGAGTATCAAAGTAACTCAATCTGTTCCGACACCAGGTACCTACTCTACCGACCTACCGTAGTAGCTGAACTACCTGCACGCAAACTCACTTGAACCCCTTTACCACTACCTGTCCCTCCGGACCATACGATGCTAAGTACCCCAGCGTTTCTAAGTCTGTACTGACTCACTGACTTGACTTGACATCAGGTACACTAATCTAACTAATCAAAAGACACTAACACCAAAAGTCAAACAGAAGGGAGACTTCCTCTTCCTATTCTCCGAATACCTTCGAAGGACTACCCTCTCTGACTCACTCGACCTTTGACCCAGAACAAGACTACCGGTCCTGGTACGAGTTATTTAGAAATTAGGTTAAAAGACAACTACCCACCTCAACACACCGGAGGGACGATAAATAGACCCCGGTTTGATACCACCTCCATTACTTCTATTACCACTGAAGGGAGTTTTCTAGGGTATGTACATGACGATATGAGTGACGAGGGTTGGGACGTAGTCCGGTGGTGGTTGGGTGCGAAGGTGACCTCTGAGGATCTGTGGGTGTCCGTTCAGGTCCTGATACCTTTCGTCGTGTCTCAAAGGAGTTATACTTCGGGAGGTTTGTTGTGAGAAGGTACAGGAGTGGACATTGTCGTCCAGGGAGTCTTATGCTTATTATAAATCAAGAATCAAGTCAAGTCAAGTCAACGACACAGTACAGGTTAAGAAAAACTTGGGGACCTGACATCGTACGGTCCGAAGGGACAGGTAGTGGTTGAGGGTCTCGAATGAGTCTGAGTACAGGTAACTCAGCCACTACAGTAGGTCGGTAGAGTAGGAGACAGTAGGGGAAGAGGAGACGGAAGTTAGAAAAGGTCGTAGTCCCAGAAAAGGTCACTCAGTCAAAAAACGTAGTTCACCGGTTTCACAACCTCAAAGTCGAAGTCGTAGTCAGGAAGGTCACTTATAAGTCCTGACTAAAGGAAATTTTACCTGACCTAAAGGAACGTCAGGTTCCCTGATAGTTCTCAAAAGAGGTTATGGTGTTAAGTTTTTGTAGTTAAGTAACCACAAGTCCAAAGAATTATCAGGTTGAGAGTATAGGTATGTACTGATGACCTTTTTAGTATGAAACTGATCTACCTGGAAACAACCGTTTCATTACAGAGATAAAAAATTATACGACAGATCCAAAGACTGTGAAAAGAGAGTCCCTCACAGAAGATTAAAGTACCGACGTCAATGGTAGACGTCACTAAAACTTCGGGGATTTTTATTTTAGACAGTGACAAAGGTGACAAAGAGGTAGATAAACGGTACTTCACTACCCTGGCCTATAGTACTAGAATCAAAAGACTTACAACTCAAAATTCGGTTTAAAAAGTGAGAGAAGAAAATGAAAGTAGTTCTTTGAGAAATCAAGAAGAAGTGAAAGACGGTAATCCCACCACAGTAGACACATAGACTCTAATAACTATAAAGGGGACCGTTAGAACTAAGGTCAAACACGGACTAGGTCCGGCCGTAAAGGGTACTACATAAGACGTATACAATGTATTCGTCCTACTGTTATATGTCGGAACTACATGAGGACAGGGTCAAACCTTGGTCACACAACAAGGTACAGGTCAAGATTGACAACAAAGAACTGGACGTATATCCAAAGAGTCCTCCGTCCAGTCCACCCGACCATAAAGGTAGAGAAAGTCTTAAAAGGTCAAACAACCTAAAGTGTATTTCCGAAATCACATCAGTTACTCCGTCTTCATCTACTAAAAGACCTTGAGAGAACGAAAAAGTTACTAGGTTGTCTACAACCGTTAAACCAGAGAAGACGGAAAAGATTTAGGTCGAACTTGTAGACCTTCAAGTACCAAGTGTATAACGACTTCTGACCGAACCTCTTTAAACTCGTAATGAAATGTTCGTACACTCTACTCACGTCAACACACCATAAAACTCGTAAGAAACTGTAACGGAAAGAAACCCTGACCTTACTTTTGACTGGTAAAGGTCAGGACACCGGTGACGACTCAAAAGGTTCAAACACCGTACAACTCACGTCGTGAAAGTGTCGTAGTAAAAAATACTAAACTTTATGGAGTTGATCTTAATGTAGTGGAGGTGATCGAAACAAGTATCACTACGAAGGATTCCGGGTGAACTGAAGTGTACGATCCTACAGACCGAGATCCACTCACTAGTGTGGTAGCACTAATAGACCCAGTACTTCTAGAAAAAACATATTAAGAAGACAGATAAGGACGGTGGAGAAGAATTATAGAAGACGAAGAAAATCCAGGTATGGTAAAGACAGGAAATGACTCGGGTAGAAACGTACTTTACAAGGGAACCACAGAGATCAAAAGAACTTCTCTAGAGATCAGAAAGGGTAAGATAACAAAAGGAGATGAAGACAGGTGACTAGTGACTCTTTCCGAAAGAATAGGGAGGAACGATAAGAAACCTTGAGACGTAAGTTTACCCATATAGAAAGGAAAGGAGGAAACGAAAAGTGAAGAGATGAAAAGTGTCGATAAACATTCTGGAGGACTCTGTTGGTAAAACGTAAAAACGTGAAGAAAAAGTAAAATGACACGAATCAAGTATTTAATTTGAAACCGTATCTACACATGTATATCCTTTTTCCTTTTGTATCATATACATCCCAAGTCATGTCAGATACCAAAGTCCGTAGGTAACCCCATAGGTGTCTATTATCCCTGATTACTTGGAGCCCAAGACTCTCCTTCTCAATCTAAAAAAGAACTCTGGTCCAACACAACTCTTCCGGTAAAGAAAGTGTCCTTTCCTTGGGTCGAGATAAACACTCTTTCAGATGACTCTATGTTAAGACATCAGACCCCACTCCCCGGAGTTCTAGAATAAAACCTTCGAACCACTTATAATGTGGACACTTTATATTCATAGGACACCTCTGACTCAAAGTCACTTGGAAAGAGAACCCACATCCCTACCTCCGGATGGGTAGGGGACAATAAGACCTAGACACAAACGTCTCGACTCACTGGACAAGGAAATCAATAGTCTCCGTGATCTGTCCACTACCACAGTTCATTGGATAAAAGAAAGAAAGAAAAGGATGGAGTGAAGAGATGGGGGATCGTCACAAAGGACTCTAATGGAGAGTTGATTGGATTAAATGATCGTGAACTTAGGAGAAGAGTTTAGACGAACGAAGTCAAGTCAAGTCAAGTCAAGTCAGCGAGTCAGTATAGGCTGAGAAACGGTGGTTACTTAGCGTCTTGTGGTCCGGAGGGACAGGTAGTGGTAGAGGGTCTCAACTGAGTCTGAGTGCAAGTAGCTCAGGCACTACGGTAGGTCGGTAGAGTAGGAACCAGCAGGGGAAGAGGAGGACGGGGTTAGGAAGGATCGTAGTCTCAGAAAAGGTTACTCAATTGGGAAGCGTCCTCCACCGGTTTCATGACCTCGAAGTCGAAATCGTAGTAAGGAAGGTTTCTGTAGGGTCCCAACTAGAGGAAGTCTTACCTGACCAACCTAGAGGACCGTCAGGTTCCCTGAGAGTTCTCAGAAGAGGTTGTGGTGTCAAGTTTTCGTAGTTAAGAAGCCACGAGTCGAAAGAAGTGTCAGGTTGAGAGTGTAGGTATGTACTGGTGTCCTTTTTGGTATCGGAACTGATCTACCTGGAATCAGCCGTTTCATTACAGAGACGAAAACTTATATGACAGATCCAACCAGTATTGAAAAGAAGGTTTTTCATTCGCAGAAAATTAAAGTACCAACGTCAGTGGTAGACGTCACTAAAACCTCGGGGGGTTTTATTTCAGACTGTGACAAAGGTGACAAAGGGGGAGATAAAGGGTACTTCACTACCCTGGCCTACGGTACTAGAAACAAAAGACTTACAACTCGAAATTCGGTTGAAAAAGAGAGAGGAGAAAGTGAAAGTAGTTATCCGAAAAATCGAGGAGAAGTGAAAGACGGTATTCCCAACACAGTAGACGTATCGACTCCAATAACTATAAAGAGGACCGTTAGAACTAAGGTCGAACACAAATAAGGTCAGGTCACAAAGAGTACTACATGAGACTTATCTTCAATTTATTCGTCCCACTGTTATATGTCGGAACTGCATGGGGAAAAGGATAAACCTTGGTCAGATAACAAGGTACATGTCAAGATTGACAACGAAGGACTGGACGTATGTCTAAAGAGTTTTTCGTCCAGTCCACCAGACCATAAGGGTAGAGAAAGTCTTAAAAGGTGTCAAGTAACACTAGGTGTGTTAGTTTCCGAAACCGTATCAGTTATTTCGTCTTTAGCTACACAAAGACCTTGAGAGAACGGAAAAGGTACTAGGTCACCTACAACCGTTAAACTAGAGACCAAGGAGACGGAAAAGATTGTGGTCCAACTAGTAGTCCCTCAAGTGCCAAGTACATAACGACTTCGGACCGAACCTCTTAAAACTCACAATGAAATGATCGTACACTCTACTCACGTTAACACACCATCAAACTCGTAAGAAACCGTGACGGAAAGAAACCTTAACCTTACTTTTGACTGCAAAAGGTCAGGACACCGGTGACGACTTAAAAGGTTTAAACGACCGTATAACTCACGTCGTGAAAGTGACGTAGTAAAAAGTCCTAAACTTTGTCGAGTTGACCTTAAGGTAGTGGAGGTGATCGAAACAAGCATCACTAGGAAAGATTTCGGGTGAACTGAAGTGTAAGGTTCTACAGACCGAGAGCTAATCATTAGTGTAGTAGTACTAATAGAACCAGCACTTCTAGAAAAAACATACCAAGAAGGCACATAAGAACGGCGGAGAAGAATTATAGATGACGAAGACAATACAGGTATTGTAAAGACAGGAAATAGCTCGGGTAGAAACGTACTTTACAAGGGAACCATAGAGATTAAAAGAACTTCTCTAGAGATCAGAAAGGGTAAGACAAGAAAAGGAGATAAAGAAACGTGACTAGCGACTTCTTCCGAAAGAATTCGACCGAGTGATTCGTGATCCGCGTCCGCCGCCCCCGCCGATCGGCCACGTGACTCGCGCCGGCTTTCCTCGATGGGGTTCAGGCTCCAGTCACCGTCGTCGGATCTCACGACCCGACGTTACCGCGTCATTGTCAGTTCTCCTCGACTGGACGTAGGCTCCAGTCACCGCCGGCCCTCTTCGATGGGACATAGGGACCGGTCCCCACCGCCGACACTCCTCTTTGAGACGAAGACTCCAGTCCTCACCGTCAGCTCTCCTCGATGGGGTGTAGGCTCCAGTCACCGTCGGCCCTCCTCTGTGGGGCACAGGCTCCAGTCCCGCCGCCGGCCCTCCTTGATAGGACGCAGCCTCCGGTCACCGCCGGTCCTCTGTGGGGCGCAGACTTCAGTCTCCGCCGGCCTTCTTCGGTGGAGGGCGGGCTCCGGTCCCAGATACTGGGACTCCTCGGTGGGGTTCGGACTCCGGTCCCGGACGATGACCCTCCTCGTTGGGTTCCTCTCCACCAACGCGTCCGTGTCCTCCCGGATCTCCTCGATAGGGTGCAACTTCCAGTCCTTACCGTCTCCATTCCTCTATGGGGAGCAGGTTCCATTCCTCGTCGTCGAGACGAAACGACCTCGTCGGTACTTCTCTATGGGGTACGGGTTCCATTCTCTTTGGGTTCATTCTACTATCCACAACGATCTCCCGTAGTCTCCCGTCTGTGTAACTTTGGTATAAGTGTTATTTGATCAGTTAGTTACTGTGATCCTGGTGTCGGAACAGTTTGAGTTACTTTGGTTCGGTACGGACGCCCCGTTGGGTTCTACCCGTCCAGTACCACCTCTCCAGACTGTCTTACACCAGGTGACCTCTTCCCTTACCGTTCGGTGAAGTCATAAGAACGGAACTCTTGGGGTACTTATCGTACTTTTCCGTTTTACTATCCTATGGTTTTCTCCTTGAGGGGTCCAGTAAGTCAAGTCAAGTCAGCGAGTCAGTACAAGCTGAGAAACGCTGGGGTACTTAACGTCGTACGGTCCGGAGAGACAAGTAGTGGTAGAGGGTCTCAACGGAGTCTGAGTGCAGGTAGCTCAGTCACTACGGTAGGTCGGTAGAGTAGGAACCAGTAGGGGAAAAGGAGGACGGAGGTTAGGGAGGGTTGTACTCTCAGAAAAGGTTACTCAGTTGAGAAACGTACTCCACCGGTTTCACGACCTCAAAGTCGAAGTCGTAGTAAGGAAGGTTTCTTTAGGGTCCCAACTAGAGGAAGTCTTACCTGACCAACCTAGAGGAACGTCAGGTTCCCTGAGAGTTCTCAGAAGAGGTTGTGGTGTCAAGTTTTCGTAGTTAAGAAGCCACGAGTCGGAAGAAGTGTCAGGTTGAGAGTGTAGGTATGTACTGGTGACCTTTTTGGTATCGGAACTGATCTGCCTGGAATCAGCCGTTTCATTACAGAGACGAAAACTTATACGATAGATCCAACCAGTAGTGAAAAGGAGGTTCCTCATTCACAGAAAATTCCCCTAAAGATTTTTGACTCTAAATTTAAAGTCTTTGTTTACAGACATTCCAGTGGACCACAAAATAATACTAGGACTGGTTGTGAACCCGATATTTACTACGGGTGATAAAACGGAGGAGACAGATTAGACCAATCTATCTCTCAGGCCCTCCGAAAACCCGGTCAGAGAATAAAAGAAGTATAAATCTTTCCTTCGATTTTTAGGTTGTAAACGTCACCAATCACCCGGTCTCCCTCTGACACCCGTTCTTACATATACAAGGATGATCAAACTATAGTATTCTTTCCTGATGACAAATTACCTTCGTGGTAGTCTCTAGGATACGACTGGGACACGCAGTATCGGACCGATAAATTTTCCACTAGAGACCGGCCGTTATAGCCGTAACGGAACCTCGAGGAATCTCTGTGTCGAAAGGTCCTGAGTGGGTCTGGGTGATTTAGTCTTGAACGAAATATTTTTCTAGGAATTCACTAAGTACACGTGTAATTATAAACTCTACGTAACGAACTCAAACGGAAAACTCCTTCTTTTGTTTTAGTCTGAGATTTATATCGTCGAGACTAAATTCAGACGAAGATGTCTCTCCTTTTTATTATAAGGTCTTCAAATGGTCTATGGGTGTTATCATTATAGATCGTTTTTAAAAAATTCACAATGTCCCAGAATAACTTCTTCATATATAAGAGACAAAACCGTATATGTCAATTAATCAACTCTTTATGTCAATTCACACCGTCTAAGAAAGTGATAAAAGTCGGGTTCAGACATATAAAAAATATTACTATCTAAAAGTAACCTAGTAAGTCAATTATTACATGTAATTCTTAAGTAATACACATACGACTATAGGACTTGGGACATGAGTCCTTACCTATTCCGTGACAAAGATGGGAGTTTCTTGAACTGTAGATTTATTGTTTCATGATGTTCCCACCGTTCTCCGTATAATGGTTCATTTTTAGTCATACTTCTCTGTCTCAAACGGTTTACGGATATTAAGTGGACACAGTACTACTAAGTCATGTTATAACATAAGTGTAAAAAATAAACTTATAAATAAACATCTGTAGACAATGTAAAGACGTACCTTTCCGTAGAACAAAAGTCCCTGATTATAAACAATTTACTATACAGGTGACGACTGAAGCTGTAAATATATTCGAGAGACGGTTTCCTTCCTCTTACATTTTATTATAATATACTTTGTTATACGAACTCGTTAAAGGATATTATAATTCTTACAGAATGAGATCTTTCTTATATTTATTTCGGTTTAATTGGCTTGAAAAATTTGTGAAATTAGTTCTATGTTATGTTGTGTTCTTTTCTGAGATGTGCACCTGTAGTTGTCTACTAGTTATGACTTTAGTCTAACTAATATAAGAAACGTCTGTTTCTACCTCTTCGAGATATGTCAGTTGTTTTTGTTATGACCCTCGACTTACACCGAGTCTTGTATTCGGGGAATAACTGTTTATTCAGGTAAACTTTGACTTCTTCCATCCCTTTTGGTGATCTGGTAAGTCAAGTCAAGTCAGTGAGTTGGCATAGGCTGAGAAACACTGGGGTGTCTGGTGTCGTGCGGTCCGGAGGGACAGGTAGTGGTTGAGGACCTCGAGTTGGTTTGAGTACAGGTAGCTCAGCCACTACGGTAGGTCGGTAGAGTAGGAGACAGTAGGGGAAGACAAGGACAGGGGTTAGGGAGGGTCGTAGTCTCAGAAAAGGTTACTCAGTTGAGAAGTGTACTCCACCGGTTTCATGACCTCAAAGTCGAAATCGTAGTAAGGAAGCTCTCTTTAAGGTCCCGACTAGAGGAAGTCTTACCTGACCAACCTAGAGGAACGTCAGGTTCCTTGAGAGTTCTCAGAAGAGGTTATAGTGTCAAGTTTTCGTAGTTAAGAAACCGTGAGTCGAAAGAAGTGTCAGGTTGAGAGTGTAGGTATGTGCTGGTGACCTTTTTGGTATCGGAACTGATATACTTGGAAACAACCGTTTCATTACAGAGACGAAAAATTATACGATAGATCCAACCAGTATTGAAAGGAAGGTTCCTTATTCGACGTTAGTGGTAGACGTCACTAAAACCTCGAGGGGTTTCAGACTGTGACAAAGGTGTCACCTTCACTCTTTATCTGAATTCCCTGATCTAGACTTTCTATCTCACGGACTACTTGATACCTGTCTCCAAACACTGGAACACGTCCTCTGTTCCTAGTTCTGGTAGGGGTACCTTTTCTTTACGTTTTTCGTTTTACCGACAGACTCCTCCGGAATGTTTATCGACACTTTTCTTCTCTTCTCTTTTCGTTTCCTCTTTTCCTTTCTATATTCGTAGACTTACGTCTTAAGGTTTCTGGTAAGTCCATGCTGGATTTAGTTTAGGAAATACTAATATGTCGTTTTCACTGTTTATCTAAGTTCTCAAATCTAGACTATGTCAGGGACTTCTTTATACCTGCCTCCAAGTACTGTAACATGTCCTCCGTTACTAGTTCTGGTACGAGTTCTCTTTCTTTTCGTTTTTCCGTTTTACCAACAGACTCCTCCGGAATGTTTATCGACTCTTTTCTTCTCTTCGATTTCCGTTTTTTCTTTTCCTTTCGATGTGGGTAAACTTACGTCTCCAGGTTTCTACTCGTTCCTCTCTATTCTTGTGGAAAGACTCACTAGTCACGTTTCTTCATCTCCTTTTGACATCTTACCTCTTCTGATCTCTAGAGAAGTTCTTTCAATCTGTGGCTCTCTTGTAAAGTATGTTTCTACTTGTGTCATTTCCTTTCTTTACTATACCTGGATTCTCTTGGTCTTCTATAATTTTTCTCCACCGTTCTTATGTGTCTTCTTGATATGTTTTTTCTAGAAGTACTGGGTCTATTGATATTACCCCATTAGTGAATAGATCTCGGTCTGTAGGAACTTAAGTCTCAGTTCACCCGGAATCCTTCGTAGTGATACTCGTTTCGGTCCCCTCCACTACCTTAAAGTCAACTCGATAAAGTTTGGGATTTTCTACTAAGACACTTTCAGACGTGAGTTATACGGTCATTTAAATCTTTTGAGTCGTCACCGGTGTCCTGACCTTTTCCAGTCAAAAGTAAGGTTAGGTTTTCTCTCCGTCACGATTTCTTACAAGTTTGATGGTGTTTTAACGTGAGTACAGTGTACGATCATTTCATTACGAGTTTTAAGAGGTTCGGTCCGAAGTTGTCATGTACTTGATACTTGAAGGTCTACAAGTTTGACCTAAATCTTTTCTGTCTCCTTGGTCTCCAGTTTAACGGTTGTAGACGACCTAGTAGTTTTTACGTTCTCTCAAGGTCTTTTTGTAGATGAAGAAGAAATAACTGATATGGTTTCGGAAACTGATACACCTAGTGTTGTTTGACCTTTTAAGACTTTCTCTACCCTTGTGATCTGGTGTACCGGACGGAGGACTCTTTATACATATGTCCAGTTCTTCATTGTAAATCTTGACCTGTACCTTTTTGTGTGACTAAGATTTAGCCCTTTCCTCATGTAGTTCCGACATATAGCAGTAGGACGAATAAATTGAATATACGTCTCACGTACTGTTTGTGACCCGACCTACTTCGTGTTCGACCTTAGTTCTAACGGTCCCCTTAATAGTTAATGGTGTCTATACGTCTACTGTGGTGGGAATACCGTCTTTCACTTCTTGATTTCTCGGAGAACTACTTTCACTTTCTCCTCTCACTTCTCCAACTGAATTTTGAGTTATATGTCTTTTGATTCTAGTACCGTAGGTCAGGGTAGTGAAGTACCGTTTATCTACCCCTTTGTTACCTTTGTCTGAAATAATAATAATAAAACCGAGGTTTTAGTGACGTCTAACATTACGTCGGTACTTTAATTTTCTGGAAACGAGGAACCTTCTTTTCGATACTGGTTGGATCTGTCGTATAATTGTTCGTCTCTGCAATGAAACGGTTCTTTCCAGGTATATCAGTTTCCATACCAAAAAGGTCATCAGTACATACCTACACTTAACCGAACTCACGGTTTCTTAACTACGAAAATTTGACGCCACAACCTCTTCTGAGAACTCTAAGGGAACCTGACGTTCTTCTAGGTTAGTCAGGTAGGATTTCCTTTAGTCAGGACTAATAAGTAACCTTCCTGTCTACCTCTTCGATGTTGAGGTTATGAAACCGGTGGACTACGTTTCTTGACTGAGTAAACTTCCTGGGACTACGACCCTTACTAACTTCCACCCTCCTCTTACCCTGCTGTCTCCTACTTTACCAACCTACCGTAGCGATTACACGACCTGCTCAAACTAATTCGAAGTCCTCAACTACTACCTGTCCCTCGGACCGTACGACGACATGTACCCTAATAATTCTCAACCTGTACTGAATCGTTGACTTGACTTGACTAGACTAACTCTATGTTATGTATATCGTATGACTGAATTTCACTAAAAACCATACAAGTCTCAACACGTAGATAGTGATGTAAATTAAAAATTTGGAAAAGTAATGAGAGGTTCTTTGGTGTATGGTAAATCTAAAGTGTGGGATGAGATGTGGAAGACGGTGGGTGGTCAAGAGACAGAATTGGAGTCGGAACCGTTAGTGATTAAATGAAAGATTGAGATATCTAAACGGATCGGACGTAAATAATACTTATCTCAGTATACTACATACCAGGAAACACTGACCTAAAAAAAAAAAAGTAAAATTGTGTAACAAAATTTAGGAGTGATTTAAAATAAAAGTAAGACGTAAAGGAACTTTATTTACAACACAAAAGTGTAAAAGAAGGTAGTAGACTTACACACTACACAGGTGGAATCTAACGTCATGGATTCACCAACTTTTGTACAGGTCGTCGGAATCAAACAGGATGTGTACAAACCTTCGTTCTTTCAAAACTCGTACTACCATTTGCCATGACTTGGTTGTACGGTAGTAGGGGACCCAGACTAAGTGTTACTGTTTGAGTAAACCGACACTGTAGGGTGGTTGAAATACTACATCCTATTTCCTTCTTTCTCTCCTCTCTGGTCGATAACCTGATGCTGACAATGAGGAGAGTTGAGTAAAATAATTACAATGATGGACCCTTTAAGACGAACTAACAAAAAGTACACACAGAACTATTTTCTACAAACTCCAGAGAATGTGGTCTTTGAAAAACGACACCGGGAAACCACAAATAGACCTTTCACTTCATAGGTTTCTTGGAATACCTAAATCCGTCAAGGAAAATATCCTCTGTATTTTCGTAATTCTCGTACAGACCTGTCATTTAAGATTACAACATAAATTGGGTAGAGGTTTTTGGATTAATAAAGGATAATAAAATCGGAAATACAGGAGTCTTAGAAACAGGTATGGGTAATCATCATGGGACCAAGAATGAGTTTTGTAGCTTAGAGGTAAGAACAGTACAAGTTATAAAACTTAGATTAGGTGGAAATTTTAAAGACGGACTTACTAAAAATATTTAAGTAAAACTTACGGAATGTATTTACTTTCTGATATTACGTTTCTTACCAAAGAAGAAACTTTAAGATTTAACAATATTACATTCGAATTTTTATTTGACTTTTAGAATTTTATTAAAATTATCTTTCATATAAAAGATATAAAACAATGAAAGACACATATATATTATTAAAAATTTAACTTTTAACATTGGGTTCACGGACACTTCTTGTCCATTACTACTTCCTTTCCTACTACTAAACGAAAAAAAATTTGTAGTAGTTATAAAACACTGAAAATTTTTTCAGAAAGATCTTTCAGTCAGTCACATGTGGTGGACATGAGATGACGTTTACAAGAGGTAAGAGAAAGGTCTACTGGAACTACTCGGAAACCAGATTTACTATTGAGAGGTACGGTATCCCTTACGGTAAACAAAATAAAGACAGTATGTCACAGCCTTCTACACTCGGAACTTGAATGGTTACTCTGAAGAGATATATACCACACACAGAACACACACAACGATGAGTCACTGAGAAGGTAAAGAACAGTTCAATGTCTGGAGTTAGACGTAAGATGAGGGGAGTGGAAGTAGGGTCTTCACCACGATAAGATGTGAATGAGGATTCAAAAGAGATCTCGTCACCCCTTGGACGATTTGGGAAAGAAGAGTTTATTTTAGACACACAAGTTTCGGTCTTTTGAAGTATGTAACAGAATACTTCACCCGTTCTTCCTTTCTCGACTTACCTGAGACGTTGTTTTACTGAGATGATATCAAACTCTACCACCTTCTTCTGTCATCGTACTTCGACCCAAGTCTAAGTTAATATTGTCGTTTACGGACGGGTGGTCCGTCACTCATCCCCTCATGAAACGAGAAAGACTACACGTTGAACTAAGAGGGGGGTGCAACTGACAGTCACACAAATGAAAAACAAGAGTCTTTTACCAACCTAAACTTACCTACACTTTTATACCATTAATAATTAAACTTCTTTAGAAGTCAAATCAGGTTTGTGTCGTTTTCTCTACACTAGGAGGTTAATATTTTAGTCTATAAATGACGAATCGGACTTAAAAGGGTACTTCACATACTCTGGAACACGTATTGTTTAGAAGGAAGTGTTTCCTCTCTTCCTCAACTCCTTAGATTCATCTTGAGACTTTCGACGACAAAGATGAGAGATCGACGGTAAAAGGGGGTATACTTGTTATTCGTAAACATAGAGTTCCCGAAGGTTCCACCGTGATCACCATTTCTTGGGTGAACAGTTACAGACCTTTTAAGGGACCGGTCTCGTGGAACCACCCGATGTTATGTACCCCGGTGTTTCGTAGTCTGTACTGATTTGCTGACTTGTGTGTGTGTCTAAAGTGTAAACTCCCGATCATCACCTCTGATAGAAGAGAAAAAAGAAAAGAAAAGAAAAAAATTTAGATTTATATTAACAGAATCACTATAAAATAATCAAAGTCCACCTTTTGGATCACTAAACTATAAAGACATGTAATATTTTACTGGTGGTGTCATTCACATCAATGGTAGACAGTAATATGTTTCAATAATGTTATAATAATTGATATAAGGGATATAATATATAATATAGGGGTAAACATAAATAAAATCTTAACTCTCAAACATGGAACATTAGAGAGAGTGGTCAAAGTAAGGACGGGGTAACGGGGAAACCGTTGGTAATCAAACAAGAGACATAGATACGTAGACATAGAACAAACAATAGAAACAAACAAAAAATCTAAGGTGTATATTCACTTTAATTTACCAGAAACAAAAAGAGACAAACTGAATTAAAGTGAATCGTATTACTGGAGATCCAAGTAGGTATGCCAACGTTTACCGTTCTAAAGTAAGAAAAACACCGACTCATCATAAGGTAACATGTATATGTGGTGTGAAAATAGGTATTTAAATAACTACCTGTCAATCCAACGAAGGTATAGAACCGATAACATTTATTACAACGTTTATTACAACATTTATTCCCACGTATATAAAAAGACTTAACCACCGAAAAAAAAGGAGACCCTCTTTATAGGTCTTCTCCTTAACAACCTAATATACCAGTGAAATTTAAAAAACTCCTCGGAGGTATAACAAAAGGTATCATCGATACGGTTAAACGTAACTATGATTATCATGTGTTTCCAAGAGAAAAGAGGTGTAAGAGAACAATAAATAAAGAAAAAAATATTATCGGTAAGACTGTCCATACTCTGTTGTAGAGTAACCCTAAAACTAAACGTAAAGAGACTACTAATCATTACAACTGGTAAAAAAGTACAAAGACAACTGTTAGACAAATAGAAGTAACCTTTTATAAATAAGTGGTGAAGACGAATAAAAAATTTTTAACCCAACGAACCACAAAAATAAAATACATTTCAACATACCCAAGAAACATATAAAACCTATAATTGGAGAATAACCTATATAGTTAACGTCTATAGAAGAGGGTAAATCATCCGACTGAAAATCAAAACATCAGAACATCTATCAAAGGAAGTGACACTTCTTCGAAAGTCAAACTATATCAAGGTAAACAAATAAAAACGAAAACGAAAGAAACGGATTCCTCTGTATAAATTTTTCATAAAGATTCTGGCTACAGTTTCTCGTATAACGACTCAAAGGAAGATCTTCATAATACCAATACGTATAATATAGATTCAGGAATTGGGTAAAACTCAAATAAATACATATACCAGATGTTTTCATCGAGTCAAACTAAGAAAATATACGTCGACAAGTCTAAAGGGTCGTGGTGAAAAACTTTTCCGACAGGAAAGAGGTAACATATAAGAACGAATAAAAAGATATCTAATTAACGACCCTTGTGGTCTGGTGGAATGGACAGAGGACTCTTTGCACATACATCTTCTTCGTTGTCAATTTTGGTCTGTACCTTGACCTGACCGAGTTTTAACCCTTTTCTCATACACAGTTCCGACATATAACGGTAGAACGAATAAATTGAAGATACGTCTCATGTAGTAGACTTTACGAACCGATCTACTTAGTGTTCAACCTTAGTTCTGACGTTCCTCTTTATCGTTGTTGAAGTCTATAAGTCTACTATGAGATTACCGTCGTACCATTTGTCTACCCCTTTTCAACCTTTGTCACAGTCTGAAATAAAAGTACCCGAGGTTTTTAGCGACGTCTACCACTGACGTCGGTACTTCAATTTCTGTGAACGAGGAACCTTCCTTTCGATACTGTTATGATCTATTGTATAATATTCAGTCCCTGTAGTGAAACGGTTGTTTCTAGACAGATCAGTTTCGATACCAAAAAGGTAATCAGTACATACCTACATTCTCAACCTGGTATTTCTTCCGACTTGCGGTTTCTTAGTTACGAACCCTTCTGACAATTCCCAGGGAACCTGACGTTCCTCTAGTTTGATCAATTAGGATTTCCTTTATTTGGGACTTATAAGTAACCTTCCTGAACACGACTTGGACTTCGAGGTTAGGAAACCGGTGAACTACACTTTTCGGTTTAGTAACCTTTTCTGGGACTACGACCCTTTCTACCTCCCGTTCTCCCCTTTCACCACTGTCTCCTACTCTACCAACCTATCGTAGTGACTGGGTTATCTATACTCAAACTCGTGTGAGACCCTCTATTACTTCCTGTTCCTTCGGACCTTATGACGTCAGATACCCAAGTGTTTCTTAACCTGTGTTGAATAACTGATTTGTCGTTGTTGTCAATGGGTATATTGACACCCAAGCAAAGACCCGAGAGACACACCGGGGTAACTAGATACACAGGTAAAACCACTATCATGGTATAACAAAACTACTGATATCGAAACATCATACCAAACTTTAAACCCTCACACTATGGAGGTCCAAACAGGAAGAAGGATTCTAAGAAAACCGATAACCCAGAAAACACGAAGGTATGTTTAAAACTTTAATAAACAAGATCAAGTCATTTGTCATGGTAACGATAAAACTATTTCTCACGAAATGTAGACATCTAACGAAACCTCGCATACCAGTAAAATCTTTTGAGACCCTCTATCACTTCCTGTCCCTTCGGACCACACGAACGTTTCTCACTGTGTTGACTCGTTGGCTTGTTGTTAAGAAGATTAAACACTTGTCCCATATAGAAAAATAGTGAAACAAAACAGAAGTTAAAGAAATTAGTTAAAAAACATGAAAAGGATTATATGCAGAAAATCGAGGCAACAATCTAAATAAAGATCCATAAAATAAGTAAAAACTATTTTAACATTTACCCTAACAAAAAATTGAAGATAAAGGATACTGAGTAAAAAGTATGTAACTTTACGTTGTCTAAATACATATAATTAAAACATAGAACGTTGGAATGACTAAGGGAAATAAACAAGATTATCACAAAACCATCATAGAAATCCTAAAAGATATATATGATAGTGTAGTAGTCATTTGTGACTATTGAAATAAAGAAGGAAAAGTTACACCTAAGCAAACTAAAGAAGGAGTAAACTAACGACACCACTCCTGAAGGTTATAATACAATTTGTCTTCACCACTCTCTGCCGTAGGAACAGAACAAACTAGAATCTCCTTATAACCAACATCCAAACAGTATACACCGGAAATAATACAACTTTGTAAAAGGGAGACATGGGTGTAACAACACTTAAACATAGTATTCGTCTACAACTTAAAACGGTTTGCGAATAAGACGTAGGTAATTTTACTAGTATAGTAAAAACAAGAAGTCAAAGAAGAAGTCATGACATAACATAACAAACTAAACACCTATAACTTGATAGGAACGTTTAACCCCGTTAGGGCGAACTAGTACCACTTATTATTCAAATTACATAACAACTAAAGTCAAACGATTATAAAAAACTCGTAAAAACACATACACAAATAATCTCTATGATCGGTTATTAAAAAACACCAAAACACACCTTGTAAACCGAAAGTATGATCCAACTACGACTGGAGTATCTTACTCACACCTTTGTAAGGCGGAGAAGTATAAAACTTTATCAAACTTTTTTTTATCCACAATTAGGAATATACATATATACGAACCATCTTAAATGGAGACTCCGGTGGATCATGACAAAACAACAACAACAACAACCCTCCAATAAAAAAAAAAAAATTCAACTAAGTTAAAGTAATGACCATTCAATCAGACAAGTATAAAAGATAAAGAAGGACTAAGTCGAAACCCTCTAACATGTAAAGATCGTTAAATAGGTAAAGAAGACTCAACAGGTAAAGTAACCATATATTAACAAGTATATTAGTGAATACTAGGAAACATAAAGACACTATAGTTGAATTGAAGAGAGGGTAAAGGTTAAAATTAATGTATCCGTGAGAGAGAAAAAAAGAACTACTCAGACCTATTTACAAATAGTTGAAACAAAAAGGAAATTTCATAGTCAAGAATTAAAGTAATAAAAAAAAGATAAAAAATTTTTAAAGATAAAGTAAATAGAGACAAGACTAGAAATACGAAAGAAAAGAAAATGATTGAAACTGAAAACAGACAAAAAGAAAATGATTATGTAAATTCCCATTCCAATCTAACCAATAGACTCTAAAAAGAAGAACAAAGGACTTCATCTAAACATAAACATTGAAGGAAGGATCTTGACGACGGTCTCCAGGGTTCCACCACCAGTATTCCGACCCCATACATTTTATGTTCGGGTACGGTCGAGTGATCAACCGACCATTCGGGGGTCTTGATTATCCAATCTCCCTCCTGAGGTTTCACCGCGAATAGTCGGGGTTCCAGGGACACCATGTTACTCGAAAATTTTTTCCGACGACAATCCTAAACCCAGGGGTCCCTCTCAGGGTAAACGAAGGCGGAGAGGTCCTTCGGGTTGTTCTGGTCGCTCACGTAGACTGTCCGAGGAAAGGTTAATAACGGAAACGAAACCCAGACTCACACACTCTAAAACAAGTACGGGAAATTCTCGTATTGAGACAAAGGATGTCGTAAGATGGAGAGAGTATGTATAAGAAATACAGAAGTCGACACCTTTTAGAAAAGACGATCGAAAGTCCAACAAGAGTTCTATAAGACATTTACTAAGTTCCTTCACCCGAGTCAAAAGGACGAAACAGAATATTTATGTAGAATCTAGGTAGTAGTAATCTGTCATTTTTATAATTAAACTAAAATCCTCCTGTCAACCTCTCCTTTCCTCTCGTTATCTGTTTCTGTCTCTCTGTCTCTGTCTCTCTTCTCAATTACATTATACAGAAAAGAAAATTTGATTTTCACAAATAATATTCTTTAATTCCACTTTAAACCTACAATGACTTAGAGTCTTTTTATAAAATTATTGTCAGTACGGATTTTATTTACTTCTTTATTTATACTTCATTAATCCCTAACTTCAAAAAAAAAAAATGTAAAAATTAGATAAAAAAGTCAATCTTTAAGACGGGTATTACTTGGGGGAAGGGAGGAGGGAGGGGTTATGTTATAACATTTCATTAATTGGAGGTTACTTTTATTTATTTAAATATAATTTTTTATTTTTATCATGTATTTTTTTTCTTTAAGACGGGTACGAATGACTTTTTTACAAAAACTTTTTTAATATAAACATGAAAGATATTAAAGTGAGGGGAAGGGGGAGATCTAAAATCACTTAATATATTAAAAATAAATAAATAAAATTTTTATATTTATATAAATAAAATTAACCTCAAATTAATGAAATGTTATAACATAATCAAAACGGTATATAGTTATACTTAGGTGGTGTCCACATGTACGTAAGGGGTAGGACTTGGGGAAAGGGAGAAGTGAGGGGTATGGTAGGGAGACCCAGCAGGGTCACGTGGTCGGGGTTCGTAGGTTATATTACGTAACTTGGACGTCACCGCTAAGTAAAGTAAATACTATAATATGTCCAAAGTTACGGTAAGAGGGTTTAGTAGGGTGGGAGAGGAAGAGGGTGTCTCAGGTTTTCTGACAAGATATGTAGACACAGAGAAAACAACAGAGCGTATGTCCCAATAGTAATGGTAGAAAGATTTAAGGTATATACACGTAATCATATGAGATAACCACAAAAAGAAAG
This sequence comes from Capra ibex, assembly GCA_006410555.1. Classification (NCBI taxonomy): domain Eukaryota; kingdom Metazoa; phylum Chordata; class Mammalia; order Artiodactyla; family Bovidae; genus Capra; species Capra ibex. Next base: position 1,420,074 of record SJYO01050271.1, read on the forward strand.
ACCGAATGAAGTGAGACATATTAGCCGACGTCAAAGTACGTTGAGTAATCTTGACTAAGTTTACATAAGAAAAATCACCGACTCATTATGAGGTAACACATATAAAGGTGTCGAAAGAATAGGTAAGTAGACGACTACCTGTAGATCCAACGAAGGTACAGGACCGATAATATTTGTCACGACACTACTTGTAACCCTATGTATACAACGAAAGTTAAGACCAAAGGAGCCACACATACGGGTCGTCACCCTAACGACCCAGTATTCCGTCAAGTTAAAGGTCAAAAAATACCTTAGAGGTGTGACAAGAGGTATCATCGATATGATCAAACGTAAGAGTGGTTGTCCCATTCTCCCAAGGGAAAAGAGGTGTGGGAGAGGTCGTAAATAACGAACATCTGAAAACCTATGGATATCACTGACCACACTTTACCATGGAGTAACACCAAAACTAAACGTAAAGAGACTATTACTCACTACAACTCGTAGAAAAGTACACAAACAATCGGTAGACATACAGAATAAACCTCTTTACAGATAAATTAAGGAACAGGGTTAAAAACTAACCCATCAAATTAAAAAGACCTTAATTCGACGTCCTCAACCAACACATAAAAACTCTAATCAACAAACAGTCAACGAAGTAAGCGATAATAAAAGAGAGTAAGACTTCCGACAGAAAAGTGGAACGAACTTCAAAGGAAACAACACGTCTTCGAAAATTAAAATTAATCTAGGGTAAACAAGGAAAAACGAAAATAAAGGTTATAAGACCTTCCACCCAGTATCTCCTAGGACGACACTAAATACAACCTCTCACAAAACGGATACAAGAAGAGATCCTGAAAATATCAAAGACCAGAATGTAAATCTAGAAATTAGGTGAAACTCAAATAAAAACACATACCAGAATCTTTCACTAGATCAAAGTAAGAGAATGTTCACCAACTGTTCAAAAGGGTCGTGGTGAACAATTTCTCTAACAGAAAAGAGGTGACATATAAGAACGGAGGAAACAGTTTCTATTCCACAGGTATCCACACACCTAAATAGAGACACGAAAGATAAAACAAGGTAACTAGACCTAAAGACAGAAACACGGTCTTGGTATGACAGAACTACTAACACCGAAACATTATTTCGGACTTCAGTCCGTCCAATTAAGGAGGTCAAGGTAAGAAGATAGAGTTCTAACGAAACCGATAAGCTCCAAAAAACATAAAGGTATGTTTAACACTTTAATAAACAAGATCGAGACACTTTTTATGACGACCATCGAACTATCCCTAACATAACTTAGATATCTAACGAAACCCAACATATAAGTAAAAGTGATATAACTAAGAAAACTAGGTACTTGTGCCATATACGGAGGTAGATAATCACAGGAGAAACTAAAGAAAATGGTCACAAAATATCAAAAGATATATATCCAGAAATCAAAGAAATCCATCAATATAAGGATTCATAAAATAAGAAAAGTGACGTTACCACTTACCTTAACAAAGAAATTAAAGAGAGACATAAAAGAGTAATAATAACATATCCTTACGTTCCCTAAAGACACACAACTAAAATATAGGACGTTGAAATGATAAAAGTAAATGATCGAGATCATTAAAAGACCACCTCAGAAATCCCAAAAGATACATCTCCTAGTACAGTAGACGTTTGTCACTCTCAAAATGAGAAGAAAAGGTTAAACCTAAGGAAAATAAAGAAAAAGACGAGACTAATGACACCGGTTTTGAAGGTCTTGATACAACTTATCATCACCACTCTCACCCGTGGGAACAGAACAAGAACTGAAATCCCCTTTACNTAAAGAAAAAGACGAGACTAACGACACCGGTTTTGAAGGTCTTGATACAACTTATCATCGCCACTTTCACCTGTGGGAACAGAACAAGGACTGAAATCCCCTTTACGAAAGTTAAAAAGTGGTAACTCCTATGACAAACGACACCCAAACAGTATATCTCGAAAATAATACAACTCCATACAAGGAAGATAAGGACGAAAGACCTCTCAAAAATAGTATTTACCTACAACTTAAAACAGTTTCCGAAAGCGACGTATTAGTACACCGAAAAACAAAAAGTTAAACAATTACACCACTTAATGTAACTAACTAAACGCCTATAACTTCTTAGGAACGTAGGGACCCTATTTCGGGTGAACCAGTACCACATACTAGAAAAATTACACAACAACCTAAGACTAATGATCTTAAAACAACTCCTACAAACGTAGAGACAAGTAGTCACTATAACCGGACATCAAAAGAAAAAAACACCGCAGAAACAGTCCAAAACCATAATCCCACTACCACCGGAGTATCTTACTCAAACCTTCAAATGGAAGGAGACGTTAAAAGACCTTCTCAAACTCATCCTATCCACAATCGAGAAGAGCTTTAAAAACCATCTTAAGTCGACACTTCGGAAGACCTGGACCCGAAAACAAACGACCTTCTAAAGACTATTGACAAAGTTTAAGACACGAACACTCCCCAGACAATTCTAAAAGATAAAGAAGGCCCAAGTTAAAAACTTTCAACATGAAAAGATTCTTCAACAGGTAAAGAAGGTGTAACAGGTAAAATAACCGTATATTAACGACTATTATCAGAGAATACTAAGAAACATAAAGACACAACAGACAACACTAGAGAGGTAAAAGTAAAGATTAAAATAACTAAACTAAAAAGAGGGAAACAAAGAACTACTCAGACCGATTACCAAACAGTTAAAATAAATAGGAAAGTTTCTTGGTCGGAAACCGAAACAACTAAAAACGATACCAGAGAAAACAAAGAAAACGTAAATAAAGACGGGATTAAAAATTCTAAAGAAAGAAAGATGATTGGGACCCTAAGAAGTAAAGAAGGAAAAGATCAACGAAATCCACATCTCAATCCAATAAATAAACTGAAAAAAGAACAAAGAACTCCATACGGACATAACGATACTTGAAAGGGGAATCGTGACGAAAATGTCGCAGGGCGTCCCAAATCCAACAACACAAAAGAAAAGTAATCAAAGATACGTATAAAACTAAAGAAAAAACTAAAACAGACACTAAACAACCAACAAGTCGTCGCACAACAAGTCGGAGGTATACAACCTTAAAAATTATCAAAAAGAGGACATTAACTCTGGATTAGAATGACGTAACACCAGTCTTTTCTATAAACCTTACTAAAGTTATAAAAACTTAAATGGTTCCGATCTAAATACCGGGTCCTACACTAGATAGGACCTCTTCCAAGGCACACACGAACTCTTTTTCCACTTTAAGTAACAAACCCCCACTTTACAGGATATCCATAGTTAATCCAGATTGACCAGATAACATAGTAAATTTCAAACACAAAGGAACAGTTAACAGACAAATCAACTAGATGAGTATCAACACTACCACATAATTTCAGAGGGTGATAATAACACAATAACAATTAAAGAGGAAAGTATGAACAATCGTAAACAGAATGTATAACACCACGAGGATACAACCCACGTATATATCAATATTAACAATATAGAAGAAGAACCTAACTAGGATACTAGAAATGCATCACAGAAAGAAACAGAGAAAAGTGTCGGAAACAAAATTTTAGATATAAGAAAAAAAATTAAAAGAAAAAAGTTTTTAAAAATAAAAATGAAATAAAATGAAATGTTATGACATAACCAAAACAGAATGTAACTGTACTTAGGGGGTGCCCACATGTACGTAAGGGTTTGTACTGATAACGATGAGGACAAAAGAAAACCAGAGATAAACATACCTTTTAGAATAAGGTCGGGAAGTGAAAGCCAGACATACACAGGGAACAAAACTCCACCCAGAGAACATCTGTCGTATATATTCCTAGAACTAAAACATAGGTAAGTCGGTCAGAAACAGAAAACCAACCCCGTAAGTTGGGTAAATGTGAATTCCATTAATAACTGTTCATATTAGGGTAATGGTAAATGAAATAACAAAACCCAAACTCAAATATGTAGAAAAAACACAGATCTCTTATAGGAAATCGTAAACAACATCTCGACCAAACACCACAACTTAAGAGAGTCGAAAACGAACAGACATTTCGAAAACTAACGAGGAAGTATAAACTTACTCTAGAAACGACCCATGTCATTAGACCAGACATCCAATAAAAGAAAGTAGTGACATTCATACAGAACGGTATGGCAGGACCGGACTTCTTAAAGATAACTTTTTAGTCGACAATATGAATACCCTTAGGGGAACACACAATAAACAACAAAAAGGGAACGACGAAAATTATAAACAAGAAACACAAACTAGAAACAATTAAACTACTTATATACACAACCCTACAAAGTGGAACCCAAATAGGACAAACTTGAAAGACCCAAAGAACCTGAACCCACTAATAAAGGAAGGGGTAAAATCCCTTCAAAAGTTGATGATAGAGGAGTTCATAAAAGAGTACCAGAAAGAAAAACAGAAGAAGAAGACTCTCAGGATACTAAGCTTACAACCCCGTAAATTATAACAGGACCACCAGAGACTCTAACAGGAGTAAACAAAATTAAGTAAAAAGAAAAAAGGAGAAACTAAGTAAATAAAGATGGTAAGATAGAAGATGAATTGATTAGGATAGAAGACGGAGACACTAAGATGATAAACAACGGAGGTCTCACAAAAACTACAGTAAATAACGTAATAAGTAATATATAACTTAGAAAAATAAAGGAGATCCAGGAACAATTTGGAAAGAACGTAGAAGAGTTAGGAACAGAGGTCCTATAAATAGACACTAAAGTAAAACTAAAGTTCTAAACCTAGTAAAAGTGATAGTAATAAGTCTTAAGAAATAGTCCATCTAAGGGATAGAGAAGGTGAAAACAAAGCAAACCACCCGTAAATAGGACAAGGAAATGGACGACCCATAAGGAGACAGAGAAGTAGAACAAATATAACTACTCAAACCCCGCAGGATAGACATAAGACCGTCAAACACTTCAAGAGAAATAACACCTCAAAGGAGCGACACCCACCCCAACATGTCCACCGAACAGTTTCAAAGAACCAATCCCTTCGAACACAAACACAAGAGTACCCACCTCGACCTAAAGAAGAGAGACCTCACGTTACTTCACAGGACATTACTCAATACTCTACAGTCACCAAAACCTCATTGAAACCCGTCGGACATATAACCTCGAGTCCCGACACAAGGACACAACGACCTCTTAAACACACCATACAGAACGAGACCTTGAACAACCGGGAACCCACCACAAACCAAAGTCACATCCATACCTCCGTAAACTACTCGAGGACAGTTAATTACAAGGGACCTCAGTCCTCAAGAGACCACAAGAGTACTAAACCTGAATTCGGAGGACGAGGACCAAAAGTCAGAATAAAAATGTCACCAGAGTTCTGAAGAGGGAGAGATGTCGTGGTAACTATTTTGTTGATCCAATTTCTACTTTTCAAAGAGGTGTCATTCCCTGTGGGTCTCTCAAAGTGTCTCAATGTACCTCTTCTCTTCTCCCTCCTCCTTAAATCTCTACTGGGTTTACTCTACTCCACCTTAGTTATCTCCTCTCTCCTTCGATTGGTTATTAGTGAAGGAATACACGTTAGGTGTTGACCTGGTGAGTCTCTACAAGTATCTCAATATGTCTCTTCTCTTCTTTTCTCCCTCCTTCCTCTGTCTCCACCGGTCCTCCAATTTTCCCCCCTTAGTTTTCCTCCCTCTCTCTAGGTCGGTCATTAGTCAAGGGATTCACAAGAGGTGACAGACCTTGTGTATCTCTAAGTGTCTAAACCCATCTCTTCTTTCCCCCATCCCTCCTCTGTCTACGCTGGAAAACCTCTTTTTCCTCTCAGGTTTCCTCCTCTCTCGTCAGTTCGGTCATTAGAGTGAGGGTTAATTTTTACCCATGACTTCTAACCCAAGAATTACCATGTTTTAACTATTGTTTATGGTTTGTCGTTTCTAATCTCTAGATCTCATCTCAAACCTTAAAGTTTTTATGTTATAATTTCTTTTCTTCTTTTTTTTTTTTTTGTACTTTTCTTTTTTTGGTTTTAGTGTTTTTAATATTTTTATATATATATATACTTCAAACGAAATTTTATCCTACAAAAGAAAACCGTTTCATTATTATCCAATATTTTTACTTTTAATTTCCTCATTATCTCCTGAATTTTTAATTTTTTTTAAAATTTTTTCTTGCTAGCATTTTTATCATTTTTATATAGATTCACAAAGAGGCCACAACAACACCCATAACACCCCAGTCAAGTAAAAGTCTATCAAGGAAACAGGCCGAATATAAAGAGTTCTAGATATCCGGGGAAGGATACATCAACCATGATTTCTGTCCCAAAATTAGATAACGTGGACAGTGAAGGTTCTGTCACGGGAGACAAAATCGAAGAAGACGAACGACCAGAGAAATCACAGACTAAAGGGGGGACTGTGTTTCCCTCACCACCACCTGTGAAAAAAAATCCGAGTGAACAAGTCAACGTGACACCCCTCCCTCCCTTCGACGTTTGTTTATTGTGACCGTACACGAGTGTCACGGAGTCGGTGTGACCCGGACGGGGGGGAGTGTCACGTACACGGGAGGGACGGGTGTGACAAGTCCGGGATCCAACGAGACTACCCTTGGCAGGTTCCGACCGGGACTCGACGTACATGGAGGTCCAGATTCGACGAGTCTCCACGTCTGAACCAACCCGGACGCAAAACACGGGAAGGGTCCAGACTCGTCGAGTCCACTACTCCACAAACCACTCACACCAGCGACACTGAATAGTGGAGGGGACAGGGACGGTGAACTAAAAGACCCATATGTTGACCGTGTGGAAGAGTCCGCCTCGAACTGACAGGTCTTGGGGTTCTTCAGAATCAATCGTTTCTTCGGACGAACTTCAAACCATCTATTACAGAGAGACCCCGACGCTAACGGGGGAAGGTCGAGACCGACGGACAGTGATCTCCCCCTACCAGACGTAGACCGATCAAGACAAGTCAGGAGACAAGACACACGACCGGACCACCACTGAATCCCGAAAAGAACACAATCGATAGGGTATCAGACCAAACGATTGGGTTCAACCAAACGTGTCTAACGGGAGGTCCGTAAGTCTGGTCTAGGAATGAGATTTGTTACGTTAAGCACGGAGGGACGGGTCGGGGGCGAACGATCACCACCCACGTCCACAGACGCGACGAAGAGATGACTCCCTCAATGGTAACCCGAGTATTAGATACCCAAAATTAATAAATAAATAAAAAGGAGGGACAATACAACGGGAGACACGAAGGTTCCGAGTGGTGTCTGAGCCGTCACTCTCACAAAGGACCACAAACCTTTGAAGAGAGAAAAATTCTGAGGGAAGGGTCCTACCTCGAGGTAGGGATGGAGAAAACAGAGAAAAAAAAAAAGGACAATATAAAAAAGGATGGAGGAAATCTTCTGTTACCCGACGAAAAGACCCACGGACTACAGGAGACGGTCGTAAGTCTTCAACAAAACACCTTAAATGAGTCGCAAATTTACAAGAAAACTACTTAAACACCCCTTCTTTCACCAGAGGGGTAGGATAATGAGGCGGTAGAATGTTGGCGGTTTAATATAGTAAAAATTCCAGTCTAAAATCTAGTACTTAAAAGATGAGAGATTATAAAGTGGGGTGAAAAAAACAACGGTAACAATACGGAGTTGAAGGATCCGACAGTTAAACAAAATCTCATTACGTTTGAAATATACCTTTAAGTATTGTCATTTTACTCAATGGGATTCATTCAGTGAATGTTGTCACGGACCCTGATGATCGTTGAAATAAAAGAGACGATGTCTACTAGTTATAGTATACACTCTACGTCGGTTCATAATGTTACCTTGTGAATAGTCTGGTTAGTCTAATAATTTAATATGTAAAGAACCTGAATTTAGAAAGAGGTCCAATTGTGAGTTAGAGAAAGAAATACTTCATACGAACTTGAGTGAACCTAGGAAATTTTTAAACGATTCTCAGGTCGGGTGACACCTACTGGTCGTAAAGAAATGAAAAAACTCCGTTACAACTACTAAGGGATGAGACAACCTGTCCATAGATATCATGACGTAGATAATGTGTAAAATATTAAAAACTAGTATATTTATTAGTACAGACCCATAGAGAAAAATGATTTCTACTCTTCAAAACTAAGTATAAAAGTAAAGAAGTAAATAAGTCGTTTGAGAATACTTCGTATATGATACAAATCTCTACCGTTCTTATATGTCTTCTCGACATGTTTTTTTCCAGAATCACTGGACCTATTGGAACTACCATACACGTGAGTGGATCTCGGTCTGTAGGACCTCACACTTCAGTTCACCCGGAATCCTTCACAATAATATTTGTTTCGATCACCTCCACTATCTTAAGGTAACTCGATAAAGTTTAGGATTTTCTACTATGACAATTTCACGACGTGAGTTATACGGTCGTTTAAACCTTTTGTCGTCACCGGTGTCTTGACGTTTTCCAGTTAAAAATAAGGTTAAGATTTCTTTCCGTTACGGTTTCTTACAAGATTGACGGTATATTAACATGTGTAAAGTGTACGATCGTTCTAATACGTGTTTTAGGAAGTTCGATCGGAAGTCATCACACACTTGACTCTCAAAAGTCTGAATGTTCGACCAAAATCTTTTCCGTTTCCTTGGTCTATAGTTTAACGGTTGTAGGTGACCTAGTGTCTTTTTCGTTCCCTTAAGGTCTTTTTTTGTTGATGAAGACGAAGAAACTGATACGATTACGGAAACACACCTAGTGTTGGTTGACACCTTTTGAGAATTTCTTACACCCTTATGGTCTGGTAGAATAGACAGAGGACTCTTCGGACATACGGTCTGATCTTCGTTATCAATTTTGACCTGTACTTTACTGTCTGACCAAGTTTTAACCCTTTCCTCATGGAGTTCTGACATATAACTGTGGGACAAATGAATTGAAGGTACGTCTCATTTAGTACGTATCACGACCCGACCTACTTGTTGTTCGACTTTAGTTCTAACGATCCTCTTTATAATTGTTGGAGTCTATACGTCTACCGTGTGAAAATTACCGTCTTTCACTTGTCTTTGATTTCTCGGGGAATTACTTTTACTTTTTCCTCTCACTTTTCAAACCGAATTTTCAGTTGTAAGTCTTTTGTCTCTAGTATCGTAGGTCAGAGTATTGAATTACCGTTTATCTACCCTTTTTTCACCTTTGTCTAAAATAAAATAACCCGAGGTTATAGTGACGTCTACTACTGATATCATTACTTTAATTTTCTACGAACGAGGAACCTTCTTTTCGATACTATTTGGATCTCTCACATAATTTTTCGTCTCTGGTGGAATGGTTGTTTTCAGGTATATCAGTTTCGATACCAAAAGGTCATCAGTACATACCTACACTCTCGACCTGGTATTTCTACCGTCTTGTGAATTCTTAACCATGAAAACTTAACACCAAAACCTTCTTCTGAGAGTTCTCTGGGAACCTGACGTTCCCCAGAAATTCTAGAAATTCTACTGTAGTAATTAAGTTACCTGTACTCAAACTTGTTTGAGACTCTCTATCACCTCCTGTCTCTTCGGACCGTACGACGTCAAGTACTCCAGAGTTTCTCAACCACTGTTGAATCGTTAACTTGTTGTTGTTATAAATCTTTTGTTCGTTTTTATACTTGTTTTTGAAATTTTGTGACATCTTTAGGTTACCTCTCATTTTAAAACAGGGAAGGAAGTTCCTATAATTCTTCTTACCTCTTCTGTCGGAACATTCGTTTCAGTATACATCACTGTTCCCTAGTAGTCGGTCCAGACTTTCTCATAGGTCTATTATCCGCTATTAATTAACAAGATACCAATTTAAATCACTTCAGATATCTTTATGTCTTACATATTCCATTCGTCTTGTCTCTAACTAACTGTTCCTCTTCCAGTAGTATACTCATAGACAAATGTAGTTCCTCTACATCACCACGAAGAAATTCTGTCAAAAGGTGTTTAACCAAAGTCCAAAGATGTAGTACTCTTCTGTCCTTTTAGTTAGTACCTGGGGTACTGTCCCCGAATTTTACCATCGAACTAACTCCTTGTTTTGTCTTCTAGTTAACAATTTGGACTTCGTCTTTGAAAATGGACCTTAAATTAAGGTCCTTAAATACTTCGAATTTAAGGGTACTTTCGGAGGTTTACAGGTCGTCCTGATCGGACATGGAATCCTGAGTCAGTAAGAGTCGATCTTCTTCCTCATGACCTCCCTCCCAGAAACGTCCCTGTTATATTAATCAGAAGAGAAATCAACAAAGATCAAGGGATAATCGAGGATATAAGTGATACACCGTCCATCCAATATGAAAACCTGATTCAAAAAGAAAAGTTAAAATAGACTTAAGAGAAACGAGTCCAAAGGTTTAACAAGACCCACTGTAGACGGACAGTGGTCATTTTGGTTTTCCTATCGTTCTATCTAACGAAACGTGTCCCGTCTGTCCATTAATGTCGAAATTAAAACAAAACAAAAACGTTCCTAGGTCCATAGGTTGGAGAAATAGAGTGTTTTCTTGGAATTATTTACACCCTCACAACCGTCTGTTCTACCGGGTCACCCGTCGGACGGGTAGTCTACACAATCGGAAGACGATAACTTTATCATGAAGGGTACCTTCGTAGTGTGTAGTCCTTAAGAGAGGACCAGGTTCGTGGGGTCGTCGAAGGTTCCACCCTCGTGTTAATCTCTGTACCTCTGAAATTTCGTCGGTTCTCTATGTAAAGTGGAACCTTTAAGTATAAAGTTGTCTCTCACGAGCACGGTACACTTGTAATTAGTAAGAGGACATTTCGGAAGAATAACACTTTGGTTTAAGAGACCTCGTCCTTAGACAACCGATCAACCGTCCAGACAGAGACCAAAACTTCTTAACTGGTGAAATCTTCAACAAGAGTATATCATATATTCACTCTAAAAGATCTTAAGGAAAAGTTTGGATGCATGAAAGAACGTGTATACGTGTTTCAACTCAGTGTATACCCTTTTGATCCTGAATTTTCACATTATCCGATTCAGAACCCAGGTTCGACTTGTCGCCGGAGTTCTCTGACAGATCCCTCCCAAATGGTCATAGATGATCCAAGTTCTTTTAACTATTACACTTTTGGTTCCGTAGACCGTTCTCCACTTCAGACTTCAGATTTCAGAGTCTGTTATCTGTCTTGGACCTTATTCCTTTACACGATCCAGATGAAAGGTATCCTACCCTACCTCACCCACCCATCTAGATACAAAGGTTCTTTGGGACCCTCAACCATTTTATGTTCTATGTGGCTAGTTAAGTTCCTGAGTCTATACCCACGAACTCTTTTAAGATGAATAATTTAACACTTTATTCTAATCTTCCTAATCTAGTCTTTCCTTTTTACGGGTCACTGGTCTTGACTGACGTTAATCCTTGGGTGTTACCTTATAATGAGTCGATAAGTTTTCTTATGTAAACTTAATCAAGATTACTCCACCTAGTTCGACCTCGGATAATATGTCTCACTTCATTCGGTCTTTCTTTTTGTGGTTATGTCATATGATTACGTATATATACCTTAAATCTTTCTACCATTACTATTGGGACATACACTCTGTCGTTTTCTCTGTGTCTACATATCTTGTCAGAAAACCTGAGACACCCTCTCCCTCTCCCATCCTACTAAACCCTCTTACCGTGACTTTGTACATATTATAGTATATGCTTTACTTAGTGGTCAGGTCCAAGCTACGTACTATGACCTACGAACCCCGACCCCGTGACTCTGCTGGGTCTCCCTACCATACCCTTCCCTTCTCCCTCCCCCCAAGTCCTACCCCTTGTGCACATATGGACACCGTCTAAATACAACTACATACCGTTTTGGTTACGTTATAACATTTCATTAATTGGAGGTTAATTTTATTTATTTAATTATAAATTTTTTTATTTTGTTTTAGAGTTGTATTCACAAGAATATGAGAAACTCAGACTCCCGTTACAGTAAAGTCCACCATAAGACTCATCCATGATAAAAAAATTGTCCGTTCTTCCTTGACGACTTTTTCTATAGAACTTGAACCTCTAAAGTCGATCCACGTCAGTACCTAAGAACGGTTTGTTGGAACTAAGAACGTAAGATCATTCATACAGATAAAGGTACCGTAACCTTTGTTTGACCGAGTCTGGATAATAGGACTCTTCAACGTTCCGGTAGAGTCCCTCTGAATGGAATCACTTTTTGATAGAACCTAATGCCTCTAAACGGAGAAGAAGACCGGAGGATCTTATTTGGTCGTTTTCAAGTAAATTATCTCACCTTACCAACGTATTCAGAACTCAGGTGTGACTTGTCGTCGGAGTTCTCTGACACTTTAAGTGATTCAACACAGGTTGAGAAACACTGAGGTACCTGATATGTCAGGTACTTTAAGAGGTCCGGTCTTATGACCTCACCCATCCGAAAGGGAAGAGGTCCCCTAGAAGGGTTGGGTCCCTAACTTATGTCCAGAGGGTGTAACGTCCGTCTAAGAAATGGTCTACTCGGTGTTCTCTTCGGGGAGTTCTTTGATTAAGGGTTTAAATTCGTAGGTCCAGAACCGATCTTACCTATTGACATAGATCGGGACTTGTTCAGTCTCCTGACCTACTTTGATCTGTGTTGACCACTTCCTCTTTAAAGATCGAGGTCACTCCTGTTTTCTTATCCTTAGATTCCCATTTCTAAGGTTTGTCCCTGTCATCGTCCTCAAGACTTCTCTGTCAAAACTGACCTAACCTTCTATCTCAGTCCGAAGTCTGTCCTAACTGTAGCCCAAAGCTGAGAGTCCCCTTTGATCCCTTTGGACCTCTTTGACCCTTGTTTCGTTCCGATCCAAAGATAAAAGATACCTTCTAGAGACTTCCGAAGGACTAAGATCGTTATAGGTGGACGACACACGGATCGTGTGTTATAACAAAAACAACTCACAGACAATATAATAGGGTATACAAACGGTTTGTGAACAGACGAGTCGGTCCCTCGAATATTGGAAGAATTTTTCCTGTCCTTTGTTTGTACTAAAACGTATAAAAACTTTGATGTAATGTCGACCCTAAAACAACATAAGAAGACCCTTCATAGCCACAAGAGTCCATAAGGTGAGGAGAAGTAAGTGAAACTATTGTAAGGTGAGATGAGGTACAGTAAGGTAAAATTAAATATGTCAAAGATAGGTCCCGATGTCGACACGATTGTCTCCCCAGGTTTCTACTTGTCTGTTTGATAACTGAGTCTTTTTCAAAGTATTTTATACAAAGTGAGTAGAACACTCGTCTGAGAGTTTTTATTTCAAAGTAAACTAAGAGAGGTACCTCTCAGTACAACATTAGACTTTTACATAATTTTAAACTTTCTTTATTTAACCAAGTTATAACAAACTGGACTCACGGGGGCTCTATAAACTGGTGTTTTTCAAAAAACAAGAAATGAATGAATAATTATCGGGTGACTTAATAAAATCCACCTGGTATTCTAACAGTGTGTAATACTAGATCCCGACTAAGGATTGTAAATTCATAGGTCCATCCAGTCTTTCCCTTTGGACCACGGAGACCTCGAAATACTTATAATTTTACGACCTCATCTCGAACTTGTACACTCAAAACCGAAGCCCTGAATGACTTCGTTTCAGTAAATTCCAGACTCATCCTTTCGGAACTTCCCTCTTCTACTAAACAGAAAAAAAAAAAAAAAAAAAAAAAAACGATAAAGAGTCGAAATTTAAAGTACTCAATGGTTAACCGATCACATTAAAAGGAGTTGAGAAAAAAAAAAAAAAGGTTTATTCTCTTATGTATAGTCCTCTGTAAGTGTATGAGTATCTAAATGTATAAGGATAGGTCCTTAGACTGAGTACACAAGACCGTTTTATAAAACAGTGACTTATAAACTTCTGGGACCTTATCTCGAAACCAGAGATAGAACGACAGACCTACTCCTTGTATCTCCAATCACCGAGATGTTTCCACAACGATTATGGGGAACATCATTAGACCAATAAAATCACGGGTGACATAAAAGTTTCGGTTGTGCATCTTCGAAGAAGACTTGTAATGACCCGAATTATAAGGTTTATTTGTACGTCTTTCTACTGTTTCAGTTTCGTCGTCGACCGGACTTCTACCGAACTATCCTCCAATCGTCCACCTTGATTACCGTTTCCTTCCGTACCTAGTCTTACTCTCGTCTCGTTGCTTCGAGTCGTCCCCGAACACCTTACAGACGGGACTGGTCTTTCTGGACCCAGCCCACGACTCCTCGTGTGACACTCCTGACTCAAAGTTCGAACCTCAAGGTCAAGACCCTTCCTCAACCTGTCTTTCGATTCCGACCCGAGGACTGGGGTCGTGGTTATTTTCATTTTGTCACTGTCCACGAACATCTTATTCATTTTAGGTTCATCCTCTGATTTTTATAATTGTCAATAACATCCTGATTATCAAAGACAAAAACAAATCAGTGATTCAGGACAGACTGAAAAAACGTTCGGACACCTGATATCGGGTGGTCCGAGGAGAGAGGTACCCTAAAGGGTCCGTTCTTATGATCTCATCCATCGGTAAAGAAAGACATCCCCTAGAGGACTGGGTCCCTAGTTTGAAAGTAGAAGACCAACCGTCCGTTTAAGAAATGGTGACTCGGTATACCCTTCGGTCTTGATTATCAATGACATGAGTTTTTCCCCGAGTTGAAATTCTACTAAAGATACTGTGTCGACTCTTTAAACGTCTTAGTAGTCAAATGTAATTTGATTTAGGATCACAAGTAGAGAAATTAATTAATTATAATTTTTAGTCATATTTTTGTGTTAATCTTGATTTACACGAATTTTATTTATAAAACCTAGGCTAATTATAACAGGGTATTTATAAGATCATAAGAGTTCCTATTGAATTATCTTTGTGGTCTTTTACAGTTTCACATAGTCAAAACATCACACTACAATATAACAAACGTCATAAAAAACACAAATATTCACATGATGTCGTAATATCGGTAATAAGATAAAGTAACTCAAAAAGTTTTAAAGTAGATAAAAGATTAATAGCTTTTTTAAATTTTGAAGGATACGTTAGAAAAAAAAAGGAATATTTGTTTTACGTACGTCTAATAGGAATAAGATAGAACACAAAGAAAGAAAGAAGGAAGACATAGAAAAAAAAATTACAAACAAGAAGACTTTTCCCGGAGAATTTATAAAGTAAATCCAATAGACCGTAAAGACGTTGTGTTCTAGGAACATGTAGGTTGTTACTAGAGAAAGAAAAAGTAAATAAAAAGATAAAAATTTCGTTCCAACACATTCTAAAGGAGAAGAAAGAGTATATCACCCCTCCATTATTTAGGTAATATGTCTACTTAGATTCCCTATCTTTGTTTCTAAATAGATTTCCGTTTTGGTTATGTTATAACATTTCATTAATCGGAGGTTAATTTTATTTAGTTAAATATATTTTTTTAATTTTTATATCTTATGGTCTGTAGAGTTCAATTTTTTTTTTCTGTACACTCACCAAAGGTAATCTTAGTCCCAACGACATGTCAACGACATTCACTAGAGAAAAAGTATCAAGAGACGGCACATACCTTCAAAGTTACACACTTCTTAAAAGGTATTTCTCAAAATTTTTAGAATTTTAGTGTCCCGGTCGGACTGTCGTCTCTAAAAGACTACAACTCGCGATTCATTTTAAACCCGTTGACTATAAAAGAATACATGTGTGTCTCAACTCATGGAGGAGGGTTTCGTATAGGGTGACTGACCCAAAATAAATAGTGTTGACCCGTCGTGTAACAGTTTAAGTGGAAGAATTCTCGTGTCGTGGTCGAACCGGTGTGTCTATTCTTACTAGGGCCTTCTAACTCAAATTTTAGTCAGAACACTCCTCTCTACAATTGACAGCGGACGGTTCCTTTGTCCTCCTGGGACTGTGAGAAACTATATAAACCTCCACTGTTTTTTTACTGTGACTCAACCAGCGAGAAGATCCTTTATACAGACTTATGGTCGTGCTCTATCTCCGGGAAGAACCGAGTGAAGTCTGACTCTAATATCATGGATGACAGTGAGGAATACATCATCAAAGTACTTGGAATAATGTTTCACGTCCCCGAGGTCGACATAATAAAGTAAGGTGTTAAACCTTTATTTCTTCCATCCAGTTTCACACCAAATGTGAAAGTTAAAGAACTCACTACACATAGATAGTGTATATCATAAAACATCCATAAAACAAGTGGAATACTCTTTCTAACACAGTTCAAAGGTAGACAGTGTACCCGTAAAAGGAACGTGTCCCCTACGTCAAGAATATGAATTAGGAGTCAGGTCATCCCTTCGTTTACAAGAACGTACCCAACGGGAGTGGATCAAAAAGAAAAAACAGTCTCGATACATAAATTAAAAAAAATTGAAGGAGTCAAAATAATTCTACGTTAAATGTACATTGTAATATGATCAAATTTGACATATTGTGTTATCAATCTATGTACATATAACGTTTTGACAATGGCGTCATTCCAATAATTGTTTGTAGTCGAGTGTAAATGTAACAATATCAAAAGAAAAAAACACTACTCTTAAAAATTCTAGATGAGAGAATAGTTGAAAGTATATATGTTACATCATAACAGTTGATATCAGTGGTGTAACATGAATACAGGGATATTAAATTTCAGTTTCTTGTGACCCTCGGATTAGAGGTGTATTTTCTACTCCACTAACGTTCCCTCAACTCTTTGTTAGGAAAGTCCTTTCTCCTCCTCTGGAACTCCTAAAACGACAGGACCGGACGTCTCCTGTCTTCGATTACACGCTATGACATCATGAACCCGGTTCCTGTAGTGTGTTTCCGATTCACCGATAGAGCCAAGGGTTTTCATCTGAGTCTATTCTGAAACCTAACCCAATAAATAAACCCTTATTTTCCTTTCAGTTATTTCCCGTTCACCCAATAATCCCAAGTGAGGGTGACACCTGGGAGACTGAATGAGTTCTTCAACTCGAGAATTGAGGGTCCAGGGTAGGACATAAGTGGAAGTCTGTCTCTCCACGTGAATTTATTAACACCCCACCCGACTTCCGTAGACGATTCTTACAGTAACGTTCCAGGAGTCCCGTGTCTAAGACTAAGGTCTACACGTACACTACACGTACGTCTGTCGAACCAGTGAAACAAGTAACGTCTCGACTCCTAACTCCCAATGGGTCGGACGGGTTTATAAACATGTAACGACCACAGACAGTAATATTTTCTACTAACACCGTAACCTTCTTAAAAAACATTCAATTAGTTTTGAAATTAGAATAAATTATGAAATTTTAAGTACACGTATAACCCTCTGATAGCACATACACGACACACTCCCACACACAGGAACGTATAAACTCTCCTACGTGTCAGAATCAATGACTCCGTCCTAATCCCCATACACAGTTACGTTTACACTATATTTTGTGGTACGAATAACACTCGAACACTTGAATTCTCCTTTATTGTTTTGTAGAACTAATCTTTTGACGGAAAGGTGGGTTACACTATACACATTATACTTTACAAAAAACTTTACCTAGACTCCAGTCATTGATGACCTACCTTTGGTGCACGAAAAATTTTTGTGAGAAAGAAGGGTTCACTAGAAACACGATTCTAATCCTTGTCTTTCAAACTGGTGTGGTTTCCCGAGGGACGTACCACTCTTAAACTTTGGGAACATTGTCAATCTTGACGACACCTGTCAGTACGGTTTTAGATGGACGGAAGGGATGCACTGGAACTCCCTTCCCGTCTGTGGGTCCTCTCGTATTATAACTTGTATTGTCGGGACAATTAATCCTCCCTGTAGAATCTTCGTCAGACATAGTTTTACCAGTCTTAAAAATTTTCATACCCACTTTATAATACTTAGTCAGTAGTTTAGATACAAAAGTTTACCGGGTATCTGGTCTTTTTCTGAGTAGTAAAAAGTGATAAATAGTAGTTTTAGGAAGACCGAACTGTCCAACTGTCGTATTACTAAAAATTTGACACAACCGTATATCCTACGTGTACAAAAAAAAACTGTGAATCTATGTAAAAGACACTCGAACTACCCCCCCTCCCCCTTGAATCGGAACTCCTTTATATATTAAAATTTTTGGTTCGTAATAGTCTTATATAATTTTACACACTCTGTGGTAACGATAAAGTTTGAAAAGATAAAGAGATTCAGACAAAGAAAGGTATATATATTTTATTCGTATATATGTTTTTTATCCGTAAAATTAATACATATGTATGATATAGTCAGTGATAGGTTAGTTCTTTCGTGTTCGGTACAATCAATAAAAATTGTCTTTTAAATTGTACCTTAAACAAGTTATCTAAATAAATAAATAAATAAAATTCTATAACAAAAGAAAAATTAACTATATATTACTACCAATGATAAAATAAAAAATAAAAAAAATTCAAATTTAGATATTATAAAAAAAATAAAAAAAATAAAAAAATTAAAATTTTAGAAATTAAGAATGTACACAAGGGTTTGTACTTAAGGGGAGGGTGGAGGGAGGGGTATTGTAGAGACACCCAGTAGGGGTACGTGGTCGGGGTTCGTACGACATAGGACGAAGTCTGTATCTGACCGCTAAGTTAAGAATGTACTATCATATGTACAATCTTACGGTAAGAGGGTTCAGTAGGGTGGGAGAGGGAGAGGGAGACTCAGGTTTTCAGGTAATATGTGTCGACACAGAAAAAAGGACAGAACGTATGTCCCAGCAGTAACGGTAGAAAGATTTAAGGTATATATACACAATCATATCACATAACCACAAAAAGAAAGACCGAATGAAGTGAGACATATTAGCCGAGGTCAAAGTAGGTAGAGTAGTCTTGACTAAGTTTACTTAAGAAAAATTACCGACTCATTATGAGGTAACACATATACATATACAAGTTATCTAAATTTTATGATTTTAAACGGTTTCTTTGTCTATAATATTCTATTATGGAGAATCCTACGTCCTTGTTCCTCTCTCTCGACCTCAATTTTCTTCGAACTTCTTCCCTGGGACCTTTCGTTTTAGACTTCCCTACGTGTCTCTGATCGAGAAACTAACACGTCGTTTTCATTTATGTAATGTGGTAATATAATGTAGTGACTTCCGACCCGAGTTTTCAGTCAGGGGTCCTTCTTCATTCAGATGTCCCTACAAGTGACCTTGTTCACTTGTCCTTTTCCGATGAGAGGGAATTCACGAACAATGACCGGGTTAAATCATGAAGTTTCCACCGTTGTCTCTTTATACCAGACGTCACAGAGTTGGGGTCGTAGGTTAGTCACAAATCTTCTACTCGTACCCCTCTTTACTGTTTCCGAATTACTGGTGGTGTACAGGTACAACCTAAATTAGTATACTTTAACGACTATAAGTAGATTATGTGAACAATTAGATGTTTTTGTCGGTAAAGTATACGAAGGGTCCACCACGATCACCATTTCTTGAGCAGACGTTACGGCCTCTGTATTACTCCACACCCAAGTTAGGAACCCCTTCTAGAGGACCACTTCCCGGACCGTTGGGTGACTTTCCTGAATCGTATATGTCTGTGTATGTAATATGATCTAAATTAATCTTACATAAAGTATACAAATATTTACGACTTTCCTGAATCGTATATGTCTGTGTATGTAATATGATCTAAATTAATCTTACATAAAGTATACAAATATTTACAAGTGTGGAATATCTTTATATATATATATATATATGTGTGTGTGTGTGTATTTTAGTTTGTATAAATTTCCCCTCCCTATAAAAATGTAAATTAATACAGTCTACTTCGACCACGGCAAGAGACTTACTCTACTTTACATGTGTATATCTATGTCGATAAAAGTCGAATGGTTATCCCCGTAAATAGGATCCAAAGATACCATTCACACGACCGTACAAAAACGTACTACGGAAAACGGTGACGTCACAATAGGGTAGTACCTACGTATGGAGTAAGTAAGTAATAGGACGACGGAACTAGTACTAGGTTATTCAGAAGTTCGTGGCTGTCACTTGTACAAGATCTTTACTTCCGGACTAAATTTCTGAGGAGGTAGAGATCTAATCCTCCCCTGTAGATCTGGAAACCTCGTCAAGAAAATTCCTAAATTCCGGGAAATGTCAACGACGAAGATACCGTGACAGTACTACAAAATCACATCTCAACGATAGAGAACCTTTCCGTCGACAATCAGAAACAAACCAATGAACACACGTAAAACCCCGACCTAAGAATCAGATTTTCCCCTTCACATCCAAACTCAAAAGAATTATCCCTCACTAAGTCTTCGACAATTCAGCAGTCATTTGCATGTGTCACACGGATATTGTCCGGTGCACTTCCGAGACATTCGTGGACGGTTACTGATAACACGAAGAGGGTCCCGGTAGCATGTCTAAAGACAGACCTTCACTCCTGACCGTTTTGGTCCGCCTCACACCCCACTACTAAGATTTTCTAGAGTCTTCACAAACGTAGTGAGGGTACACTTCGAGTCGAGTCCCTTAAGGTGTCTGTCAAAGGATTCACCCGTAAAAGAGAGTGTGTTGAGTAACAGGAAAGGTCCGGGGATCCGGGGTGTAGACAAAGAGAACCGTTTAATCACGGTGTTAAGGTTTCACTAAACTGACCATAAGGTCGTCATGGAAAATTAAGACGGAGAAAGTGTCATGTCCTTATGTCCTTTACCTGTTTACCTGATAAAAACTTGGTCTTCAACCGGGTTGACAGTCCTCATCATCGTCGACTTATTACAAACACCCTATCCGACGAGTACTGTCTACTGAAATATTAGTGGAAGGTCTAGGGTTCCTATTCTCACAGACAACTTTAGCCGTATTGGGAGAATCCGAAAGTTTTAGGTTGGAGGTCTCCGGGGCTGTTTGACGTCACACGTGTAAACCGACAAGTATACTGGTGCCAGAGGAGATAAATGGGTTTACACAAGACCCGTAATAACAAGTGGAGAGTGTAACGGGTAACACGGGTAATTGTCTAGTTTACCGAGGATAATGATACACCACCGGAGCAAGGTTTCCCTGAGTAATAACGGAAATGAACGAACATTTTAGAAAGACACAAATTAGGAACGGCGTGAAAGTAAAAAAGGAAGGGTAGACAGTCACCCGAAAACAAGGGACACCTAGTCGTATAGTTGTGAAGTGAGAAGGAGGGGACTTTTGTCGAGGACAAAGACTTCAGGAAAATGACCCTTTCCGACAACTTGTTAAACGCGTTCTGTTCATTCTCTCGACCTCTTTTCTGTTGTAGCTTGGAGACGCAAGTCAAGTCATGTAAATACCTATGGAACTAGTCAGAGGATAACTGTACTCCAAGAAGGGGTCCGGTATCAAAGTATAAGGATAGAACTCTCGTGAGTGACGTCTTCACTTGAAAGAAACTATGTTTCGTTTCCACTTAACGTCTTTGGGAAACAAACGACCCTTCTGCTTTACAAAATTTATTCTACTACTACGAGAGAAGGTAAACGAAGAAGACAACTTGTCCACCCATAAACACCCGACAAGGATTGGAGACGTTTCACGTAACTTTTTTTTTTAAGAGTCGATCTATTAAGAATTTGTAAAAGTGACAGGGATACGTGTATTAAATGATCGAACAAGAACTAGTCTCCTAATGACTTCTCCTCGACCCATTCCAAACGTGACTGAGGTCTGTCGTCCGTCCTACACCATTAAATACACTTACCCGAAGACTACTGTTCTATTCCCATAAGGATAGACACGCGACGTTCTAAGTAATCGAATTACAATCTTTGTTATCCTGTTCCGAATACACAGAGTGTAAAAGGTTTAAATATCGAATTAAAATCTTGGCAATTTTAGTTACTGTGACCCTGATTCTGGACCGTCAAACCGTGGACACCTTACACCCTTTCTCAATTCATCTAAGTTTCACGTTGAACACTCCGAGAACCTAGTCTTAATGGACCCTACAAAGTGTCTTTACTTTAAAGGTTCCGGGTAGGGTCCCCCGACTAAGTTTTATAGTTTTACTCCATGACCCGTAGACATTCAGATTATTCGAGAAGGTCGATAAGATTGAATGTGGTTTCAAACTTTGATTGAGAAGAACTCCAACTTACAGTGAAGACTCACTCCAGTCGTCTCTAGTCTGTAAAGGAGGACAGAACAAGTCTTCTTACATAACAAAATTGATGGTTCTTCAGATCGGTACGAACAGATACTCTTATCAACTAGACTTCATTATATTACTTTTCTAAATCAGACTCTTCCTAAAGGAAAGGGTTCGGTCAAACATTTCTGGGACTGGTACAAAAGTAAAGTACACAACAAATGAAAACAATAACAACAAGTCAACGATCCGACACAGGATGAGAAACGTTGGGACACCTGACGTCGTACGGTCCGGAGGGACAGGTATGACAAGAACCCAAAGAACGTCGTTCTTATGACTTCACCAAACGGTAAAGGAGGAGATCACCTGGTACAAAACAGTCTTGAGAAGTGATACTGGACAGGCAGAATCCACCGGGTCGTGTCGTGACGAATATCGAAGTAACTCAATGTGATCGGGGAAGTGGTGTTCCGACACTAAGTATTTCTCCACGAATAAAAATAGAGGTACATTAAGACAAGTAAGTCATAAAATTTATGTCGTTGTTGTCTTTTAACATTTTTCTTAAAGGAGATAAAATAGGTCTCCCAACACAGTCACATCTATGATGATAATTTGTAATTAGTCGTTCGGGAAGAACAAAATTGGAAACGAAAATTCGTAAAGAGGTTTCGTAATTAGATCTTTTGAAGTTCTTCCTGTAATATTACGGAGGTACAGTGGAAAATCTCTTATTTAACAGTAGTTTACGGTCCTGAGTTCAACATCGACTTCCTTTCAAGATACATTGGAGGACTCTTTCGAAAAAGAAAAAGGAAGAGTAAATCTACTTTCATGTTGTATTTTTGTTAAACCGTTTCTGAATTATCCATTACGGACTATTTAACTTTGAAGTAACATGTATCAAGACTTGTCTTCCATCTCAAAGTTACAGATCTCCTCTCCTCTGTCGACGAAAATAGTGTCCATATAATAAGACGGCGAGTCTGACAAGGACATCGAGAACGACCACTTTGTGGTGTCTTTCATTTTGTCCGAGGGTCTTGTATCAATAAAGGTATGGGAGGGTGTTTCATAAGGGAAACATTGTTCGTTAAACAGACGTGAGTTGAAAAGGGTCAACCGAGGGACTTAGTCTGTCCGAAAGGGGTTTGGGGACCCCGATAATCAGGACAATTAGAAACGGGAAGTGTTTACTTAGAAAACACGACGAATACTGACTCGAACCTAACGACAGAAAGGAGGGAAAGTAAGAAAAAAAAAATTTACTTGTTATTCTCGTTTGTCGAACCCGACTTCTCTCCACCACCCCTCGTCACTGGAGACCAACCATTTAGTACTACTGTGTCAAATACCCAAACCTCCTAAGGTAGCAGTCCTCTGTGTCCCGTCCTAGTAGAGGATTCCTTTATTACACCAGTGTACTGCTTCGTAGTTCCTACTCTCTTTGGGAATCCAAAGACGACGACTTGTTACGGGTTCAAGTGATCACAAGAGTCCACGTACCCCCTTTTATCCGACAGTAACAATTCCGTCGTAGTCGTCGACGGAAACAAAGGCGAAGGGAACGACGTCGTAGTTGTGGTAGAACAGTGAGACCTCTGTCCAACTGTATCCTGTATTGGTGACTACTCATAAATCGGTCAGTCACATGGTTTACCGACCAGGAACGACCATACATACATAGAAGCAGAGGGGTACTTCATCCGTATCTTATTGACTTTGAAAGTGGTCTGTATATAAAGCACTATAGGTCAAATTGACAAGTAGTCGACGAATAAAAAAAAACGGAATTATATTGTGGCACGACTTTGTATCTCCGTACTGTTTAATTTAAACCCTTCAATATTTATTGTGACCGTAAAATTTTAAAACATACAAAAATATAAGTAAAAAAGAGATCAAGGTCTAATGTAAAAAATCGAAAATTTCTTAAACTCTGTACTATATATA
Organism: Capra ibex; assembly: GCA_006410555.1. Lineage (NCBI taxonomy): Eukaryota > Metazoa > Chordata > Mammalia > Artiodactyla > Bovidae > Capra > Capra ibex. Next base: position 1,444,267 of record SJYO01050271.1, read on the forward strand.
TCATATATATATATATTAGATATATAACTACTTATAAATATTATATATGACAGTACATTGACAGTGACCATTTAGGGTAATTGTTGGGGGCCCTTTATTTTTATCTTAGAACCCACACTCCACCCCTCTTTATGTAATTTCCAAACTCTGATTGTATATGGGTGATGATATATATTTCCATTTGTTCATTCCATGTGTCGTTCCTAGATGACGTATCGTGTCCCTGGAGATCAATCAATCAAGTCAGCGAGTCAACACAGGCTGAGAAACGCTGGGGTACTTAGCGTCGTGCGGTCCGGAGGGACAGGTAGTGGTTGAGGGTCTCAAGTGAGTCTGAACGCAGGTAGCTCAGACACTACGGTAGGTCGGTAGAGTAGGAGACAGCAAGGGAAGAAGAGGACGGGGGTTAGGGAGGGTCGTAGTTTCAGAAAAGGTTACTCAGTTGAGAATATTACCTTTTTTTAGATCTTTTCTTTTTTAGTTCATTTTTATATGTTTGTCTGAGTGTCTGTACCTTTTGTTTGAATGTAAATGGTTTCCCTTTTATAAACCCCCTCCCTATTTAATCCTCAAACTCTAGTTGTACATATTTGTTGATATATATTTTATTGGTTGTTCCTGGATGACATATCGTGTCCCTTGATATGAGTTATAAAACATTATTGGATATACTCTTTTCTTAGACTTTTAATATATATATACATATACATATACATATACATATACATACACACACACAATCAGAGAGTCAGTACAGACTGAGAAATGTTGGGTGTTTGACATCGGACAGTCCGAGGAGACAGAAACCTTAAGAGGTACGTTCTTATGACCTCACCCAACGGTAAAAGAAGAGGTCCCCTAGAAGAACTGGATCCCTAACTTTAACTTGGACCCACAGGATGTAACGTTCGTCTAAGAAATGACAGACTCAATGGTCCATTAGGGTTTATATATATATATATATATATATATATATATACATTTTGACTTGGTAAAACGATATGTGGACTTTGATTGTGTTGTAACATTTAATTGGTATGAAGTTGTTTTTTCATTCTATTTTATTTCTTATGTATAAGAATTTTTCAATAAAATCTCACTTTTTTATCTTAGACCCATTATTTTATTTTAGATTAAAAAAGAAAAATTTAAAATTAATTAATTAAATAAAATTAAATAAAATTAACTTCCTATTAATGAAATGTTATAACATCGTTAAAAACGGTATGTAGTTGTACTCAGTCGGTGCCCACGTGTACACAGGGGGGTAGGACTTGGGGGGAGGATGTAGGGAAAGGTCGAGTAGGGAGACATAACAGGGTCTCGTGGCCGAAACTCAAGGGACGAAGAACGTAACTTACGTGACCAGTAGATAAAATGTATACCTTTATATGTACAAAGTAATCTCGATCGAAAATTTTTAGGAACTTGAGTTATCCCATCATAGAAAACTGTACTACATTTTCAGAAATGTAGAGAGAAATATAATCTCCACCACCTTCTATATCCTCATTTCTGTCGAGGACGGACGTCCTTAACAGTCACAGAGGTACCTTCCTTTCTTTGGTTACTTTAAAAATCTCAATCAGAATTGATATCTCAAAACCACTGTTCTTGTCGTCTACACGTCTTTTCCCCCAATAACTGACCAGTTCATTCCGACCACTCCTTCAGTCCCAATTCCGGTCATAACTTTCCACGTCTCCTTAGATCCACTCCCCTTTTTTCCCTTCAGATAAATCTTCTCCAGACACCTCTTTCTCCCCCATCTTATGGAAAACTCGTTTTCGTGTCATCTCCTTTTAACTACTGAAGTTTCTCTCTTATCAAAAGGGTGTTTCAGTCGGTCATCTCACACACGGAAAGTTTCCATTTAAAGTCCACCAAGGAATATTTCCAAACATCGAAACCTTGTCATTCCTAGAACGTCACTAAGTCTACAAAACAATACGTAGAAATAAAACGTTTCGGACCCTTTACATCTAAAAATCCGGTGTGAAGTCCTGACACAACATAGTCAGTGTATAACGACGTACTACTGTTTGGTCGAGTCTTGAGTTATCGAGTACTGTCATTCGTAAATAAGAGTATACGTTGCAATACGTCCAAATCGAGTTAAAACGAAGTACACACAAATAAGATTCTCAGTCTGGTTTTTCCGGTGTCTGTGGTCTACGTATAAGAAGGGTACGTCTTCTTATCCCATAAGGATGGTATCCTATAAGGAGGTTTCCGTATATGACCTTTGAAGATGGGTGTAAGGTGACCAGTTTATTTAGTGTACCGGTTATAGTCATCATATCTCTTTATTTTAACGGGAAATCACCCTTCTTAACGGCTCAGTGTACCCTTTTCAAGACCTATGTCTATCCTCACTTCTTTATCCTTATTAAAAAGTGTATATATTTCGGAAATTGTATAATAGTGGCTATTAGGGGTCTTTTCTACATACCTCAACCGAGATAGTAATGAGGTTGCCTAGGAAATTTTCCGACCCACTGAATGAGTTCCATTAGAACAATCATTCACTGGTTCTGTCTCAAAGTCTACACAGTTTTCAAATTATATTGGGGTTGTTGTACTTTATAAACGAAATCAGGGATCTTCTCCGAGACTTAACATAATGTTACGTATATTAAACATGAGAGTTCTAGGAGAAATAAGTGAACATGGACTTTGGACGTTGATAATGGATAAAAAAATTAGACCTAGGACAGTTGATGTTTAACTTTGAACGGTAGATGGAGATGGTCCTAATTTAGAACACGACGCCGTCGACGACTGAAAGTCATAGGGGACTTACTTCAAGTCCCACCTCTCGTCTTTACTCCGTGACATACGAGTTCCCTTTTTGACTGTCCTGTACAACATAAGTCTATCAATCTATAAAAGTCCTCGGCCAAAATATTCGGGTTAAGGACTTAGAGGGTTATAGATCTTTTCGTGATCTTAGAGAGTCCCACTGCTTACAAGGACGGTTACGTCCTCTACATTCTCTACACCTAAACTAGGGACCCAACCCTACTAGGAGACCTTCTCCCGTATCGTTGGGTGAGGTCATAGGAACGGAGCTCTTAGGGTACCTGTCTCCTCGGACCCTCCGATGTCAGGTACCCCAAAATTTCTCAGTCTGTCTTGACTCCGCTGAATAGTTCATACGATTGTTCGTACAGAAATTTTTCTATGTATAAAGTAACAGGGATGAAGAATAGTTATTATACGTGAGAAGTAAAAAAAACATGAGATATCCTATTACTTCTTTTTAACCTGAGTGACTCAAACGATTCATGACTATTAAAGTAGGACGAGTAACCTCTGAGGACAAAGTAGGGTAAAGAAGAGACTAAAACGGAAGAGGAGAGAGTGAACATGATGTTCCCTATTAGTAGAGATGTTGGACTTAGATACTTTGGATTTTAAAGGGGTCATAATTTTGTAGAAAACCCATCGGTAGTTCCAGTTTGGTTCTCTTAAGGAGTGAAGCGGAACGGATGTATAAGGATTAAGGTCTTTGGTTATAAAACACAAAGAAACAAACCATAGAATACTACTACGAATTGTAAAAAGTAACTACATCGAAGAACCCAAAGTCTCAAGTTCCCTTACCACTAATACCTGATCAAATCTTCGACGGACTACTATAAAGGACTGTGTGTCGAGGAACTCCTCCCGTAGACTCGTCTATTACACAACGGGAAACCTACCTACCCAGTTGAATCTTTCACCGTGAAATTTCTCACCAACTTCCCGGTGAACCGGAAAAAGACGGGAGACCCTCAAGAAGGACCTATACCCGTCTCTGTGGACTGGAAGAGTTCCCGGACAACAGGAGAGATGGGAGACGGAAGGAGAAGGTGGTAATAATGAACTATTACTATAAACTGGAACTATAAACAGATAATGGAATGTAAACACCTAGTAATTTATTACTTCGTAGAACAGACAGTTGACAATAATCATATCATTTGTTGTAACGTTTTGTGTTTTACTTATTTTGTGAAATGTTGATTTGGTCTCAGTCTTACCTACGTCCTACAATTTTTGATTGAAAAATATTATAAGTTTACACATAAATAATTAAAATTACTTTCGGAAAATTGATTTTACTTCACAGTAAATTATCATCAAGGAAATGTAATTTAAATATAATGATAATCTGAGAAAAGATTAAAATATTCATATTACGAGCAAGTAACTTTTGTATAAAGAGTCAACTACAAAGTAAAAAGAATACAAAATTACTACGTCGTTGTATAAGTATCGGTGTTAGTCTCAATACAGACACAGACGTAAACGTAATCTAACGTAAATGGAATTTTATATTTATGAACGAGTCAATAATCAAGACTTTATATCACAGGAGAAGGAACTTATAAACTAAAAACATCCACTTAATAAATCTAGATAGAACCTTTTAAGAAATCAACAGTTGACTTCCTACTCGATCAAAATCGAAAACCCTTACGAGTTTACAACATGGTTGAACAGGGGTTTCGTACATGAGTATCCTTACTGTTTAGACGTAAACAAAGTTTTACTTCTCTAAGTTGAAAAGGATATAATTCGAATGTCTCTACAAAGAAGAAAAAATACAATCGGGACAGTGAGTTTAATATTTTCTTCTTGGAATCCCTAGAAACTTTAAACGTATTATTCATTTAAAAAAAAGAAATTCAACGGGTCTAAACTATTTAAAAAACAGTAATTTTTACCTTTATTTGTCCGTTAGAAATCTTGTAGATATTTTACTGTAGGTTTTAAAAGAGAACTCAACGATACGGGGTGTATAAATACTATTATTTAATGGGTGTATATAAAGTGAGAGATAAAATTTTAAAGTATGGATAATAAGTGTTTATTAACTCATAGTTAAAACAAACAATTTAAAAGGATCGAGAGTAAAGACCCTCCTTAGTGATGAGATTTTCGTCTTCTAAGAGACGATAACGAAACACTTTTGAGAAAACTGAAGTTTTAAGACTGTTAGTTCCCGAGGAGTATGTACCGAGTCATTCAATACCAGGAGGTTTACCTGGTCGGACAGGACGAAGTCGACACTGGTCCATCCCTCCGTCTGGTCTCAACTCTCTCCCGGTTTTCCTTCTACGACCGTGGGGATTGAGACAAAGTCGGAGACTGTATTGGAAATGACATAGTATAGTTCGAAAGATACAAAAAGTACTACCACCGTCCTTTAGTCCGGTAAGGAACCTCAGACACATGTCCTGAACCCTGTTAGTTTATGAGAGGTGACGAGAGATATAGAAAGATCTAATCCTTTTCGAAACAGTGTTTGTTCTCGACGGGGCGTGACGTCGCTTTAGACTTCCGTCGAGACTCTTAGAGTTTAACTTTATAGTAGGGGGTGGAAACTCTTCTGTAACGACCAGGAAAATAGAAATCCTTAGTAAACGAGATCAGAAGAAGTCGAACAAGTTATTTTCTAATGACTTTAAAAATCGGTGGTTTCTTTACGTTTACTTTTGGTGCTACTGATTTTACATTTTCTGACTGTTATGGTACTACGGTCAGAATACTTCGTGGACCTTGAAGATATGTAAGGACTAGGAAAGATTTTTTTTCTTTTTAACAAAAAGTGAACTTATACACATACATAGATGAAAACTAAGTGGAATTAAGTCTTATTTTAGTAAGGTTAAAAAACCAGAATTCATAAATCAATACAATGTAGGGAAGGGTACATGAATGTCAATATAAATACCAAGTAATACGTTTCTCAGTCTGTGCTGACTCGTTGACTTGACTTGACTTGACTTGACTTCATTTTTAGTCTTACATGAATGACTATTTATTACTTTCATCTTAGGTAATCACAGACCATATAAAGATTATCCACTTTAGGAGGTAGAAATTCGTATTCGAAGATCCTTGAACTAAAAGTTTCCATTGTCTTTTAAAATAAACTATAAACGTTAAACAGACCGTTTCACTTAAACAGTCGAAGTAAAAGGGATTCGACAAAGGTCCATATGGTAAAATCTTTGAGTTCTCACTAGGGAATCGTAAAAGACAGGTAAACAGAGTCCTCCATACCGGAGATCCAGTTGTCTCTCTTTATACGTTCCTATACATTCTAGAGAACCTAGAAAAGTCAACCCACTGTACCTGTATACACCCGTGACAGATGTGGTCAAACAGTAGTGTTCTAGTCTCAAGGACTCATACTACTTTATCTTAAATTTTTCAGTTTGTGTGACTCCAATAGTAATTATGACAAACATTAAAAAAAAGTAAAAGGAAGGTCTAGAACTACAGTCTATATCAGTATACTAAACAAAAACGGTTACAATATTCGTCTTCTCTCTAATGCAATAATGGAGAACACTTTTCGAAATTCTCAGTCACACATTAAGTGGTACGAGAGAGAAAGGTGAACGGTACCACTAGTCATTGTAAGGTTTATCTCCGAGAAAACAGTCGGACCAAGGGTCGTACTCCCGTAACGACTTGTGTCGGGGGTCGACTGGGCACTACCTGAACATCGTACTTGTTCTCTAATTTGGAAACTACAAAATCCGGTGACTCATAAGAAACAAAAACAATGCCGTCGTATTGGATCGAGTAGAACTCGAAAAGTGTACCCAATTTATTAACCAAGAACTTTCTGGCTAAAATAATTATACGGGGTTTGTTATGTCGAAGTATGTGGTCTCTCGTGTCAGTAACGGTCCTCTGTTCACCTGGACCTTTCTGTGGACTACTGAGTCTTAGGACCCCGTGTCTCCCTTTTCGTAAGAAGAAACGGGACGGTAAGAAACGGTTTGAGGACTCGGGTTCACTTCGTACCAAGTCACTAAGTGTCATACTTACTTCAGTGTCTCTTAGTTATTTGGTAAAATAAAGTATAGCCTTCAGGTTGTCAGAAAGGTCAATGGGTACCGACTACCAAAACTCCCAAATCACCTCAAAGGACCACTTAGTATCAACATTAAACCTGAAGACTGATAAATCCAAGAAGGGTGACGAGTATTAGTCCTCACCTAGACTGAGTGACGTTTCCATCAACAAATTCATTATGTACATCTACGATAATAATATATATGAACACCGGGACCAGTCCGGAAATATCCAGAAGTCGAGAATAAACAATAAAAATTCTAATTCTTAGATTTAGATCTCTTCAATTCACTGGTACAGTATCGATATTCACCGTCTCAGACAGTCTTAGGTTCGGAGTTCAGTGTCAATGTCCCGAGAACTACGTGTGATCCACCACACAAACGAACCTTTGTCTTGTCTTTCTCTCCCACCCAGTAAGAAAAAAAGTTTAACTTCATATCAACTAAATATTATAATGTATTCAAAGTCCATATGTTGTATCACTAAGTTATAAGAATCTCTAATATAAGATTTCATTAATGTTTTATTACCAACATATATCGATACGACGTGTTATATAGGAATAAATAAATAAAATTTGTATCATTAAACATGGAGAAATAAGGGATGGGAGAGGGGTGACCATTGGTGATCAAACAAAAGATATAGACACTCAGATAAAACAATATACGTAATGAAGTTTAATAGAAAATCTAAGGTGTGTATTCACCACCACCAAATTAACGATTCAGTACAGGTTAAGAACAATGGGGTTCCTGATATCGGACTGTTCGAGGAGACAGGTACCCTAAGAACTCCGTTCTTATCACCTCACCCAACGGTAAATGAAGAGGTAACCTAGAAGGAGTGGGTCCTTAGTTTGGGTCAGAGGACGTAACGTCCATCTAAGAAATCACTGACTCGATACTCCCTTCGGGTACGTATTCACTATTGCATCTTATAGATAGAAAGAGAGAGACCGAATAAAGTGATTCGTATTATGGGAGACCCAAGTGGGTACAACAGCATTTACCATCTTAAAGTAAGAAAAATTACCTACTCATTATAAGGTTACACAACAACAAATCAACGATACAGTCCAGACAAAACACTGGGGTACCGTAAAGAGTCCGTTTTATGATCCCACACAACGGTAAAGGAAGAGCTCCCCTAGAAGGACTGGGTCCCTTGGGTCCCTACCTCGGGTGTATAGGTCCGTCTAAGAAATGGTGATTCGGTGGACCCTTAGGATTATAAGGTATATATATATATATATGTATATATATATATATATGTATGTATATATATGTGTGTGTGTGTGTGTTTGTGTGTGTGTGTTTGTGTGTGTGTGTATATATATATATACGTATGTATAAACATATACACACACACACATTTACAGATTGTCCGTGTACTTTTATACGAATCATAAGGATGTAGTCGGTGATACCTTATGTCCTACCTTAAAGGATTTGTTTGTTTGTTTGTTTCTATTCCTGACGGTACACATACACACGAGTCAACACAGATCGAGAAACCCTGGGGTACTTGACATCGGACGGTCAGAGGGGACAGGTACCCTAAAAAGTCCGTTTTTTTGAACTCACCCAACAGTAAAGGAAGAGGTCCCTTAGAAGGGCTGAGTCACTAACTTTGATGCAGAGCACGTAGAGGACGGAACCCTCCACTTAAGAAATGGTGACTCGGTGGACCCTGGGGTACTTAACGTTGGGACCTTTACAGTATACTAGGTCGTTAGGGTGAGGAACCATATATATACTTTTGTTTTTGTTTTTGAGATAAAACTTTTCCATATACGTGAAGTTACAAGTTTCTTCGTAAGAAATGTCAAAGGTTCTATGATGTACCTGATGTACCTCTGATGTACAGGTAGTTGTCTACTTACCAATTTCTCCTGATAAAACAAGTCAAGTCAAGTCAAGTCAGTGAGTCAGCACAGACTGAGAAACGTTGGGGTACTTAGCGTTGTGTGGTCCGGAGGAACAGGTAGTGGTAGAGGGTCTCAAGTGAGTCTGAGTGCAGGTAGCTCAGGCACTACGGTAGGTCGGTAGAGTAGGAACCAGTAGGGGAAGAGGAGGACGGGGGTTAGGGAGGGTCGTAGTCTCAGAAAAGGTTACTCAGTTGAGAAGCGTCCTCAACCGGTTTCATGACCTCGAAGTCGAAATCGTAGTAAGAAAGGTTTCTATAGGGTCCCAACTGGAGGAAGTCTTACCTGACCAACCTAGAGGAACGTCAGGTTCCCTGAGAGTTCTCAGAAAAGGTTGTGGTGTCAAGTTTTCGTAGTTAAGAAGACACGAGTCGGAAGAAGTGTCAGGTTGAGAGTGTAGGTATGTACTGGTGTCCTTTTTGGTATCGGAATTGATCTGCCCGGAAACAGCCGTTTCATTACAGAGACGAAAACTTATATGATAGATCCAACCAGTATTGAAAAGAAAGTTCCTCATTCACAGAAAATTAAAGTACCGACGTTAGTGGTAGACGTCACTAAAACCTCGGGGGGTTTTATTTCAGACTGTGTCAAAGGTGACAAAGGGAGAGATATAGGGTACTTCACTACCCTGGCCTACGGTACTAGAAGCAAAAGACTTACAACTTGAAATTCCGTTGAAAAAGTGAGAGGAGAAAGTGAAAGTAGTTCTCCGAAAAATCGAGGAGAAGTGAAAGACGGTATTCCCACCACGGTAGACGTATAGACTCCAATAACTATAAAGAAGACCGTTAGAACTAAGGTCGAACACGAAGAAGGTCAGGTCGTAAAGAGTACTACATGAGACGTATCTTCAATTTATTCGTCCCACTGTTATATGTCGGAACTGTATGAGGAAAAGGATAAACCTTGGTCAGACAAAAAGGTACAGGTCACGATTGACAACGAAGGACTGGACGTATGTCTAAAGAGCTCTCCGTCTAGTCCACCAGACCAGACGGATAGTGAAAGTCTTAAAAGGTGTCAAATAACACTGGGTGTGTCAGTTTCCGAAACCGTATCAGTTATTTCGTCTTTAGCTACAAAAAGACCTTGAGAGAACGAAAAAACTACTAGGTCGCCTACAACCGTTAAACTAGAGACCAAGGAGACGGAAAAGATTTTGGTCGAACTTGTAGTCCCTCAAGTACCAAGTGTATAACGACTTCGGACCGAACTTCTTAAAACTCGTAATGAAATGATCGTACACTCTACTCACGTTAACACGCCATCAGACTCGGAAGAAACCGTAACGGAAAGAAACCCTAACCTTACTTTTGACTGGAAAAGGTCAGGACACCGGTGACGACTCAAAAGGTTTAAACGACCGTATAACTCACGTCGTGAAAGTGTCGTAGTAGAAAGTCCTAAAGGTAGTGGAGGTGATCGAAACAAGCATCACTACGAAAGATTCCGGGTGAACTGAAGTGTAAGGATATACAGACCGAGATCTAATCACTAGTGTAGTAGTACTAAAAGGCCCAGTACTTCTAATGATCTGTTAAACTACTATCGGTAACACCGTCAATACTTCACTGACACCAAACTAAACCTAAAGAGACTACTAATCTTTACAATTCGTAGAAAAGTACACTGACAATCAGTAGATATATAGAAGTAACCCTTTTACGGATAAGTCCAGAAGACCGGTAAAAAATTGATCCAACTAAAAAAGAAATAAAAATTTAAACACATAAAAAAATTGACTTCCTGTTAACGAAATCTCTTAAAACAACAAAAGACAGTTTGTAGTTGTTCTTAGTCGTTATCCATACGTATACAGGGGAAGGAGAACGTAGAGGGAGGATAGAGGGAAGGGTAAGGTAGGGAGATCTACCAGTGTCTCGGGGGGTAAACTCAAGGGACTCAGTATGTCGGTTAAGGGTAACCGATGGATAAAATGTAAACCATAACATTTAAAAGTACAATGAGAGAGGTATGTAAAGTGGGAAAGGGAGAAGGGAAGGGTGGTACAGGTATTCAGACAAGGGACACAGACACAGAGGTAAGTCAAGTCAAGTCAAGTCAAGTCAACGAGTCAGCACAGACTGAGAAACGCTGGGGTACTTAACGTCGTGCGGTCCGGAGGGACAGGTAGTGGTTGAGGGCCTCAAGTGAGTCTGAGTGCAGGTAGCTCAGCCACTACGGTAGGTCGGTAGAGTAGGAGACAGCAGGGAAAGAGGAGGACGGGGGTTAGGGAGGGTCGTGATCTCAGAAAAGGTTACTCAGTTGAGAAACGTACTCCACCGGTTTCATGACCTCAAAGTCGAAATCGTAATCAGGAAGGTTTCTAGAGGAAGTCTTACCTGACCGACCTAGAGGAACGTCAGGTTCCCTGAGAGTTCTCAGAAGAGGTTGTGGTGTCAAGTTTTCGTAGTTAAGAAGCCGTGAGTCGAAAGAAGTGTTAGGTTGAGAGTATAGGTATGTACTGGTGACCTTTTTGGTATCGGAACTGATCTACCTGGAAACAACCGTTTCATTACAGAGACGAAAACTTGTACAATAGACACAACCAGTATTGAAAGGAAAGGTCCTTATTCGCAGAAAATTAAAGTACCGACGTCAGTGGTAGACGTCACTAAAACCTCAGGGGGTTATTTCAGACTGTGTCAAAGGTGACAAAGGGGTAGATAAAGGGTACTTCACTACCCTGGTCTACGGTACTAGAAAAGACGGGACTTTTACTTAAGTAGTCATGGTAGAAAATCTAAGGTATAAATACGTAATCGTATACTATAAACAGAAAGAGAAAGACTGAATGAAATGAGACATATTATCCAAAGATTCAAACAGGTGAAATAATGTTGACTGAGTTTACACAAGGAAAGATACCGTCTCATTATAAAGTAAAGTATATAGATGGTGTCGAAGAAATAGGTAAGTAGACAGCTAACTAAGATCGATAACGTTTATTACGACGTTACTTGTAACCCCATGTACACAGAAAGTTAAAACCAAATGAGTCCCATATACGGATCATCACGCTAACCCCCAGTATACCACCAAAATAAGGATCAGAAAATTCCTTATAAGTATGGTAGAAGGTATCACCGACATAATCAAATGTGAGGGTGGTCGTTGTGTTCTCCCGAGGGGAAAGAGGTGTGAGAGAAGTCGTAAAGACAAACATCTGTAAAACTACTACCGGTAAGACTGACCACACTCCACTATATAGAGTAACATCAAAACTAAAAGTAAAGAGATTATTACTCGTCACAATTCGTAGAAAAGTACACAAACAATCGGTAGACATACAGAAACCTTATTACAGACAAGTCCAGCAAAAAGGTGAAAAACTAATCCAACAAAAAGACCATAACTCAACATACTTGACGAACATATAAATCTATAATTAATAAACACACAACAAAGGAAACGATAATGAAAGAGGGTAAGACTCCCAACAGAAAAGTGGAACAAACATCAAAACACAAAAAACAAGATCAAGACACTTTTTACGGTAACCATTAAACTATCCCTGACTTAACTTAGAGGTCTAACGTAAACCATCATATGAGTAAAAGAAAAAATTTTTTTTAAAATAAATAAATAAATAAATAAAAACAACCGTTTCATTACAGAGACGAAAAAAAAAATGAAATGTTATGATATAACCAAAACGGTATGTTGTTGTACTTAGGTGGTACCCACATGTATTCTCAGGTGAGGACTTGGGGGGAGGGTGAAGAGAGGGGTATGGTAGGGAGACCCAATAGGGTCACGTGGTCGGGGTTCGAAGGATGGGTCCTTGTACCTTATAGAGAGGTAGACGAATACAGTAGAAATCAAAGAAAGTAGTCACAGAATATTAAAAGGTATATGTCAAGAAGACAGAGGAAACCATTCAAGTAAGGATCTATAAGTTAAAAAAACAACGTTACCACTTACCCTAACTAAGGAATTAAAGAGAAAGACTGAAAAGTGACAATCATATACTCGAAGGGACTGTCGAGTCTACCATTTCTTAGGTGGACGTCACGTCCTCTAGGACCAGACTAGGGACCCAACCCTTCTAGGGGACCTTTTTCCTTTCCGGTGGGTGAAGACATAAGACCGGATCTCTTAAGGTACCTGACATATCAGGTACCCAGTGTTTTTCAGTATGTGTTCACTCACTTAACCTAATTAAGGAATTAAAGAGAAAGACTAAAAAGTAACAGTGATATATCCCTACGTTCACATATATCCTTACGTTCACATAAACATACATGACGGGAACATAGAACACCGAAACGATTTAAGTGACAAATCGAGGTCATTAAAAGACCATATATATATATATACATATCATAGTACAGTAGACGTNATGTGTTCACTCAATTAACCTAATTAAGGAATTAAAGAGAAAGACTAAAAAGTAACAGTGATATATCCCTACGTTCACATATATCCTTACGTTCACATAAACATACATGACGGGAACATAGAACACCGAAACGATTTAAGTGACAAATCGAGGTCATTAAAACACCATATATATATATATACATATCATAGTACAGTAGACGTTTGTCACTCTCAAGGTGAAGAAAATACTAGACCTAAGGAAAATAACAAAAAAAAAAAAAAGGAGATTAACGGTATCGGTCCAGAAGGTTTTGATACAACTTATTATCAAGACTTTGACCTGTGGAAACAGAACAAGGACTAGAATCTCCCTTACGAAAGACAAAAAGTGGTAACTCTTATTACAAACGAACCTCAAACGGTGTATACCGGAAATAATACAACTCCATCTAAGGAAGATACGGGTAAAAAACTTCACGAAAATAGTATTTATCTACGACTTAAAACAGTTTCCGAAAAAGACGTAGAGAACTCTACTAGTATACTAAAACTAGGAGTTAAACAATTATACCACACAGTGTAACTAACTAAACGTATATAACTTCTTAGGAACGTAGGGTCCTTATTTAAGTCAAACTAGTACCACATACTTAAAAAATTACACAACCACTCAAGACAAACGATCTTAAAACAACTCTTAAAAAATAGTCACTACGACGATTCAGTGAAGTCAGCACAGGCTGAGACACGCTGGGGTCTCTACCATCAGGTGGTCCGAGGGGGTAGGGACCCTAAGAGGTCCGTTCTTGTGACCTCACCCGACTGTAAAGGAAGAGGTAATAGTCACTATAATCACATATTAAGAAAAACACACACACATACACAACAGAAACGGACCAAACCCATAGTCCTAACTAACACCGGAGTATCTTACTCAGACCTCACAAGGAAGGAGACGTTAAAAATTTTTCTCAAAGTATGTACTATCATATGTACAAAGTTACGATCAGATCCAAGCTATGTCCTATGTCCTATGAACCCCGACCACGTGACCCTACTGGGTCTCTCCACTTTACCCCTCCCACTACCCTCCCCCCAAGTCCCGACCCTTGAGTACATGTAGACACCACCTAAGGACAGTTACATACCGTTTTGGTTATGTCATAACATTTCATTTTTTTATTTTAATTTTTATTTTATTTTTGTTTATTTATTTTTTTCTTTTGTTTTTTTATTTTTCTCAAAGTATTTTTATCAGTAATCGAGAAGAGATTTACAAACTATCTTAAGGGGACACTTCAGTAAACGAATCGGTAGTCGATTCAGGTAAACCAGATTACAAAGTAAATTCCAAACACAAAGGAATAACTAAGAGAGAAAACTACTAGACAGGTAACCACATTCACCCCACAATTCCAGGGGATGATACTAACACAATAACAGTTAAAGGGGAGAATACGGACAATCACTAACGGAATACATTGTGTCCACGGAGACACAACCCACGTATTCACAAATGTTAACAATACAGTGGAAGAACCTGACTAAGGAACTAGTAATACATCACAGGAAGAAATAGAGAATATTATAAGAAATAAAATTCAGATAAAACAGACTTTATTCCTAACGGTGAGACCTAAAGAAAACTAAAGGTAAAAGAAAGGTAGGAAAATGAAAGTCAGACATACACAGAGATCCATACTTCACCCATAGAAAATCCGTTGTATATCTACCTAGAACAAAAAAATAGGTAAGTCAGTTAGATATATAAAAACAACCACATAAACTAGGTAAATGTAAATTTCATTATAACTATCTATACACGGATAACTGTAAAATTTTTAACAAAACACAAACCAAAACATCCAGAACGGAATGAGAAAACAAATGACTGATACATTCAGGGAAATCATAAATAACATTCCTACTAAACCACTACGATTTAAGAGAATTGAAAACGAACAGACATTTCTAAAACTAAAGAGGTAGTTAAAACTTACTCTATAAACGACCCATATCATTAGAACCAACNGAATTGAAAACGAACAGACATTTCTAAAACTAAAGAGGTAGTTAAAACTTACTCTATAAACGACCCATATCATTAGAACCAACATCCCAAAAAAAAAAAAAAAAGAAAGTCATGAAATTTATATAGGACGGTAAGGGAAGACCGGACGTCTTAAAGACGAGTTTCTAGGTAACAGTTAACATACCCAAAAACTAACATACAGTGAACAACGAAAAAGAACTGAAAAAAAAGAAAAATTATAAGAAGGAACCTCAAATTAGAAATCGAACTAATTATACACAGAACTACATAAAGAGGAACCTAAAGAGGACATTCTCTAAGAGACGTGAAGAACCTGAACGAACTGATAAAGGAAAGGGTATAACCCCTTCAAAAGGTGATATTAAAGTTTTTAAAAGAGTCACGGAAAGAAAAATAGAATAAAGAGACCCTGGGGATATTGATCTTACAACCACGTAAATTATAACAGGGTTTCCAGAGACTCCGATAGAAGTTAAAAAAAAGTAAGAAAAAGGAAATAAGACAAGAAGTTACCAATAAAGGTGGTAAGATAGAAGGTCTAGTGAATAGACAAGAAGACGGAGTCAATAAGACGTTAACCAAGGAAGATATCATAAAAATTAAAGTCATTAACACAATAAGTAGAGACAAACAAGAAATAAAGAAGACAAAGGAACCATTAACATAATTAACACAATTAACAAAGAACGTAAAAGAGGTAAGATAAAAATTCAGAAGTCTTGTAGAAACGATAATAATAAGACTTAAGGGAAAGTCCATCTAACGAATAAAGGAAAAAAAAAAAAATTTAAAACAATCAAAGATTCCACAAGATAGTGGAAAACACGAGATAAAGAGACAGAAAAGTAAAAAAAGGGGGATTGAACGAGGTGAACTGCAGAGGAAAACGGCCGAAATCACAATATAAGGAAGAAGGAAAACCGAAAACAGGAACCTCCCTTTCCAACCAACTCACCGAACATAACTGAAGAACAATCCCCACTAAACACGGACATAAGATCACACTCCCCCACTTAAAAAAAAGGAGACTACCCGTCCCGACAGACTCCACCATATGAAACCCCACAAACATCCTGAGGACAGACAACTAATAACAAAAACACAAAGACAGAACGAACAACAAACCCATTTCAAAGGACTTCACCTATGACAGTTGTCAACCCACTATGATCCGAAACACACAACAACCTTCTCCCACAAACGATACTAGTCACGCAAGAGAACCATTTTGAGATAATCGGAAACGAGACGAAGTAAGGCATAAGGTTCCGGTTTAAACGGACAATGAGGGTCACAAAGAACTGAAGGATGAAAACGTAATGTCAGGGGATATTACTTTTCCTGTAGAAAACCCCCACAATCAAGATTTTCAAGAACATCCAGAAGTATCTTGAAAAGTTGAAGACAAAGAAGTCGTAATGACCAATCCCGTATCTGAACCTAATGACACTATAACTTACCAAACGGAACCCTTGCTTGTCTCTAGTAAGACAGCAAAAACTCTAACATAGGTTCATGACGTAAAACCTGAGAGAACAACTGGGTCTACCGATGAGGTAAAGAAGATTCCCTAAGGACGGGTGTCATCATCTATATTACCAGTAGACTCAATTTAAGTGGGTAAGGTCAGGTAAAATCAAGTGACTAAGGATCTTACAGTTACAAGTGAGAACGGTAGAGGACAAACTGGTGTAGTTCTAAGTACCTGGATTGTAAGGTCCAAGGATACGTTATAACGAGNTACCGATGAGGTAAAGAAGATTCCCTAAGGACGGGTGTCATCATCTATATTACCAGTAGACTCAATTTAAGTGGGTAAGGTCAGGTAAAATCAAGTGACTAAGGATCTTACAGTTACAAGTGAAAACGGTAGAGGACAAACTGGTGTAGTTCTAAGTACCTGGATTGTAAGGTCCAAGGATACGTTATAACGAGAAATGTCGTAACCTAGAACGAAGATAGTGGTCAGTGTAGGTGTTGACCCATAACAAAAAACGAAACCGAGGCAGGGAAGTAAGAAAGACCTCAATAAAGAGGTGACTAGAGGTCATTGTATAACCCGTGGATGACTGAACCGCTCAAGGAGAAAGTCATAGGATAGTAAAACGGAAAGGTATGACAAGTACCCCAAGAGTTCCGTTCTTATGACTTCACCAAAAAGTAAGGGAAGAGGTCACCTGGTGTAAGACAGTCTGGAGAGGTGGTACTGGGCGGACAGAACCCACCGGGGTGTCCCGTACCGAATCATAGTGACTCAATCTGTTCCGACACCAGGATCACACTAATCTAACTGATCAAAAGACACCAATACCAAAGTCACACAGACGGGAGACTACGGGAGAACGTTGTGGATGACAGAATGAACCCAAAGAAAGTGGAACCTGTACCCTATAGAGAAGTGCCGACGAGGTCGTTTCGTGTCGGTGACGAGGAATGGAACCTGCTCGTCATAGAGGAGTGGTGACGGGGAGAACTGGAACTTACACCTCATCGAGGAGATCCGGGAGGACACGGGTACGTAGGTGGCGAAGAACCTGTACCCCAACGAGGAGAGTCCATGACGGGGACTGGAGTCCGTACCCCATCGAGGAGGACCGGCGACGGAGACTGGAGCCTACACCCTACCGACAAGGACCGGTGATGGGGACTAGAGTTGGTACCCCATCGAGGAGAGCCGACACGAACACACGACACGAGTCTAGTACTCGAGGAATAACGGTTTGAGTCTAACTTTAACTTCTTTCATCCCTTTTGGTGATCTGGTAAGTCCTTACTGGATTTAGTTTGGGGAATACTAATATGTCACCTTCACTCTTTATCTAAATTCCCTGATCTAGACTATCTATCTCACGGACTACTTGATACTTGACTCCAAGTACTGTAACATGTGCTCTGTCCCTAGTTCTGGTAGGGGTACCTTTTCTTTACGTTTTTTTGTTTTACCGACAGACTCCTCCGGAATGTTTATCGACACTTTTCTTCTCTTCACTTTTCTTTTTCCTCTTTTTCTTTCTATATTCATAGACCTACGTTTCAAGGTTTCTTATCGTTCTTCTCTATTCTTTCGGAAGGAGTCGTTAGTTACGTTTCTTTATCTCCTTTTGTTGTCTTACCCTTTCTGATCTCTAGAGAAGTTCTTTTAATCTATATGGTTCCCTTGTAAAGTACGTTTCTACCGGAGCTATTTCCTCTCTTTACCACACCTGGATTGTCTTCGTCTTTTATAATTCTTCTACACCGTCGTTATGTGTCTTCTTGACATGTTTTTTCTAGAAGTACTGGTTCTATTATTGTTACCACACTAGTGAGTGGATCTCGGTCTGTAGGACCTTACACTTCAGTTCACCCAGAATCCTTCGTAGTGATGCTTGTTTCGGTCACCTCCACTACCTTAAGGTCAACTCGATAATAAAGTTTAGGACTTTCTACTACGAAACTTTCACGACGTGAGTTATACTTTCGTTAAACCTTTTGAGTCGTCACCGGTGTCCTGACCTTTTCCAGTCAAAAGTAAGGTTAGGGTTTCTTTTCGTTACGGTTTCTTACGAGCTTGGTGGTGTGTTAACGTGAGTAGAGTGTACGATCATTTCATTACGAGTTTTAATAGATTCGGTCCGAAGTCGTTATACACTTGGTACTCGAAGATCCACAAGTTCGACCAAAATCTTTTCCATCTCCCTGGACTCTAGTTTAACGGTTCTAGGTGACCTAGTAACTTTTTCGTTCTCTCAAGGTCTTTTTGTAGATAAAGACGAAAGAACTGATACGGTTTCGGAAACTGACACACCTAGTGTTATTTGACACCTTTTAAGACTTTCACTACCCGTATCGTCTGGTGGACTGGACGGAGAACTCTTTGGATATACGTCCAGTCCTTCGTTGTCAATCTTGACCTGTACCTTGTTGTCTGACCAAGGTTTATCCTTTTCCTCATGCAATTCCGATATATAACAGTGGGACTAATAAATTGAATATACGTCTCATGTAGTACTCTTTACGACCTGACCTTCTTTGTGTTCGACCTTAGTTCTAACGGTCCTCTTTATAGTCATTGGAGTCTATACGTCTACTGTTGTGGGAATACCGTCTTTCACTTCTCCTTGATTTTTCGGAGAACTACTTTCACTTTCTCCTCTCACTTTTTCAACCGAATTTCGAGTTGTAAGTCTATTGATTCTAGTACCGTAGACCAGATAGTGAAGTACCCTTTATCTACCCCTTTGTCACCTTTGTCACAGTCTGAAATAAAGACCCCGGAGGTTTTAGTGACGTCTACCACTGACGTCGGTACTTTAATTTTCTACGAATGAGGAAACCTTCTTTCAATATTGGTTGGATCTATCGTATAAGTTTTCATCTCTGTAATGAAACGGCTGTTTCCAGGCAGATCAGTTCCGATACCAAAAAGGTCATCAGTACATACCTACACTCTCAACCTGACACTTCTTCCGACTCGTGGCTTCTTAACTACGAAAACTTGACACCACAACCTCTTCTGAGAACTCTCAGGGAACTAGACGTCCCTCCAGGTCGGTCAGGTAAGATTTCTAGTCGGGACCCACAGGAGCCTTCCTTACATCGTTTTCGACTTAGAGGTCATGAAACCGGTGGAGTACACTTCTCAACTGAGTAACCTTTTCTGAGACTACGACCCTCCCTAACCCTCGTCCTCCTTTTCCCCTGTTGACTCCTACGCTAACAACCTACTGTAGTGACTGAGCTACCTGCACTCAAACTCACTTGAGGCCCTCTACTACTACCTGTCCCTCCGGACCGCACGACGTAGAACCCCAGTCTTTCTCAGTCTGTGCTGACTCATTGACTTGACTTGACTTGACTTGGCTCCCAAACACATGTCCACAGTTTCAAGAGTCATTAGTTATACTGAACCCCAATTCTCAATAGACCGTCAGATCCTAGATCCTGAGTACGAGGGTGGAGTGACTGGTCCACACTAGGAACCAGTCCCTTGACCCCGAGGTATTCAAAGAATGATACCTTAACTTTCTCTAATTTCGTTTGTATGGTTTCATTTTTCGTTTTGTACTGTACTTTATTTTTTTACTTGAGTCTGTCTACCATTTATGTTCTAGTTCGTCCATTAATGTCTTTATGACCCTGTATATGTGTTGTTAAGGTATGTGTGTCAATATTGGTTTCATAATATTTCTTTTCTTATGTCTTTTAACACAACCACTTGTTCCTTTTGGTTTTCATTATAGTAGGTTAATTTACGTCTCGATTGATTACGACACACCTATTGACTTGGACTCGTCTCACGGTCGACTCCTTATCTCGTTTCTCTCGTGTTGTTAAATTGAATGTACCACTTTTTTCTTTCTCGCTTCCTTTTTCCCTCTTCTTTTTCCTTTTTTTTCTCCTTTTCCCTCTCTTTTCCTTACCCACTTTCTCTTCCGGTTTTTTTTCATCTTTTCTTCTTGATCTTTTCGTTTCTATTTATCTAAATACTCTTTTTCTAAATATATATAAGTCCCTATCAATATGGACCATTTATTGATATACTTTTCGTCAGGTTATATAATTTTTGTTTCTAAATATATATAAGTCCCTATCAATGTGGACCATTTATTGATATACTTTTCGTCAGGTTATATAATTTTTGTTTTAGTGGCTTTTTTTTCCCTCTTTTTTTAGAAATTTTTGTAAAAATCGTTCCTTTCGTTTCTCCTTTTGAAGTGATGTGCCGTTTACCGATTACACTTCCATTTTTATACATCCCTCCTTATTTGTCACACTGCATTTTCTCTTCCTTTATTTGTCAAGAGTCCAAGTACCAAAAAGAACCTACACCTCAGACGGGGACACCTACCCCTACCTAGTCAGAGGACAATACAAAAGGACCAAGCCTCTCGAACACGGACACCAGACCAACTACCTCGACCTAGAGTAGAGAGACTTCCCGTCGTGTCACAGGACATCATCCAAAACACCAAAGATACCCAAGTCATATATAAACCCGTCAAGAAGACCGAAACCGTAACAATCCGTGTAGATTAAAGACGTCGGCACAGTTTCATGGGGAGAGTCGTATAGAAGTGTCATAGAAGCGATCACGAAGACAGGGGACCAGGACGGAACGTAACGTCTCACTTAGAACGATCCGTCCCCGAACACATCTAGATAAGAGTCGAGAGACTGGGACCGGAGACGTTGTACCTCTGAACACGCCCGAAGAGATTTGCGGGACTCGAGTGGAAGACACAGCACTCCGAATACACGTGAACAAAGCGGAGTAGTCCGGACGGGATATACAGTGTCTCGAACACACAAAAAAGTCAAGGGACCCGGACGGGAGACACAACGTACCAAACACACGTGACGTCCTCACATACATATGGAAAGAGAACCGGGGGGTCCGGACGAGAGACGTAACACTCCAAACGTACCCGACGTATCCAAACATTCGACGCGGAGAGAACCGTGGGGTCCGGGTGGGAGACACGGTACCCCGAAGACACCCGAAGAGAGTCAAGGGACTCGGACGGTAGACCAGTCCCGATGTCAGACACTGGACAAATACCTGACTCTTCACGTCGAAAGAGACAAAAGACGGGAGAATCAGGGACGAAACGGACCGAAAGACTCTTACACTTCGAAGGGGAACCGGGATGGATACTCTCTCGAAGGGTCACGTGCCTTGACAAGACGGAAGTTTTGAGGGAGAGAGAGAGTCCTGTGTTCGAGGACAGGTCTTCAAAAGGTACAGAAGGATAAAATACAAAGGTGGGAGAGAGGATGGAGTAAAGTCCCTCGAATCTGACGGAGGGAACCTCCGGACCGAAAAAGAAGACAGAGGATGTCAAACGAAACATCCTCAACAAGGTATAGAACTACTCAAAACTATATAAACACCCTTCCGACCACTAACGGGGGAGAATGAGAAGGTAGTAAAAGAAAGAGAGGGACAAACAAACGAACTATGTCGAAATACATTCCAAAAAAAAAAAAATTTATAAAACCCGTAATTGGAAATAAACAGTATATTAACCTTTTATAAAAGAGGGTAAGTCATCCAATAGAAAAACAAACAAGAGAAACTCCCCGAAGGGTCCACCGAGTCACCATTTCTTAGGTGGACGGTCACTTCCTCTACCGTCCTCTGTACCCAAACTAAGGACCCAGTCCTTCTATTGGACCTCCTACTTTCCCGTTGGGTGAGGTCATAAGAACGGACCCTTTAAGGTACCTGTCTCCTCAGACACCCGATATCAGGTACTCCAGTGTTTCTTAGTCTGTGTTGTCTCGTTGACTCATGCGTACCAAAAGAAACTACATATCCAAGATTCAAAATTAATCCGGGGTAAACGAATAAAAACGAAAACAAAGAAAACGAAATCCCCTGTCTAGGTTTTTTTAAGACGAAACTAAACACAGTTTCTAAAAAGACAGAGACAAGAGAGGATCATCAAAGTCCGTAATGAAAATAAAAAAATTTACATAAAACTCGAATAAAAACAAATAGTACATTCTTTTACAAGATTAAAGTAAGAAAATGTCTATCCATAGATCAAAAGAATAGAGATGAATAAGTACGTTGACAAAAAAGAAGTCACATATAAGAACATAGTAAACAATGTCTAATTAACTCAGATAAAGAGTCGAGATATAAGACAAGTCAATTGAATATACGAACAAAAACACGGTTGTGGGACGACAAAACTAATGACAATCGAATGTTATTTCAGTCCTTCGTACTATGGAGGTGGATACAATAAAAAGGAGTTTTAATAAAAGTGTTAAGTTCCAAAACAACACCAAGGTATATTTAAAATCCTAATAAATAAGGTCAAACTGGTTTTACAGGACTCATAAAACTATCTCTAACGTCATTTAGACATCTAATGAAACTCATGTTACCTGTAAATTTTTACAATTAAAAAGGTCAACCTCCCGTACTATACAAAGGTAAATAAACATGGTCGAAGTTTAAGGAAGTAGTCACAAACTTGAAAAGTCTCATATATTTCAAAATATGGAGGAACTAATTCAAATAAGGATCCATAAAATAAGAAAAACTACACTGAAATTTTGTCCTAATAAAAGAACGAAAGGGAAAGAATATGAAGTAAGTCAAGTCAAGTCAAATCAGTGAGTCAGTAAGACTGGGAAACTCTGGGGAACCTGACACCGTATGGTCCGGAGGGACGGTTAGTGGTCGAAGGTCTCAAATGGGTTTGAGTACAGACATCTCAATCAATACGGTAGGTTGGTAGAGTAGGAGACAGTAAGGGAAGAGGACGATGGGAGATAGAAAGAGTCGTAGTCCCAGAAAAGGTTACTCAGTCGAGAAAAGTAATCCACCGGTTTCATAACCTTGAAGTCGAAATTGTAGTCAGGAAGGTTACTTGTAAGTCCTGACTAGAGGAAATCCTACCTGACCAACCTAGAGGAACGTCAGGTTCCCTGAGAGTTCTCAGAAGAGGTTGTGGTGTCAAGTTTTCGTAGTCAAGAAGACGCGAGTCGAAAGAACTATCAGGTTGAGAGTGTAGGTATGTACTGATGACCTTTTTGGTATCGGAACTGATCTACCTGGGAACAACCCTTTCATTACAGAGACGAAAAATTAATACGAAAGATCCAACTAGTATTGAAAGGACGGTTCCTAGTTCGTAGAAAATTAAAGTACCGACGTCAATGGTAGATGTCACTAAAACCTCGGGGGGGTTTATTTCAGTCGGTGACAAAGGTGACAAAGGGGTAGATAAACGGTACTTCACTACCCTGGCCTACGGTACTAGAAACAAAAGACTTACGACTCAAAATTCGGTTGAAAAAGTGAGAGGAGAAAGTGAAAGTAGTTCTCCGAGAAATAAAGAAGAAGTGAAAGACGGTATTCCCACTATAGTAGACGTATAGACTCCAATAACTATAAAGAGGACCGTTAGAACTAAAGTCAAACACGAAGTAGGTCGGGTCGTAAAGAGTACTACATGAGACGTATATTCCATTTATTCGTCCCACTGTTATATGTCGGCACTGTATGAGGAAAAGGATAAACCTTGGTCAGACAACAAGGTACAGGTCAAGATTGACAACGAAGGACTAGACGTGTATCTAAAGAGTTTTCCGTCCAGTCCACCAGACCATAAGGGTAGAGAATGTCATAAAAGGTGTCAAATACAACTAGGTGTGTCAGTTTCCGAAACCGTATCAGTTATTTCGTCTTTATCTACAAAAAGACCTTGAGAGAACGAAAAAGCTACTAGGTCACCTACAACCGTTAAACTAGAGTCCAAGGAGACGGAAAAGATTTTGGTCGAACTTGTAGACCTTGAAGTGTCAAGTGCATAACGACTTCGGACCGAACCTCTTAAAACTCGTAATGAAATGATCGTACACTCTACTCACGTTAACACGTCATCAAACTCGTAAGAAACCGTAACGGAAAGAAACCCTAACCTTACTTTTGACTGGAAAAGGTCAGGACACCGGTGACAACTCAAAAGGTTTAAACGACCGTATAACTCACGTCGTGAAAGTGTCGTAGCGGAAAATCCTAAACTTAATAGAGTTGACCTTAGGGATGTGGAGGTGATCGAAACAAGTATCACTACGAAGGATTTCGGGTGAACTGAAATAAAGTAACGAACACATATTTTTCCTTCATCGAAAGGTATACAATTAGAAAGTAGGACGTTGAAATGACTTAATTAAGTAATTAACGTTATTAAAACCCCACCTCTTATACCCAAAAGAATAAATCATAGTACAGTAGACGTTGGTCAATGTCAAAAGGAAGAAGGGAAGGTTAGACCTACGGAAAAATTTGAGTTGAATGACGACACCGATCCTAAAGACTGAGGTACAAGTTATCACCACTCTAGTCTGTAAGAACAGAAGGACTAAAATCTTTTTTCCGAAAGTCGAAAAAATGGTGACTCATACCACAATCGACACCCAAACAGTATTTACCAAAAATGATACAACTCGACACAAACGGAATATGGTTGAAACTATTCTAAAAAAGTACTTACTTAATAACTTAAAGCAGTTTACGAAAAGACGTAGATAACTCTAGTAGTATAATAAAATTACAAAAAATAAGAAGGAAACAAATAACGTCATATAGTGTAACTAACTAAACGTCTAAAACTTGATTGGAACATAGGGACCTTATTTAACCAGAATTAGTACCATGTACTTTTTCACTTACACAATCAAAGAGTCAACACAAGTTGAGAAACGTTGGTGTACCTGACATAGGGTGGGATACGGGTTCCCTAAAGACTCCGTTCTTATGACCTCAACCAACGTTAAAGAAAGAGGTCCCCTATAAGAATTGGGTCGTTAGTTTGGGTACAGAAGACGTAACGTCCGTCAAAGAAATGACAGACTCGGTGATCCCTTCGGGACCACATAGTACCACATATTACGAAACATATATAACAACTTTTGACAAACGATTATAAAATAATTCATGAAAATGTAGACAAAAGAAATCTCTATAACCGAATATTAACAGAAAAAATATCATGGAAACAGACTAAAATCATAACTCCATGAAAGTCGGAATATCTTACTGAAAACCTAACAAGATAGGAGAAGTTTTAAAACCTTATTAAACTCTTCTCATCCATAATAAAGAAGAATACGAATCATGTCAACTGGACACTTTGGTAAACCATGACCTGAAAACTAAAGACCCTCGAAATACTTAAAATTTAAATTAAATTGATGATCGTTATCCACACCCTGTCAAGTCAAGTTACATCAACTCAGTGAGTAAGTACGGGGGAAACACTGGGATACCTGACGTCGTACGGTCCTAAGGGTCAGGCAGTAGTCGAAGACCTTGAACGAGTTTGAGTACAAGTATCTCAGCCACTACGGTAGGTTGGTAGAGTAGGAGACAGCAGGGGAATAGAAGGACGGAAGTCAGCAAAGGTCGTAGTTCCAGAAAAGGTTACTCAGTGAAGAAGTGTAGTCCATCGGTTTTATAACCTCGAAGTCGAAGTCATAGTCAGAAAGGTTAATTATAAGTCCTGACTAAGGGAAATCCTAACTGACCAAACTAGAGAAACGTCAGGAACCCGGAGAGTTTTCAGAAGAGGTTACGGTGTCAAGTTATCGTAGTTAAGAAGATGTGAGTCGAAAGAAATATCAGGTTGAGAGTGTAAGTATGTACTGATGACCTTTTTGGTATCGAAACTGATAGATAAACTGGAAACAGTCATTCCAGAAACGAAAAATTATACGAAAGATCCAACCAGTATCGAAAAGAATGTTCCTCGTTCACAGAAAATTAAAGTACCGACGTCAGTGGTAGACGTCACTAAAACTTCAGGTTCTTTTATTTCACAGTGGTAAAGGTAATAAAGGGGTAGATAAACGGTACTTCAATACCCTGGTCTACAGTACCACAATCAAAAAACTTACGAGTCAAAATTCGATCTGAAAAAGTGAGAGGAGAAAGTGAAAGTAGTTCTCCGATAAATCAAAAAGAAGCGAAAGACGGTATTCCCACCACAGTAGACGTAGAAAAAAAAGACTAAGTTAAAACTTTCCAACAAACAATGATCTTTAAACAGGTAAAGAAGATCCAACAGGTTAAACAACTGTATATTAACAAATATCATAACAAAATACTAAAAAAGAACATAGAGACACTATAATCAATAATAAAGAGAGAAAGTAAAGAATAAAACGAAGAAACGAACTGGTACCTATTTCCAAATAGTTGAACGAGTACAAAAAAAATTTTTTTGTTTTGTCGAGAAACAAAGTAACTAAAAAAAAAAGATCATAAAATACCTAGAGATTAAATAAAAGAGAAACTCGAAATAAAAAAGGAAGGAAGACGACTGAAATCCGAAAAAAACAAACAAAAAGATTAAAGGAATCTACCGTCCAATCAAAAAAAAAAAATTTAAACTACAAAAAGAACTAAAAACTCTTTTCGGACATACTAATTTTAATAGGGAGAATNACTGGTACCTATTTCCAAATAGTTGAACGAGTACAAAAAAAATTTTTTTGTTTTGTCGAGAAACAAAGTAACTAAAAAAAAAGATCATAAAATACCTAGAGATTAAATAAAAGAGAAACTCGAAATAAAAAAGGAAGGAAGACGACTGAAATCCGAAAAAAACAAACAAACAAAAAGATTAAAGGAATCTACCGTCCAATCAAAAAAAAAAAATTAAACTACAAAAAGAACTAAAAACTCTTTTCGGACATATTAATTTTAATAGGGAGAATCCTTGAGAAAACGACGTAGGGTGTCTCAAACCTTTCAAAAAGGTAAAAGTAAACAGACTTCTATAAAAGACTAAAGAAGTAAAAGAGTTACCAAAAATTCATCACGTAATAAATCAGAGGTACATAAACACCAAAAGGACAAAAGAAAGAACATTAACTAATGATCAAGGTATGGTAACAACAGTCTTTTTTTAAAGAACTATATCAAAGATAGGAGAATTTAAACAGTTTTAAACAGAAAACCGGATCGTACATTAGATAGTTCCTCTTACGGGCACACATAAACTTTTCTTATACTCAAAACGACAAAAATCTACTTACGGGACAGTTAGAGATACTTTAGGTTGACTAGATTACACAGTAAATTCTTGTGATGAAGGAACAACTAAAACAACAGACCTACTAAACAAGTAACTACATTCACGTCACAATTTCAGGAGATGATAAAGACATAATAACGGTCAAAGAGAGAAATACGGACAATTATAAACAGAATATATAAATAGACGAAGATGTAATCCATGTATACACAATTCCTCACATTATAGAAAAGTATATAAGTAGAAAAATAGTAATACATTACGGGAAGTAAAAGAAAACAATATATGAAACAAAATTTCACATAAAACAGACTATACACATAACGATCGGGGTGAGAGAGTAGTAAAAACAAAGGTACTTTATGGAAAAAGGTAATACAGAGAAAGTCAGACACGTATATAAATCGAGACTTCAAAATCAGAGATATCCATCGTATATCTACCCGGAACAATAAAAATTTTTGAAAAAATAAATAAACGTGACCCAGAATAAACGTCCCCTGTGTCCTAGAAATCAACACCGTACACTTGAGAATCAAAGTCGTATACCCTAGGTCAAAGGACTGGTCCCCAGTTTGGACCCGGGTCGTAACCCTTGACTCACAGAATCGGTAACCAGATGATCCTTTAATGATACAGAACGAAAAATTGGGTCAGTCAGTAGGATACAGAAAACTAACCCCGTAGATTAAGTAACTGTAGTTGACGCTAATAACTCTCTATGTATGAATAATAGTAAAACAACAAAGAAAAGACCAACAAACACGAAGAGACAAGAAACTTGTAAGAAAATCAAAGAAGGGAAACCAAACTACAAAAGGAAATTACTATACGAAGACAAGAAAAGAGATATGAAAAACACATAGATAACATCTAAAAACTAAACACCAACGGTACCTCAAGTATATACGACTGGACATTAATATAGATGAATAAAATTTATCCATCAGTAAATTCAAGTTTGTATAACGTCAAAATCAACTAAAATATTAAAAGCCAGAAATTTAGAAACATAATCGAATAAATCCTCCAACTATGAGTCAAAAATGATATATAAACGGGAATTACCACCCTAAAAAAAGGAAAGGATGTCTATGAAGGAAAAACAATATCGGAAAAAAAAAAAAGGTGAATCTCTTCTGAGAAATTGTAAAACCCCACATCTAAATTATAACTACTTACACGAATCAAAAACGAGAGAGTCAACAAGAAGTAGAGATGAAGTCAACACATACTATTAGAACGACCATGTTATAGGATCCAACATCCAAAAAGGGAAAGTCTTGAAACTTATATACTACAGTGAAGGAAAACCGGACATTTTAACGTCTTTTTAGTCCTATCGGAATACACCCGATGGAACATATACTGAGAAAAAGAGAACGACGGAAAAAAAAGGACATCAACAAAGAATCCAATATAAAACCACAAAACGAAAGGACTTTTTTCTTTTTTTTAAAAAAATGAAACTTTACCCCATATCGACTAATTGTCACAACACTATCAGAGTCCACCTGTCATTCCCCTACGTCGGTATGTATATGTACATAGGTAAGAGGGGGTTTGAAGGGAGGGTAGGTCCGACGGTGCATTGTGACTCGTCTAAAGGTACACGATATGTCATCCAGGAACAGCCAATAGGTAAATTTTATGTCGTCACACATGTACAAGTAGGGTTGGAGGGATTGATAGGGAAGGAGGATAGGAAGGAGGGTCGTTGGCATTCAAGTAAAGGATTCAGACACTTAGAAAGACAAAACATCCATACAAGTAAACATAGTAAAGAAACATCCAACGTGTATATTTCTTACAGTATACTATAAAGAGGAAAACAAAGACTGAATAAAGTGAGTCATAGTGTTCGAGGTCCAGGTAGGTACAACGACGTTTACTGTAATAAAGTAAGAAAAATATACCAACCCATTATACGGTAGTATATATATATGGTGTAGAAGAAATAGACAACGAGACAGTTACCTGTAAATCCAACAAAGGTACGGAACCAATAACATTTGTCACAACATTACTTGTATCCCCATGTATTGTAGAAAACCTAATACAAGAAGAGACCTATATACATGTCTTCACCCTAACGTCCCAGTATACCATCGAGACAAAAATCTTTGAAGTACGATAAGAGGTATCATCGATATGATAAAATATAAGGGTGGTTATCACATTTTAAAGGACAAATTGAAAGAGGTAAAATTAATACCATATACAACCGAACTTATAGAAACCCAAGTAGAATAAACCATGGGAGACACGAAGGACACGGATCCATACAGAAAGGAAGAAATCTAAACCCTTCAAAAGTAGGTGTTAAAGTAGTTTATGTCAAAACTGAAGAAGAGAGAGAGAGAGAGGAAAAAAACGACTGGAATATTACACTTACAACAAAACGATTTACAACGGTATCTTCAGGGGATTTAACTAGAAAAAAAATTTTTTTTTCAAAAAAACAAAAAAAAGTGACAAGAATAACCCACTAAAGGAATAAGATAAAAGGTCTAGTGATTACGTAAGAAGACATATTGGATTAGACTATAACTAAAGAAGATCACATAAATTTTTTTAAATAACATAAGAAGTTAAGACTCAGTAAGAAAAATATATAGATTATGGAACAATTTTAAGAACGACACAAATAGATAACAAAAGTAATTGAATCCGTCGTAAGAAAAAAAATTAGAAATTTCATAAAAATTTTTTAAAATAAATAATAAATAAATAAGAAATTTAAATTTAAATAAAATTAACCTACGATTAATGACTTTGTACATATTATAGTATATTCTTTGATTAACGGTCAGGTCCAAGGTACGTCCTATGTCCTACGAACCCCGACCATCTTAAGAATAACCATCACAAACTTAAGAAAAAGACCATTCAATAAATAAACAAAAAAAATCAACTAAAGAATCCCCGAAAGAGAGAGAGAGAAAAAAGAAGTAAACTTCGTTTAAGGAGATAGTAGAGTAAAACAAATTGAAACAGAGATTCTTCAATCCACAAAAGAACAATTAAAAGACAAATCAACTAGATAGGTATCCACACTCACCCCATAATTTCAGAAGGTGATAATAACACAATAACAATTAAAGGGGAAAGTATGAACAATCGTAAAAAGAATGTATAACACCACGAGGATACAACCCACGTATATATAAATATTAACAATATAGAAGAAGAACCTAACTAGGGAACTAGTAATACATCACGGGAGACAGAGAAGTGTTGGAAACAAAATTTCAGATAAAATAGACTATACTTATAACGATAAAGACGAAAGAAAACGAGAGATAAACGTCCCTTATAGAAAAAGGCGGGAAGTGAAAGTCAGACATACACAGGGGACACAACTCCACCCAGAGAACATCTGTTGTATATATCCCCAGAACAAAAACATAGGTAAGTCGGTCAAAAACACAAAACCAACCCCGTAACTTGGGTAAATCCAAATTCCATTAATAACTGTTCATACTAGGGCAACGGTAAATGAAATTACAAAACCCAAGCTCAAATATGTGGGAAAAACATAAAGGACAGATCTCTTATAGGAAATCATAAACAACATCTCGACCAACACCACGACTTAAGAGAGTCGAAAACGAACAGACATTTCGAAAACTAAAAAGGAAGTACAAACTTACTCTAGGAACGACCCATGTCATTAGACCCGACATCCAATAAAAGAAGTAGTAAAATTCGTACAAAACGGTAAGGGAGGACCGGACTTCTCAAAGATAACTTTCTAGACGTCAATAGGAATACCCTTAGGGGAACACACAATAAACAACAAAAAGGGAACGACGAAAATTATAAACAAGAAACACAAACTAGAAACAATTAAACTAATTATACACACAACCCCACAAAGTGGAACCCAAATAGGACAAACTTGAGAGACCCAAAGAACCTGAACCCACTAATAAAGGAAGGGGTAAAATCCCTTCAAAATTTAATGATAGAGGAGTTCATAAAAGAGTACCAGAAAGAAAAACAGAAGAAGAAGACCCTGAGGATACTAAGTTTACAACCCCACAAATTATAACAGGACCTCCAGAGACTCTAACAGGATTAAAGAAAATTAAGTAAAAAGAAAAAAAGGAGAGATAGATAAAAGATAAAAACGGTAAGATAGAAGATTAAGTGATTAGGATTTAAGACGAAGACAAAAAGATGATAAACAACGGAAATCTCACAAAAACTAGAGTAAATAACGTAATAAGTAATATGTAACTGAAAAGAATTTAAAGAAGATCCAGGAACAATTTAGAAAGAACGTGGAAGAGTTAGAAACAGAGGTCCGATAAATAGACACTAAGGTAAGACTAAAGTTCCAAAACCTAGTAAAAGTGATAGTAATAAGTCTTAAGAAATAGTCCATATAAGGGATAGAGAAGGAGAAAACAAACCAGACCACCTGTAAATAGGACAAGAAATGGACGACCCATAAGGAGACAGTGTTCCTTTGTATTTGAAAAAAAAAAAAAATTCAAGAAAGATGTTACAAATAATGTACGAAGAAGAAAATTTTTTTTAATAAGTAAATAAATAAATAAAAAAGTCAAGTCAAGTCAGTAAGTCAGCACAGGTTGAGAGACGTTGGGGTACTTAGTGTCGTATGGTCCGGAGGGACAGGTAGTGACAGAGGACCTCAAGTGAGTCTGAGTGCAGGTAACTCAGTCACTACGGTAGGTCGGTAGATTAGGAGCCAGCAGGGGAAGAGAAGGACTGGGGTTAGGGAGGGTTATAGTTTCAGAAAGGGTTACTCAGTTGAGAAGCGTACTCCACCGGTTTCATGACCTCGAGTCGAAATCGTAGTAAGGAAGGTTTCTTTAGGGTCCCAACTAGTGGAAGTCTTACCTGACCAACCTAGAGGAACGTCAGGTCCCCTGAGAGTTCTCAGAAGAGGTTGTGGTGTCAAGTTTTCGTAGTTAAGAAGCCATGAGTCGGAAGAAGTATCAGGTAAATTAAAAATAACCTCCGATTAATAAAATGTTATAACATAACCAAAACGGTATGTAGTTGTACTTAGGTGGAGCCCACATGTGCACAAGGGTTAGGACTTGAGGGGAGGGTGGAGGGAGGGGTATGGTTTACTATTGTATCTGGTCAATCTGGATTAACTATAGATATCCTGTAAAATGGGTTTTGTTATTTAAAGTGGAAAAAGAGTTCTTGTGTGTCTTGGAAGAGGTCCTATCTATTGTAGGACCCGGTATTCAGATCGGAACCATTTAAGTTTTTTAAACTTTAATAAGGTTCGTAGAAAAGACTGGTGTTATGTCATTCTAATCTAGAGTTAATGTCCTCAAGTCAAGTCAAGTGAAGTCAGTGAATCAGTATAGGCTGAGAAACACTGGGGTATTTAGTGTTGTACGGTCCGGAGGGACAGGTAGTAGTTGAGGACCTCAAGTGAGTCCGAGTACAGGTAACTCAGTCACTACGGTCAGTCGGTAGAGTAGGAGACAGTAGGGGAAGAGGAGGACGGGAGTTAGGGAGGGTCGTAGTTTCAGAAAAGGTTACTCAGTTGAGAAGCGTACTCCACCGGTTTCATGACCTCAAAGTCGAAATCGTAGTCAGGAAGGTTTCTTTATGGTCCCGACTAAAGGAAGTCTTACCTGACCAACCTAGAGGAACGTCAGGTTCCCTGAGAGTTCTCAGAAGGGGTTGTGGTGTCAAGGTTTCGTAGTTAAGAAGTCACGAGTCGGAAGAAGTGTCAGGTTGAGAGTGTAGGTATTTACTGATGACCTTTTTGGTATCGAAACTGATCTGCCGGGAATCAACCGTTTCATCTTTTCGATAATTTTTAAGGTTGTATACCTCCGACTTTATGTACGACGACTTATTGGTTGTTTAGTGTCTTCTTTAGTTTTTTCTTTAGTTTTATACGAATCTTCACTTATTTTTACTTTAGTGTTGTTGAGTTTTGGACACCCTGTGACATTTTGGTCACGATTCCCCTTTCAAGTATCGTTATGTCCGTCCTATCAAGTTCTTTGTTCTTTTTTCAGTTTATTTTTTAGATTGAGATGTGGATTTCGTTGACCTTTTCCTTCTTTACTTCTTGGGGTCCCAATTATCTTCCTTTCTTTAGAATTTTTAATCCCGTCTTTATTTACGTTTTTTTTTGTTTTCTTTAGTATTGTTTTTAGTTGTTTCGGTTTTCGACCAAGACACTTTCCTATTTATTTTAACTGATTGGTAATAGGTCTGAGTAGTTCTTTTTTTCCCTCTTTTTGGTTTAGTTATTTTAATCTGTACTTTTACCTCTCTAGTGTTGTGTGTTATGTCTATATGTTTCCTCGTATTCTCTGATGATAGTCGTTAATATACGGTTATTTTACCTTCTTTACCTGTTTCAGAATTTTTTCATGTTGAAAGGTTTTGACTTGGTCCTTCTTTATCTTTTACAATTGTCTGGGTAGTGTTCGTGCCTTTAACTTTGACTTTAGTTTTAGAAGGTCGATTGTTTTGGGGTACAGGTCTGCCGAAGTGTCGACTTAAGATGGTATTTAAATCTCTTTTCGATTGTGGATAGAATGAGTTTGAGAAGGTCTTTTAACGTCTCCTTCCATTTGAAGGTTTGAGTAAGATACTCCGGTGGTAGTGGGATTATGGTTTTGGACTGTTTCTACGGTGTTTTTTTCTTTTGATGTCCGGGTATAGTGACAACCTGTATCTACGTTTTTAGAAATTGTTTTAAGATCATTAGTCTTAGGTTGTTGTGTAATTTTTCTAGTATGTGGTACTGGTTCAACCGAAATAGGGTCCCTACATTCCTAAGAAGTTATAGACGTTTAGTTAGTTACATTATATGGTGTAATTGTTTAAATTTTTTTTCGGTATACTAATAGAGTTATCTACGTCTCTTTCGGAAACTGTTTCAAGTTGTAGGTAAATTCTATTTTTGAGAGGTCTTTCGTCTTTATCTTCCTTGTATGGAGTTGTATTATTTTCGATACATAATGTTTGGGTGTTATTTATAATAGGAGTTACCACTTTTTGACTTTCGTAAAGGGGATTTCAGTCCTTGTTCTGTTCCCACGGGTGAGTGGTGATGATAAGTTGTATCAAAACCTTCAAAACCGGTGTCGTTAGTCTCGTCTTTTCTTTATTTTCCTTAGGTTTATCCTTTTTTTAATTTTGAGAGTGACAAACGTCTACTGTACTAGGAGATGTATCTTTTGGATTTCTGAGGAGGTCTTTTAACGATCTCGATTAGTTGCTTATATCATTTCAACGTCCTATATTTTAGTTGTGTGTCTTTAGGGAACGTAAGTATATATGATTATTACTCTTTTATCTTTCTCTTTAATTCCTTTGTTAAGGTAAGAGGNGTTAGTCTCGTCTTTTCTTTATTTTCCTTAGGTTTATCCTTTTTTTAATTTTGAGAGTGACAAACGTCTACTGTACTAGGAGATGTATCTTTTGGATTTCTGAGGAGGTCTTTTAACGATCTCGATTAGTTGTTTATATCATTTCAACGTCCTATATTTTAGTTGTGTGTCTTTAGGGAACGTAAGGATATATGATTATTACTCTTTTATCTTTCTCTTTAATTCCTTTGTTAAGGTAAGAGGTAACGTGACTTTCCTTATTTTATGAATCCTTATATAGATGGATTTCTTTGTTTTTTGGACATATATTTTATGATATTTTGTCACCACTTTCTTTAGTTTCTCCTGTGATGATTTACTTCTTTGTATGGTACAAGTACTAGTCTTCTTAGTTATAACACTTTTACTCAAATGATGGGTTTCGTTAGATATCTAAGTTACGTTAGGAATAGTTCGATGGTTACCATAAAAAGTGTCTCGATCTTGTTTATTCAAGTGTTGAACATACCTTTATGTTTCGTTATCGGTTTCGTTAGAACTTTTTCTTCTTACTTTGACCTCCTTAGTTGGACGGACTGAAGTCCGAGATAAAGTTTCGGTGTCAATAGTTCTGTCATACCAAGACCGTGTTTCTGTCTTTATATCTAGTTACCTTGTTTTATCTTTCGGGCCTCTGTTCAGATGCGTGGATACCTGTGGAATAGAAACTGTTTCCTCCGTTTTTATATGTTACCTCTTTTCTGTTAGAGAAATTGTTCACCACGACCCTTTTGACCAGTTGGTGAACATTTTCTTACTTTGATCTTGTGAAAGATTGTGGCATGTGTTTTTATTTGAGTTTTACCTAATTTCTAGATATACATTCTGGTCTTTGGTATTTTGAGGATCTCCTCTTATATCCGTTTTATGAGAGGTTGTATTTAGTGTCGTCCTAGGAGATACTGGGTGGAGGGTCTTATAACCTTTACTTTCGTTTTTATTTGTTTACCCTGAATTAATTTTAATTTTCGAAGACATGTTGTTTCCTTTGATGTTCGTTCCACTTTTCTGTTTGAAGTCTTACCTATTTTTTATGTCGTTTACTTCGTTGACTGTTTGTTGATTAGAGTTTTTATATGTTCGTTGCATACGTCGAGTTAAGGTCTTTTTATTTGCTGGGTCACTTTTTTACCCGCTTTCTTGATTTATCTGTAAAGAGGTTTCTTCTGTATGTCTACCGATTGTTTGCGTACTTTTCTACGAGTTGTAGGGAGGAATAGTCTCTTTACGTTTAGTTTTGGTGTTACTCCATGGTAAAGTGTGGTCAGTCTTACCGACGTTAGGTTTTCAGATGTTCGTTATTTACGACCTCTTCCACACCTCTTTTCCCTTGGGAGAATGTGACAACCACCCTTACGTTTGATCATGTCGGTGATACCTCTTGTCACACCTCTAAGGAATTTTTTGACCTTTATCTTGACGGAATACTGGGTCGTTAGGGTGACCACCTGTATGTGTGGCTCCTTTGGTCTTAACTTTCTCTGTGTACATGGGGTCACAAGTAGCGTCGTGACAAATATTATCGGTCCTGTACCTTCGTTGGATCTACAGGTAGTCGTCTACTTACTTATTCTTTCGACACCATGTATATGTGTTACCTCATAATGAGTCGGTAATTTTTCTTATGTAAACTTAGTTAAGATTACTCCACCTACTTTGACCTCGGCTAATATGTCTCACTTCATTCGGTTTTTCTTTTTGTGGTTATCTCATATGATTACGTGTATATACCTTAAATCTTTCTACCATTACTATTGGGGCAAACGCTCTGTCGTTTTCTCTGTATCTACATATCTTGTCAGAAAACCTGAGACACCCTCTCCCGCTCCCACCCTACTAAACACTCTTGCCGTAACTTTGTACATATTATAGTATATTCTTTACTTAGCGGTCAGACACAAACTACATCCTATGTCCTACGAACCCCGACCACGTGACCCTACTGGGTCTCCCTACCATGCCCCTCCCTCCTCCCTCCCCTTAAGTCCTACCCCTTGTGTACATGTGGACACCGTCTAAGTACAACTACATACCGTTTTGGTTATGTTATAACATTTTATTAATCGGAGGTTAATTTTATTTATTTAAATTTAATTTTTTTATTCTTCAATCCACCTTACCGATCGATAACGTCAGTGTTTCCCTACACGTACACACTCTCGTAGAAATAGGTCAGACACACACAGGTCACTGAAACTACCCTCTCGACCCAGACTTCATTCCTATTCAGTCCAGAAAGGGGTCCATCACGATTGTCGAGAGTGAAACTATCTTCTACCCTAACCTTTACCCGCCCCTCCTTCACGATCTCCATCTCAGGGCACGTTCGGTTCCGAAAGAGGAGACGAGACACCGGTCATAGTCGGTGACCCCCACTGCTACTCAGGTTCAACGACCTCGTGTTAGAGACTCCAGGTCCAGAGTCAACCAAGTTAAGGGAAATTTATACATGATAGGGGGTACGGTCATGGTTGTAGAACCTGGGTCACTCCCCGTCACGTCCCCGTTCTCCCTGACCACACCGTAAATCAGACTCAGACCCACAACCGACACCACCGAGGTCAACGTCAGTCTAAGGTTCTGACAAAGGACCCAGACGGAGGCATTCGGGTTCATTACTGACAAGGGTGAAACGAGTCTACAACGAGATGACTCAACGGAAACAGGGAAAGTTCACTCGAAAGGGAACCTTCACCGTTGGAAACGGAGTTCCACCTCGACACAGTACTACGGTCACCCAGACCTTACCCATGAACTAACTCCGACTTTGGACACAACCTTACAACCGTCTTTTGATCGATCGTAGGGTAAGTCAAAGTTGGACGGGAGAGACGGGACAAAACCCTCATTCGTTTGTACACACGTGAGGAGGATTCAACTCAGACCCGAAGGGTGTTGAGAGGACAGTTAAGGAAACCGACAACTTGGTCGATTCCCATGAACAGAAGGACCACAACTTGAAGTCCAGATAGATCCCATTGGTATATACCTAGTTTGAGCAGTGAGGAGTCATTCTAAAAGTGGGTACATTAGAGGGAGGAGAAGACTCAGGGGAGGGTCTCCGTGTCCGGGGTTGGACTATTAAAGAGAAGGGAACGTTGACTAAGACACACATATAAATAACGTCGGAACCAGCGGTCATTACAAAGTCACTTTTAACAAAGTGTACATCTATATAAAAACTACACAAGTAATCACCCCCACACCCTACTCAAGGTGTAGGAGAATGAGGTGATAGTACTAGGGATCACATTCACCCAGTATCTTGTGAATGAGATTCACTAGAGACTTACCCGTGACTCCCGATAGAAATGCGATCACGGACCAACCCTTGAAATTGATACTCTTTTTTCGATCTATCAAACCCGAGACCCCTCTCTTCTATTTCTCTTTCGGTAACTCAAATGTGGAGTCTGAAATAGTCGATAATTCCTTTTTTCTCGATAGAGTCGATGACAACCAATAGTGACCCTTTGGTAGGACCTTTCCTCTCGTTCTACTCCAATCCTTGAAGGGTTATCTAATGTTCGTACTCTATGACAACTTCGGGCCGAACCTATTAAAACTCGTAATAAAATGATCGCACACTCTACTTACGTTAAAGTGTCATCAAACTCGTAAGAAACCGTAACGGAAAGAAACCCTGACCTTACTTTTGTCGAAAAGGTCGGGGCACCGGTGACGACTCAAAAGGTTTAAAGGACCATATAACTCACGTTGTGAAAATGTCGTAGTAGAAAATCCTAAACTTTATCGCTTTGTCCTTAAGGTAGTGAAGGTGATGGAAACAAGTATC
The DNA here is from genome assembly GCA_006410555.1 of Capra ibex. Lineage (NCBI taxonomy): Eukaryota > Metazoa > Chordata > Mammalia > Artiodactyla > Bovidae > Capra > Capra ibex. The sequence goes on from SJYO01050271.1 coordinate 1,483,154, forward strand.
ACTACGAAGGATTCCGGGTGAACTGAAGTGTAAGGTCCTACAGACCGAGATCTACTCACTAGTATGGTAGTACTAATAGACCCAGAACGTCTAGTAAACACATTACTAGTAAAGACATTCTAGTAAAGACAAGAAGACACATAAGAAGGTAGAGAAGAATTATAGAAGACGAAGACAATCCAGGTATGGTAAAGACAGGAAATAAAATTGGTAAAAATGTACTTTACAAGAGATTAAAGGAACTTATCTAGAGATCAGAAAGGAGACAAGATAACAAAAGGAGATAAAGAAACGTAACTAGTGACTCCTTGTGAAAGAATGGAAAGGAACGACAATTAACTTAAAGATGTAAGTTTACCCATACAGAAAGGAAAGGAGGAAAGGAAAAGTGAAGAGAAGAAAAGTATCGATGAACATTCCGGAGGAGTCTGTTGGTTAAACGGAAAAACGCAAAGAAAAAGAATCCTTACCAGAACTAGGGACGGAAAACTTGTCACAGTACTTGGAGGTAGGTGTCAAGAAGTCCGTGAGACAGATAGTCTAGATTAGGGAACTTAGATAAACAGTGAAGGTGACATATTAGTATTCCCTAAACCAAATCCAGTATGGACTTACCTTAGTTCTAACGGACCTCTTTATAGTTATTCGAGTCTAGACGTCTACTGTGGTGGGAATACCGTCTTTCACTTCTCCTTGATTTTTCGGAGAACTACTTTCACTTTCTCCTCTCACTTTTTCAACCGAATTTCGAGTTGTAAGTCTTTTGTTTCTAGTACCGTAGACCAGGGTAGTGCAGTACCCTTTATCTACCCCTTTGTCACTGACTGAAATTAAAACCCCGACGTTTTAGTGACGTCTAACACTAACGTCGGTTTCTTAATTTTCTACAAATAAGGAACGTTCCTTTCAATATTAGTTGGATCTGTCGAATAATTTTTCGTCTCTGTAACGAAACGGTTGTTTCCAAGTAGAACAGTTCCGATAACAAAAAGGTCACCAGTACATACCTACGCTCTCAACCTGGTATTTCTTTCGACTCGTGACTTCTTAACTACGAAAACTTGACGCCACAAACTCTTCTGAAAATTCTTAGGGAACCTGACGTTCCTCTAGGTCGGTCAGGTAGGATTTCCTCTAGTCAGGACTTACAAGTAACCTTGCTGACTACAACTTCGACTTTGAGGTTATGAAACCGACGGACTACGTTTCTCGACTGAGTAAACTTTTCTGTGACTACGACTCCTTCTATCTCCGATTCCCCTCTTCCCCTGTTGTCTCCTACTCTACCAACCTACCGTAGTAACTGAGTTACCTGTACTTAAACCGATTTGAGACCCTCAACCACTACTTGTCCCTCCGACCCGCACGACACCAGGTACCTCAGTGTTTCTCAACCTGTGCCGACTCGTTGACTTGACTTGACTTACCAGATCGCCAAAAGGGATGAAAGCAGTTAAATTCAGACTAAAACCGTTATTCCTCAAGTACTAGACTCGGTGTGAATCGAGGACCGGAACAAAAACGACTGACATACTCGAAGAGGTAGAAACCGACGTTTCTTATATTAGTTAGACTAAAGCCACAACTGGTAGACCACTACAGGTACGCATCTCATAAGAGAACACGACAACCGTCTCCCACAAACGATACTGGTCTCACAAAAGAACCTTTTTGAGATAATCGGAAACGGGACGAAGTAAGACATGAGGTTCCGGTTTAAACGGAAAATGAGGTCCATAAAGAACTGATGGATGAAAACGTCAAGTCAGGGGATATTACTTTTCCTGTAGAAAAAACCCACAATCAAGATCTTCCAGAGCATCCAGAAGTATCTTGACAAGTCGTAGTCGAAGGAGTCGTTATGACCAACCCCGTATCTGAACCTAATGACATCATAACTTATCAAACGAAACCTTTGCTTGTCTCTAGTAGGACAGGAAAAACTCTAACGTAGGTTCATGGCGTAAAGCCTGAGAAAACAACTGATACTACCGATGAGGGAAAGAAGATTCATTAAGAGTGGGTGTCATCATCTATATTACCAGTAGACTCAATTTAAGTGGGTAAGGTCAAGTAAAATCAAACAACTAAGGATTTTACAGATACAAGTGAAAACGGTAGAGGACAAACTGGTGAAGGTTGAACGGAACTAAGTACCTGGATTGTAAGGTCCAAGGATACGTCATAACGAGAAATGTCGTAGCCTGAAATAAAGGCAGTGGTCATTATAGGTGTTGACCCATAACAAAAACGAAACCGAGGTAGGGAAGTAAGAAAGACCTCAATAAAGAGGTGACCAGAGGTCATCGTATAACCCGTGCATAGTTGGGCCCCTCAAGCAGAAAGTCACAGGATAAAAAAACGGGAAAGTATGACAAGTACCCCAAGAGTTCCGTTCTTATGACTTCACCAAACGGTAAGGGAAGAGGTTACCTGGTGTAAAACAGTCTTGAGAGGTGATACTAGACAAGTAGGACCCACCGGGATCAAAGTAACTTAATCTGTTTCGGTACCGGGTACACTGGTCTAACCAATCAAAAGAGACTAGCACCAAAAGTCAGACAGACAGGAGTCTACCTTTTCCTATTCTCCGAATACCTTCGAAAACTACCCTCTCTGACTGACTCCCCCTTTGACCAAGATTCTGATACGTATACGTATAAGAATAATGACCTGACGAAAATGAGAGACTTGAGTTTAAGGAGGGTGTCCTTAGATTACGACCCACTCCGAAACACCGTAAACTTACGGTCGTTTCACTACTTTCGTAATCTACTTTTGTCCCTTGAAGGGTTCGTCACTCTCCGACGGATTAAAGGGTGTATCGGGGAAACAGTGTAAATAGAGACCTTCCGAAACATTATTGTTAACAGTGAAATTGGTGTTTGTAGGAGGTCGGTTCTTCGGGCTAAGAAGGGTTTCTTCCATTGGATAAAGTGCTGGAACTTGTAAGATTTGTTTCAAGTGTTGGAGTCCGAACGGGTTCTATCCGATCTAGCTTTGACTTTCTTGTCTTAACGTGACATATTATTTCATTTTCTGTTAAAATACCAAAAGTATCCGTCGGGTACACCCCTGTTTAAAACACTTTACTTCCCTTCTATCCAGATCCCGGGGTTCCCACTCTCCACCTATTAAGTCCTACACTCTTAACGAATGTATAAAAATTCTTGTGACGACCGAATATGATTAAAATTCTACAAAAGACAAAGTACAAGGTTCAAAGAAGGAGAGGGTGGTAATAGGGGTGAGAAATGATATTAAGATAATGTATTTAGAAGAGAAAATACTCACTGTATAACTTATTTAAGTAATTCATCTAAATATAAACCCAGATGTACCCCCTCTTCACTTATGGTCTGTCCCCGGTACTCTATTCTTTCAAACTCTGATATAGTCTTCTTGTAGCCCTGTTTTCTACTGATCCTCTTTCTATGAGAATTGAGGGTAGAGGGGTAGAGGGTAACGGTACCTCCCTAGAAGTTTTATATGGCTTTTACCCCTATTACTTAAACTCAAACCTCGTAAGAAAATTTTCAAGACCCAAATCTGTAGGAAATTTTTATAAAATGATGTCTTACTGAGGAACGTCAGACCGTCAGTCACCCATAGGTTCTCCTATTTCTCCTATAGTCGAAATAAAAACACAATTCGTTAACAAAAGAAATACAAAGTTTTGTGTCTAAAGTGTGTGTCTTTTATTTACGTTATCTTTTATCTGGGACACCGATACGAACGTTCATTTCTGGTAGTACATCTGGATAAAAATTCCATTAAGTGAATGGAACACATAAAGATCAAGTGAACCTACAGGACATTTTACAGTGAAATTCAAACCTAGGACACCCTAAGACCGAAGAGTTAAAACATAAGTACAAAAAACAACAACAATCTCGTTCTTTGTTTGGGATCGTTTAAAATGTTTGTTGGACGAAGTTGAAACACCTACTCAACCCTAAACACCTACTCAACCCTAAACACCTACTCATTATTTTTACGGACTCGATCAATAGAGGTCGGTTTCCTGGGGTCAAATACGAGGCTTAACAAACACTAGGGTGTTTAGTGAGTTTCTTTGTTAAACCCCTCCCTACGATCTCTACGTCTCGACTTCTTGACTCCCATCGGTTACATCAGTAATTCCTATAACCGAAACATCAGTTCATCTAGCACCAAGTTTAGGACCAAGAATGATTAACACGAGTAATACAACGAAATGGAGAGACTCAGGGTCAGACGTTCCCCCTCATTACTAGGATCCAACCAGAACTCTCATATTACTTTACGTAAACCGTATCAAGAACTGAATACTTTACGTGAGTTGATATCATCGACGAGAAACTAATAACTCTTTTAAATCCGGGTACGACCGAACTAGTTCCGTGTATTGAGTAATCAATCTCAGTCTCGACCGTAATCTATAAGGTTGAGACTTAGGTCGAAAGTGAGTTAATGAAACACTTTAAAGAGTGTCGTGAACGGTTTGACGCTAAGTCTAGATGGAACATACAGAGACACGAGTGGACCCTCTGCTCTACTACGTCTGTCTGTACCGATTTACCCAGACACCTCATCACCCACTTACCTGTGTACGACACAACCGTTCGAGTGACCCCTCAGAAAGAAAGAGGGAAGGACTAAGACGGGAAGGGCAGCTTTGGTTTGTGAGAGTGGACCTTTGATACGTAGAAGAAACTTGTACTACGAGACGGTAGGTAGGATAGGAGGGACAAATGTAAGGAGTCTGGAGATGGATCACGAAACATTACTTCCTCTTGTGACACTACGTCACCTTTCTTGTCACTCTACTCAAGACAATGTCTGTAAGACATTACCAAATAATAAGATTTTTTTTTATTCCCTTAACCTAATACTTTAGGGAGAACTTATTCGTAATATTTAGATACTTTTCCTTCTTCACTTCTGTGCGGTTCACATGTCATTTCTAGATAAATTTGACGACAAACTACAAAGGAACAAAATACTTTTACCTCTTTTTCCGTGATATCACTAAAAAGTTAACCCGACTTAAAGTTTTAAGATAATTTGTTTACTAAAAACCTTTTGAAAATTTTCTATTATCCGTGTTTATATAGAAATGACCCATCTAAAAGTACATCTTTCATTTATTAAAGGACGTATTTTACGTACACGATAAGAAGAAATCCGGCTCTAAGGAGTCGAAGTCGTAATAACTTTAAACCCCGGTCTTTCACGAAACAACACCTACAACAGTACACACAACGTCTTATAAACCGTCGTAAGGAGAGGAGACGGGTGATCTGTGGTCATCGTGTGGAGGGGAGGGGGTTAATACTGTTGTTTTTTACACATTTTACAATGGTTTATAGGACACGTCCTCTATGTGTACAGGGGACCGACTCTTGGTGACGAAATTCGTGTATATAACCTTAAGAGAGACGAGATTTAGTTAAATAAAGTCAATATAATCAGCCCTATTCGTTCTACCCCAACATCATTGTTTGAGGTGTACAGTCATTGCATTACCTTGTTTAAATAAAGAATAAGGTTCCGTCGACTCGAAGTGCATCACTAACTTACCGGGTCCAACGAAGGTAAACTCAAGGGACTAGTGTTGTGCTCCGGAGATACTAATACCTTTATATACTGTTTTTGTGTGTCTCTTGAGTGAGGTCGAGAATACACGAAACCGGGTCAACACTGTGTGGACAGAATGTAGGTTTCCAGTACTACTCTAGATCAGGGTACCGAGAAGACTTGAGGTTCCCCGGGTATCTTATAGTCCTTCGTATACGTTGTAAAACGTTTGTAACAAATGGTGTTGTTTGTAAGTGTTGAACCTCTCTACTGACATATACCTCTTCGGGTCTTCCTTAAAAGGTAAATAGACAGTAGAAAGCGGGATCCGCTCCGGTGAGTATTGATCAGTCTTGATCTTGATCGTACAAGAGTTTAAGATGTACGATGAGAAAATAATAAATAATCTATTTACGCTTACGAAGTAGTACCACTATAAATCAACGTAATAAGGTGGAGAAAAAGAAGTTTACTGTCAGGGGTCTCTTAGGATTTTCTATTTCGTTAATTTTCGACTCGACTTCACCAACTTCACCCCTACCATAGAACAAGAGGAACCGGAGGTTTAAGTTCGTATTTCTCTGGTATCTCACGTTAATCGTTTGGATATAAATATTGTAAAATTTTGTGAAACTTATTTATGTTGAGTGACTAGGCCAACATTATCGACAATGTGACGAACCTCTTTCCGTTACCCTTCACTATACACTTGTAGGAAGGGGTATCCGATCCTCTCCAGACCAAAGAGGAACTGAGTCGTCAGTGAACACCGACTGTTCCGACTCGTCGTCCAATGACAACTGGGTCTACCGTGTGACCATGAGAACGACTATAAGGACGGAGTACAGGGTATGGAGTGGGGTAGGTAACAGTAGAAGGAGTCGATATGGAAAGAGGACAAGAACCCGTGTAGTACGGAGAGTCCTACTCGACGGGTTTAACCGCAGGAGAGAAGAGATCAAGAGTCAAGTGAGTGTCGGAGGGAGTCTTTGAGTCTAAGCGGAAGGTGAAAACCTCCCTAGTTCTGTCCACGAGGTTTCCGGTATATCTTCGATAAGGAGGGGTCTAAAAGAGAGTGCAAGGACCAGGTTGAAACAATAGTTGGAAATTGGGAGAGGGGATGGACCTAAAAGACCTATGAAGACAGAAATACTAGGAAAGGAAACCCCTGTCGTAATCGTTGTTATAGTAAACCATAGTAAACTAATTTTTTACTGTCCATTAAAAAAACGATATCAAAGAAAAGTGACTATAACAGTTTTGTAGAATCTTGACCTCTTTTTTTAATCATGTAGACACGACTCCATCGTATAATATTTCCAAATTTCTATGTGTAAAGACCTCAGTGTGACGAAACCTTACTATGTAAAGTCATACTAGTTTTTTAATACTTAATTGCACCAAAACTTAATTAATTGATAAAAAAACAAAGAAATTTTTCACAAAAACCGATATGACCCAGAAGTGACAACGTACCCGAAAAGAGATCAACGTCCCTCACCCCCGATGAAAGATCAACACAACGTACCTGAAGAATGACACCGTACCCGAATCAATGAGGTTCCGTACACCCTAGGGACCTGGTCCCTAACTCGGGTGTAGAGGACGACACTACTCACTTTCGACGAGTCAGTACAGGTTGAGAAACGTTGGGGTACCTACTATGTCAGGTACCTTAAGAGGTCGGGTCTTATGACCTTACCCATTCGGAAAAGGAAGAGGTCCCCTAGAAGGGTTAGGTCCCTAGCTTGGGTCCAGAGGACGTAACGTCTACCTAAACAATGGTCGACTCGGTGTTTCCTTCGGGTTCTTATGACCTCACCCATCGGATAGGGAAGAGGTCCCCTAGAAGGGCTGAGTCTCTAGTTTGGTCCCAGAGAACGTAACGTCCGTCTAAGAAATGGTTGACTCGATAGTCCCTTCGGGTATAATCATCCGTCTAAGAAATGGTGACTCTGTGGTCCTTCGGGTTCGACTATGTAACTAAAATATTCGAAGAATTTGAATTTGTGTAATGAGTCCAGGTGACGGAGGTAAAGGAATAGACATTTTAACATTATTATTGTCATGGATGGAGTATTCGAATATTATTACAAAAAATTTACCAATTATACAAATTTCGTAAATTTTTCACGGATTCGGGTCGGACTACTAGACACTACTGGGTCTCCCCACTCTACCCTACCCCCTCCCTCCGAGGACTCCTTCCCCTACATACATATTTTAATACCGACTAAACACAACAACATACCGTCTTTGGTTGTGTTGTAACATTTCGTCGGTAGAAGGTCAATTTGTTTTGTTTTGTCTCTCAACTTGGGCCTTTTCTTATTTCTCACGAATCTTAAATCGTATATGATATAATTCACAACAATTTAATACTGTTTATCTTTTTATATAGTCATAGAGGTAATATCGTGTTTCCATTAGACGATACAGGATCTCTTAAGAGTCATTTCCCGGGGTAAAAATAAGATCTTTTTATTGTCTCCGGTCGGTCTTTTAAGACCATATTGTCCAATCGATGATTTTGTACGGTCCAGCAAACGGTAGAGATTGTACATTTTCACTCAAACGATCAAATGTAAGATACCCTCTCAAAGGAAAAAGACCTTACTTCCTCAAACTGGTAGTGTCGAAACAGTCCGAGTAGTTACTTACAAAATTTTTTACTTTACAATTACTCTTTCTCCTGTAAATATATCAGAGTTAAATTTCAATATAGGGATCTAAAATATGTAATTAATGTTTACCTTTGCATCATTAAATAGTCACCTGTTTGGGACCAATTGTGGTACTATTGAATATTAGTTTCAAGTGTAGTAATCGTCACCCTGTTTGATTATAATCTATACGAAATTACCCTATATAACTCTTCTTATGTAGTAGACACACCATAAGGACGGTTTAAAAGTGTTTGACTGGATTAGGATCCTTTAAAGTCTAGTTGATTCATTCTCTGTTCGATATTTTAGTGTCGGGAGAAAAGTAAGTTTCACAACAATTATAGTACGACCGTTTCTTTCTGACTCCTTGAGAAAGATCACTCAGAGAGTTTCCTTTGATTTTACTATACTGTCAATTTACGGTGACCACTAGGACCCAAACCTGACTTAATACATGAACCACGTCCCTTCTCCTTTTAGTGATATTTCCTGTATAACCCATTCAACCACTTTAAATTTATACATAATACCTAATCGACATCATACCTAATACCCTATAAAATAGTTACAATTTACAGGATTAATACTATTAATATATCACATTTTAATACGGGGATAAGAATCCTCTATATGTGACTTCAAAAATTCCCAATTTTACATACTATAGATGTTGAATAACAGTTTACCAAGTCTTTTTTTTTTTTTGACGAGAGACACAAACGTACTTATGTAACTCTCTCTTAATGTTTCGTTTACGTCAGTTTGTAACCACCACTGAACAGACCCATTTTGTATTTATAGATTTATATCTTGAAAAACCATGATAAGAATGTTAAAAAAGACTTTTAATTAATTTAAAAATTTTCTAACGATTTATTTTTTATATATTTCGACATATGGGGTGACTGAGATGAAAGTCTTTTTTTTTTTTTTGGTTTGTCACGTGAATAATGAGTTAATGATTCCGGTCGTACTTGACCTATTAATTGAACTTTTAAATCATCTACTTCTTGATAGGACTGTCAGTTCCTGGATACCTCTTAATGATTTAATGATTTCTTCTTTTTACCGAGAGACGGAACAATATAATTATAAACGACTTTTGAAAAGACTACGTGAAAAAAGGAACGTCTCAATTTTTTAGAAATACCTCAAAAGGTACATACTCCGACGTCGGCGACACCCCGGGGAGACCGTAACCGATATCTACACACAGTATGGTCTCCTTTAGTAAGACCCTCTTCGTCGTGTGGACCACAATTAATGTCGATTCCACAATATTACTACATATGTTCTTAAATAAGAGCGATTCAAGGGTGTAAGTATCTAAACAGGGGGGGACCTGACGAATATACGGAGTTCGTGAACGGAAGAACTGACACGTACTTTAGGTCGAAGAATCCTCCTGTGTCTCACCAGAGTGTCTGGTGTATGACTGAGTCGTCTACAGGAGTCGTCCATTTTCACACTTTCACTCAACGAGTCAGTACAGACTGAGAAACATTGGGGTACCCGATATAGGTCGGTAAGAGGAGACAGGTACCCTAAGAGGTCCGTTTTTATTACCCATCTGTAAGGGAAAAAGTTTCTTAGAAGGGTTAGGTCCCTAGTTTGAGTCCAGAGGACGTAACGTCCGTCTAAGAAATGACAGACTCGGTTGTTCCTTCAGGTCGTCCATGAGTCCAATTAAGGAACACGTTTCTCCTCTGTTTTTAAAAATAAAAAATTTATTATCGAAGACATAGGATTCCTTACCCTCACGTACCTTCCCGAGACATCGACTTCTCTGTAAACGAAGGACTCGGTCCCCAACTACGGATATAGGTTTAAACTTTTATCTCCGATAAAGGTCCGTATTTTCTTCTTTTAGTCGACTGAACCCCCCATCACCCTCCTCTCGCAAGGATCCGTTTCTTGATGGTTGTCATTCCGATCCCCCAGTACCCGTGTCCAGTGCACCCGTGATGAGGTGTTAACTCCGGTGTACGTAAAAGAGAAGTGTGTCTCAACAGACCAAGATGGAATCTCGAGTTCACCGATGAGTCATAAAAAGATCCCTTTGAGATAGATACACTATGTTTAGGTACCGGTGAAGGTCTCTTTATGTGACTTTCCAAAACAGACATCTGTTTACCGTGATGGGATTTTATTTAATGAGAAGGGGTATATGGGAAATCTCTTAAAGTAATTCTTTATACATACCGTTTTGGTTATGTTATAACATTTCATTTTTTTTTTTTTTTTAGGTCGTTTATCGGGTCTGAAGGTTCCGTAACGACCTAAAACGACCTAAATTCTCAGTGATAAAAAAATGAAACAGGTAAAGCTCAGGTATTTAAGTGAAAATTCCCCCTTTTTTTAAGAAATAGAAGTGTATGTACAACGGAGACTGACCAAGTAAGAGAGGAAATACTAACAAAACGAGACAAGTTGTAAACACCAGTTGTAGGTGTGAAAGAAAATTCCAAGGGACTGCCACAGAGGTTCAGAGATACAATGGTGACCTCGTGTCCAGTTTCGATGGTCTTGAACATTTCTCTGAAACAGACCCGACAGTAGTGGAGTCACAGTGGTGCGTCCACCTTATACATCCAACGAAGGAGGTTATAGATAAATTAGTTCTCGGAGTCTCCCAGAGACAGAGGTGAAGTCGATCGTCTTGTACTTCTAAAGAATTTATTGGTCGTACAGTCGACGATTTATAAGGACAAATTGTCCTTATAGTAGACTTGTCACTAATACAACTAGAAAGGTACATTCTTTTTTGATCAGTAAATTATGTTTGAAGTAGTTGAAAAATCACATCGAGTCGTGACTCTGACAGGAAAGTTGTATCAAGTCGTAATTCACGTATAGTTACTTGACGAGATCTTTTCTTGATACGGTGGTCTTGAGACCAGAACTGTCCTACGGTGGTGTACCCATTGGCACCTGGTGAAGAATCCGAGTCGAAAGGTAATACAGACTAATCGACGACAAGTCGAATAGGGAGTGGACGACTCCCCTACATAACAATCTAATCGAATCTATAAGTCGGACCGTCGTTAAAACACACCTAGATTCCTTTCAATGTAACAGACATCTCCTTTCCTACGATCGCATCTTCGTAAAATAGTGATTCACATATACCTACAAACTTTTTTAAAGAGTGATTGTACGTAGGAGGTTGAGGAAGGAGGAAAACTTGTGGAGAAGGGACGGAGTTTAACCTTTCGCGGAAAATCGACCACTTCCGACAGACGTTAAACTTCGTTAAATGGTAATGATCTACTACAATCACCCGACTATTTATACGACAATAATCATGACACGACTATCCGAGATCGATACGAAAAAACCCCTGACAACTATTGAAACCTACATCCGTCTCTCACTCGCTTTAGGAAATGAAAATAAAAAAATAGAAAAAAAAAAGTAGGATTTCCCTGATAAAGTAATAGAATAGACTACAATAAGTAAGACATTAAGATTGAAGAAGGAGGAAGGAAAGAGAGAGGGAGAAGCAAGAAAGGAAGTCGTTTTTGTGACACCTTGAGAATTATACATGGTCCATGGTATTACTAAATCTTAAGTGACCACCTACCTTGGATATCTTTGGCCCATCTAACCTCTTCTATGTACGTTAATAGTTCCTATCCTCCGAGTATCTTTAAGATGAACCTAGGAGTAAGACAGAATTAGAAGGACGAAGATACGAAAATGAATAATTATATATTAAGGTGGTCCACTCGTTAAAGGGTAAATAGAAGATAGTCACTGAAAGGTGTACAAGTTCTAATAGAAGAAAGAGGAACTCCTACTGAAAAGTCGAATGTGATTTAAAAGTGAAAACTTAGGATTGTGAATAAACCGGTATTACATGAGAACACTGTCGAACGGATCTATAGAAACAACCTTGAAATTTTAAAATAAAAAATCCATCTTAATCTTAAGAGGTTTATTAAACAAGAAAAATTTAACTTCATATCTACGATACGTCATAATATATTCAATGTTGACATATTGTCACTAAGTATTAAAAATTTCTGATATGAGTACCGTGGGGTGAGGGCGTGAGAACGGACCTTTTAGGGTACCTACCTCCTCGGACCCCCCCGACGTCAGGTACCCCAACGATCCTCACCCTGTTCTGACTCTTTGAAGTGAAAGTGAAAAGTGAAAGTACGTAACCTCTTCCTTTACCGTTGGGTGACGTCACAAGAACGGACCTCTTAGGGTCCCTACCCCCTCGGACACCCGACGGTTGATACCCTAGTGTATCTCAGCCTGTGCTGACTTCGCTGAATCGTCGTCGTCGTCGTCGTATGAGTTAGACATCAATAAAATTTGATAACCGATTCGGAGTACAACCTGCTATATAGGAACATCGAATAAATATGGATTATGGAACATGAAAAACGAGGGGATGAGAATAAAAAAAAGATGTGGGAAGGAAGAGGGGTGACCATTGGTGATCAAAGAAGAGATATAGACACCCAGACAAAGAAAAACAATATAAATGATCAAACCAAATAAAAAAATCTAAGGTGTACACTCGTTACGAATATAAACAGAAACTAAATAAAGTAAGTCGTATTACAGGGAGGGTAGTTCGGGTAAGTGTTACGAAACATATTTATCGTTTTAAAACAGGAAAAAATACCGACTCATTATAAAGTAACATATATATACATATATACGGTTTAAAAGAAATAGGTAAGTAATAAACTACCTGTGGATCTAACGCAGGTACAGAACAATTAACATTTATTACGAAGATACTTGTAACCCCACATACATAGAAAAACTTAATCACCTAGGAAAAAAGACTCTATATATGGGTCCTCATCTTAACAAACAACGACCTTAAACTTAAACATGTAGTGGATAGTGAAGTACCAAAACGTAAGACAAAAGAGTAAATCTGACATTCAAGGAAGTTCCGTTTCTAAATATAAACTGAAAGGTTTTAACATAGTGTTTCTTCGAGACAAGATCTAAAGTCTTCAAGATCAGAGTTAAGATGTTGATTGATCGAAACACTGATGTTCGGTCTTTAGATCACAGAACTTAAAACTTCTGAAATTGTATTTTTTTCATACTACAAATCCAAACTATTAAAAGTATCAGGGAAAACCCAAAAGATCCACCACGATCACCATTTCTTAAGTGGACGTTACGTCCTCTGTCTTCATCCTTTACACTCAAGTTAGGGAACCAAAACCTCTTCCTTCACCGTTGGGTGAGGTCATAAGAACGGACCTCTTAGGGTACCTGTCTCCTAGGACCTCCGATGACAGGGACCCCAGCGTGTCTCAGCCTATGCTGATTCACTGAATCGTGTGTGTTTATCCGGGAAATTCAGACCTGTCACAAGACGTGCCGTGGGTTACATCCCGGATCTTGTCACGGAATTTACATCACCCCTAAGTTATTTCTAGACTTGTAAAAAAACTTTATAACAAACAATAACGGTTCCTGTCAGTTTATACCTATCCGATGAAACCTCTCCGGTGGTAAAAGGGTTTCCTTGGGATTTAACAATCCTTACTCGAAGTATGATTTCAGAAATGACTGTTCTTAGTTCAAGAAGACTACCACTCTTATTGATGCCTTAGTTTAGGGCTCGGAAATAATTAATCAACGTACCGGGACCCGTTTAACAAATTATAGAGACTGGGAGTCAACGAAGTATATATAATTATTTCAATACTTATTAGAACGGAGTATCTCAACAAACAACACTTCGTTTCTGTTTAGAATTCGACGATAGAACTTGACTTCATCTTTAATCTATATATATAATATTTAATGAACACAAAATTTAAAAAAACATAAAATTGAACTTCTAACCTTCTTAAATGGGTGTTCAAAATTCCTTTGACACTATTTTCAATATCTCATTCAAGTCTTGAAAGGTCTACTATAATAAAGTTCCAGGGCATCTAAGTAATTCCGTTCTAACGACGGAACTAAAAGAAACCCACACGAACAGTGTGAAATCATCCAGTAATGAAACATTTTATCCAACTGTTTATCTTTCCGTCACCAGAGTAGTCAGTCACAAAAAGGAATCGTTCTTGAAAAGTACCATTCAACTACCCGTTTTTGTGACCTTTATAGTGTGTTCATAACTTTATAGACCCTTACATTGGATGACGTAAACACGAGGGGATTCTCGTATCAATCATCTAACTCTAGACGAAAGTACGGAACCTTAGGAGGACTCTAGAAAATGAAAGATAGGGAGATACCGGGGAAAGGGTTCGTTAGAATTAGTCCGGTTAAATGAACTTTATTCGTACACTGAACAAAGTTTTGATTTGTATTTACCAATAACGTAACAGTCAGAGAAGGTAAACACACCGACGTTAAAAGTGATAATTTCCAGGTGATAATTTTATCGAAGACAGGTCAATATAATCTTACGTTTCGAGTACAAATTATCAGAACTCCCTCTTACGGACCGTGAATGACTTAATGGGTCATCTTGTTAAGACCTATGAACCACAGGACCTCAGTAGTTTGACGGAAGAACCCTTTGTCGGTTGGTAAGGGGTTTATTATCTCTTTGGTCTAAGGTCCCGATTATCATTATTTACAAATTTTCTTACTTTGTGTAATATAAATTCCCCTTTGGATGGGAATCTCCAAAAAAGGGGACCTTTGAAGTCTTTATTACTGGTTTAATTTCGTTGTTAGAATGTTTGTTTGTTCAGGTGGAGACCGCTACAGCAAAATTAGTGTCGTATGACTTCTCTTGAACATCTACAATCGGTCAAAGTACTAAAGAGGAGTTCATCCGAATAAGGAAGACAAACTATCGTTCTCGATTGTGTGTCGGGGACTTTAGTCCTCAAAACAAAATGACTCCTTACAAACTTTAATTTTCTCACGAATAAAGGAATTTGATACTCGTCCACTAGAAGTTTTCTGTTCTCCTGAGTAAATTTGATCACACGTTTCGACTTGTTAAATACATTGAGATAAGATCAGAATGCAGATACCCGACGAGGACAGAGTATCGGAGAGACGTTACGAAAGGGGAAATGTGGAAGACCGATCGAAGTAAAGATTTGAAAGAATTAAGTTAAGTAGTTTACAGATGACCTTGTTATCACCAAGTCCAATGTCTCCGTCAGTTGATTGTTATTTAACTAGTAACCGAGACAGAAGTTCTAAGAGTGAGGAGACCTGACACTTTTCTTCGTAATCGGGTATTCAGTTCTGTATCACTGCGAACAAATTAACCAGGTAGTCGTTACATAGAGGAACCGGAGAAAATACTTAAAAGAAACCCCTATTAAAAATATTGTGATACTTTCCTGAGACTTATATGGTGAAGATCAAGAGTATGAAAGTGACTCTCTACTCGTCACCTTACTTCTCTATCACTTGTACTTGTCTTCACTCGTCTGTAGTAACCTTTGGTGTCCACTAAGGTTGTGTCAGTCGAGTGGTCTACAGGAAAATCATACGAAGACACACTGACTAGGTAACTATATTAAGATAAAAAAAAAGGCAAAAAAAATTTAAAATAAATAAATAAAATAAAAAATTTAATTACTATCAACTTTTCCCTCGTAGGTCTCGAACGAAGTAGATCAATGTCCGTCTAGAATGACCAAACCACCTTCCCACATTCAGGAGTCACCATGGAACTATTGAGTTCCGAACAATTAAATTAAATCAACCGATCAAGAGAAGAGATTCTCATATCAACGACAAAAACGATTATCATTCTTTCGTACAGAGTACCTTCGTTAAAGTACTAACGAAAAGTACTGTTATAATCTTGTTTTTTGGACCCGGTCGTTAGAGACCAGGTGTGACTCATTAGACAACGTATAGACGTTTAATTAACGAAGAACTGGAGACTGAGTTAAGTACGACAATAGTTACTTCATTAGAACACTTTAATAAATAAATAAATAAAAACTATATTTAAATAAATAAAATTAACCTCCGATTAATGAAATATTATAAATACCAAAACGGTATGTAGTTGTACTTAGACGGTGCCCACATGTGCACAAGGGGTAGGCCTTGGGGGGAGGGTGGAGGGAGGGGTATGGTAGGGAGACCCAGTAGGGACACGTGGTCGGGGTTCGTAGGACATAGTACGTAGTTTTGACCTATTATTTGAACTATACGAACAATTAGTGTCTCTGAAAAAAAGAGATAATGAGACTTTATAAAAGTTACAATTACCATTTGACGCAAGGACGATCGGTTTATGTAATACGAAAATTTCAGAAACCATATAAGGAAACGTCAAAAACAGAAAAAGTCTGGATTCTTATGATAAAGAATCAGACAAGAGTATTTCTTTGAGGAACAGGTAAAATTGTCGAGAAGAGACCAACAGAGACGTGGTTAAGAGAGAGAGAGAGAGAGAGAAAAAAAAAAAAAAAAAAATCGATGTCACTGGTTTACTATGGATACTGGGGTTTACACCCATTTGGTAAAAAGGTGTCTACTCTGTCTATTGTAAAAGACGAGACAAAGGGTATGAAAAGGATTACTACGAGTCATAAGACATTGGAAGAGTCGGTGTACTTGTAAAAAAAACTTCAGACATCATACTGAGAAAAGACTCAGTATTAACAAGTCTAATAAAACTCTCATTCCATGTAAAGATAGGAAACAAATGGATTGAAGACAACGATGACTTTGCAAACCTTTATGTCACCTTTTTGGAGTTGGTTGACTAGGGTCTAAATAAAAGAGAACGTATTACAAGAATAAAATTAGTTAGTAAAAAAAAGGTAACGATCGTAAGCCAGAAGATTTCTTCACTCCAAAGTACGACCCTTTACGAAATACCTACCGTATCTTCAGTTTTGAAAAAGTTTCAATCGTATAATTTACGTGAAAATGGAGTAATTATAAAATAAGAAGTATTGTATTATAAATATTACAAAGGTTATTTGTATATTTATTTATTTAAAACGTACAAACTACAAGGTTACTTCTCCTGTCTTTACTCTCCATCTTTTGTACCCTACACCAAGTCTATTTCATATTAGTCCGTGATAATACAAAAAAGAAAGACTTTCGGAGTCGTAGTGATAAATGTTCAGTTTCTTTCATTGAGAAATAACTGTAACACTTTAATTATCGTACTCCGAACACCCTCATACAAACTATTCTTATTTGATAAATCTAATTTAACTACTGTCATAGTTTCCTTACCCAGATTTCTTCCAACGTATGACCAATTCCGTCACAGTGTATGATCGATTTTTTTTCCCGAGGGACCTGAGTCTTATCAATCCGAGACAGAAGTGTTACATAGCCGAGTCACTGGAAGAAGTCATACGACTTGAAAATTTTAGACGGTAGGTAGACATAGAAACTCTTTCATTATAAATAGAATGTCCTATAGTACTTCTAAATTTTTCTCTTATAAACGTTTTATGAATCGTATTATAGACCGTATACACGAGACACTACACGATCAGTGAAGTCAGTACAGACTGAGAAACGTTAGGGTACCTGGTATCGGTCGGTCAGAGGAGAGAGGTACCCTAAAAGGGTCGTTCTTATGACCACGCCCAATGGTACGGGAGGAGATCTCCTAGAAGGACTGGGTCCCTAACTTAGGTACAGAGGATCCAGAGGATGTAACGCCTACTTAAGAAATGGACGACTTGGTAGTCCCTTCGGGGTAGACCGTATATTATTGACGATTTATATCATCGATATTATTATTATTAGTGACGATAATGATAATAACTATATCTTAGAGTCCCAAAAAGTCATCTTGATAAATTTAAATAACTGTTACTATCTTCACTTAACTTAATTTCAAACTTACGAAAATTTAATTAGGTTCCTTTTTACAAACGATTAACGATGAAATATATAATTTCATTTCTGAAGGGTTCTTCGAGTCAACATTTCTTAGGTGGACGGTTACGTCCTCTGAGTCCAAGATAGGGACCCAGTCCTTCTAAGGGACCTTTTCCCTTATCGTTGGGTGAGGTCATAAGAACGGACCCTTTAGAGTGTCTACCTCCTCGGACCGATTGATGTCAGGTACTCCAGGTTTTCTCAGTCTGTACTGACTCGATGACTCGGGTCTGGGTGTATAGTTTCATTAACATCGGTCATCTCCTTCTGTTTGTGTACTTTGTAATGTTACATTATTGTATTCCTGATAAAATCCCCATACATGTTTACCGAACCTATGAGTCGCTAATAATACCTATAGATAGTAAAAGTTCTGCATAAAACTTATCACGGGTTTACAGGAAGACTCCTAGAACTGGACTAAGAACTGAGGTTTCCACCCATGAATTGAGACTAGACCGGTTACTCTCGTGACGTGTTTACATACTTTTCCACAAACTCGTATAGTACCAGTTTCGAAAATTTAGAGACTCTCTGATCGGTCCTACGATACCATACCAAATTTCTTTTACCCGCACTCTCTTACAAATTTAGGTCTTATACAATTATTAATTCATCTACTGGGATCCCTCAATGAATCTAAGTACGTTGAGTGAAAAGGAAAGTAACGACTCATATTTTTATGGATACGAAATGTCTTAAAAACTTCTAATTTTATTTTAATTTATACCTCTCGAGGATTTTATTGAGAACACAAGGGGTTCCCTGTCAACGAGGTACTTATATACTAAATATGATTGAAGATTAGGAACGGTGATCTCCTTACTGTAGAAGACTAATTTAATTTCAATTTGTTTTTCAAGAACCACGATACTGTAAAAACGACCTTTGGAAATATGGAAGATCAGGTCAGAATGTCAAGTGAACAATCAGAATTTGTAATTGTTCATAGAGAAACTACTCATTCCTAGAGATCGACACGGGGCCATACTAACGAAACTCTCCGTCTGGGAATATCACAAAATCTACACCTAATAACCCGTTTTTAGAGAGTACGGAGGACATAAGGTTTATTCCAACCAAATCAACGATTCAGTACAGGTTGAGAAACACTGGGGTACCTGACATCGGACAGTCCGTGGAAACAGGTACTTTAAAAGGTCCGTTCTTATGCCCTCAGCCAACGGTAAAGGGAGAGGTCCCCTAGAAGGGGTGGGTCTCTAGCATGGACCCAAAGGACGTAACGTCCGTCTAAGAAATGGTTGACTCGATGGTCCCTTCAGTATGTATATATATGTACAAGAAAAGGTATAATAAAAGGTAATACCAAATACTAAATAAACTTGTAGTCATTCTCGAACAACAAATAATTAAAATATATACAATCAAACATAGACAATTAGGTTCATAGTATGGGAGGGAGTGGGAAACCATTAGTGATCAAACAAAAGATACAGAAACTCGGACTCTTACAAGAAATATTTTGTAGAGATTAGTAAAGACCAGAAAAGAGGAAAACTAAGTTTTGAATTCCATTCTATTCCAGGTCCGTGAGATTTTAGTTCTTTGCATTGAGATTAATTTATGGTCCTCCGTCTGTATTTATGAACAGTTTCAGTAGTTACTCTCTGGATTCTTAGTTTCGGTAAAACAATAATACAGTTTGAGTATACTATAATACAAATGATATTACATCATAGTACAAAGAAGTGTTAAAACATGAAAAATATCGTGTTCGGAGTGTACAAAAACATAAACCCATAAGGTTTGGGTACCTAATAAATATTTGATTTTAAGGTTATCCTGAAAAATAATAACACAAAACGGACGAGGACTACTTTCGTTTATTATTTCATCTTAAGACCATCTCCCTGGTCTGGTTTAACCCATGATAAATTAGGTTCAAAAGTAAAAAAGTAGATTCTGGTCCCTATAGGTCTTTTATAAAATATATTCATTTTATGATTGGAATTCTCAGTTCTTAAAAGGGGTTTAGAGATGAATTGATCTAAACTTTGAAGATAAGTTGACGTTTAAGAAATTGTAAATAACTCGTGTATCATAGATGTCCGGTACAATACCTGTTACAGTCTTCACCCCACGTACAAATGACCTCCTTAGAGAATAGTCAACTTTTACACCCCTTTACATAGTCAGTAGTATCATAACATTATTTCACGTCTTCTTTTATTTTTTAATAAACCTAGTCACTAAAAGTTTTAAAGACATTAATATTAGATCTTAATTTTACGAAATATACATGTGTATATATGTACATGTATATAAAATACATGTATACACATACATAATACGTTATGTAATACACACACACATACACACCATGTGTACACACACTCACACATATTCGACTTTGTTTTCAAAGAACTCAATTACAAGTAGAATGAGGAACTTATGTTAGACTACAAAAGTTATCATAAAGTAAAAATAAAAAATTAATTAAATAAAAATACTGACGTGACCTAGAAACAACGACACGGACCCGAAGGAGATCAGTGTACTCACGCCCGATACCAAAGAACAGTACGAACTCGAAGAGTAACGGTACCGAAGAGAACACCTTGTATCCGAGATCTCGTACCCGAATCATCAACACCGTGTGTCCGGATCAACTAGAGACCCCACACACCTTAAAAGAGTCTGATCCCTAACTTGGGCACAGGGGATGTAACCGTCCGCCTAAGAATTGGGGACGTGGTGCTCCTTTCAAGTCGATAAAATTTTCACATTTACGACCAGTCGTTGAGAAATTTAAAGAAATTTTTTAGTACTTATTCACCGTTATATTACATTTGTTCGTTCTTAGTAGTAAGTCCATTATTAATACATGACTCTCGATATGAAAAAACTAACTGAAAAATAAAAAATTATATTTAAATAAATAAAATTAACCTCCAATTAATGAAATGTTATAACATGACCAAAACGGTATGTAGTTGTACTTAGACGGTGTCCATATGTGCACAAGGAATAGAGATTGGGGGGAGTGAGGAGGGAGGGACATGGTAGGGAGACCCAGTAGAGTCACGGGGTCGGGGAAAAATTTTAATTATTAAAAAATTGACGTCCTATTGACGAAATGTCTTAACACAACCAAAGACGGTTTATAGTCGTACTTATTCGGTATCCATGTATATACAGGGGAGGGAGAACTTGGAGGAAGGGTGGAAGGAGGGGTAGGGTGAGGAGATCCAAAAATGTTTCGGGACCAAATAATGTAAGTCGATCCTTACTGGAAGGAACCTCCTCTTTAACTGAATTGTCTATATCTAGTGGAGTCCAACTGATTCCCCTGATAAACCTGGGTCAGACTGTTTGATGTACAGTTCACTTTCGTTTCTATTTAATTGTATAGACCTAATCAATCAATTGGTGTCCTTGGTTCTAAGATTACGTGACTATCGAGGTCCGGGGAATAGTGATTAATCCACTTACACCCGTGACTTCCGTTTTTTTCTTCTTTTTTTTAGTAGTTTAGATTTGTATCATGACCAGTTTTTCCATTTTTCTTCTACTTTAATACACTATTAACTATTTTATAACCCCGTACTCAGAATGTCATTTCTCTTTCTCGAGTGACCAAACAACACAATTATATGTTTCGAACTACGAAAACAACGTCATACGATTGTTGTGTCTTTAAACTACAAATCGATCTAATATTTTACAGGTGTCCTTCTCAGAACGCATTATAAAAAGAAGAATCGGTAGAGAGGATACGTCCACGAGTTAATGGGAAACGTCGGGGTGTCTGTCGGGGGTAGTAACAACGAGACTACTTGACCAAGACTTCTATTTCGTGTACCATGAACCCTAGAAAAGAAAACGTTCACCTTTCGATTCGTTAAAGGGTCTCACATGACGTTAAGATTATCACACTCCTGATAACCTACGGACTGTAGGTCTCCCCGAGGAACACGGTGAACGAAGACTAGACAATC
Organism: Capra ibex; assembly: GCA_006410555.1. Lineage (NCBI taxonomy): Eukaryota > Metazoa > Chordata > Mammalia > Artiodactyla > Bovidae > Capra > Capra ibex. Next base: position 1,505,172 of record SJYO01050271.1, read on the forward strand.
TTGACTGACTCAATCGATTGTCACCCTATGACTTGGTCCTCCACTTGTTAACATTAGGTGTCTTACGGATTACGGATCAATTGTAAAAGGACTAAAAATTGTCAGCATCCTATATGTTTAGAGAGTTACGTAAAAAGTCCACTGACGAAAATTCTTTTTAATATAAATATAAGGGTTTCGAGATATATTGTAATTGTTATATAAATTGTTCTATTCAAAAGTCAATATAAGGTCTACGTTAACCATCTTACCGTCTTCGTGCACACCCGTAAAATCTTTGACATGGTGTATAGGTGTTCTAACTACCGCCAAAACCTCGATCCTCTCCGACCTGGTGAAGATCGTGTCTTTGATGAACAATCGTTTATACTTAACGAAACACTAACCTTCGGTCAAAATTTCATAAAGGTAGAATCAAACAATACATGTATATCCGTAAAATGATACAAAATGATACGAACTCCTAAAGTCTAACTATACTTGTATATAAAAATGGTAAATTCATAAACCACTGAGTCTGTCATTTCTTAGACGGACGTTACGTCCTCTGGTCTAAACTAAAGACCCAACCCTTCTATGGGACCACTTCCTTTACCGTTGGATGAGGTCATAAGAACGAACCTCTTAGGGTACCTGTACCCTCCAACCGTCCGATGTCAGGCACCCAGTGTTTCTCAACCTGTGTTGACTTGTTGATTGTGAACGTATCTTATAGACTAAAACCCCTTTTGTATCGACTATAATTCGTTGTCTACGGATATTAATACTCATTTAATTATTTTTCAATATCATTGATTTTGAATCTAAACTCAAAACACTATTTCACAATTAAGATCTCAAGAGTAACACACTTCAGACACTGAAACACTTACTGAGACTTTAAATGAAACTATACATTATATTTCAATATAAACAAACGAACTTTACCAACTTGAGATTGACAGGGATTATAGAAAACAACTTTACTTGTGAATAAAGACAGTGTCTAAACACGACAAAGAATCGGTATAAAAGTCAATTACTCGTAAAAGAGTTGGAACCGTTACAACCGTAAAACCGAACCTAGTATGAAACAACACGTAACATCCTACAAACCGTCGAAGGTATCCAAGATGGGGGACCTTCGGTTACCATAAGAATTCAACACTATTAGTAGCTACAGGGGTCTGTAACGGGTTACACGAAACTCCAGAGTCAATTCTTAGGGTCCCAGTGACGTAGTCTATCCCAGGACTGTTCTTCGGTCACCACATGAATTTACACCAATCACTTCTCTCACATTATTCCCTTGACAGTTATTTCAATATCTGTCCGCGTTACTTTGAGATACACTACCTCGTGGAGTCCCGACCATTTTCATCCCTTTCAATGGTATAGACCCTGAATTCCCGTTCCCTACCCTCATTCATAACTTATGTCTTTCATATTTCCTGTCCTGTCGTATTGTCTTCGACTTAGAAGACATTTCCCAGTCTGGTTGACCGGTGATTGTCAGACTGTCCATCTATCGTCCCTCTTATTTACGGGATTGGACCTGAGGGTCACCACGGAGAGTAACGAACTTGAATTGGTCTTTGTCCTCCCTTTGCCTTTAGAACTACGAATTTCAAGTCTGAGAACTCCCGGGATCGTTCAACTTCTTACCACTTTTAATCCAGACCCTCCCGTTTCCGTCTTATAAGTTGTGTAAAAGTATAATTATGACACGACTAATAACGGAGATGACATTTGATAACGGTAGTAAATATCAAAATATCACGTACAGTTTCTCTGTTTCAAGAGAAGAAGGAGGAGAGGGAGGAGGAGGAAGAATAAGTTTACGACGAAGAATGAATACTTTTTAATAATATAATTAAAAGTACCATATAAAACGTCAGAAAAGAAGACCTAATTAAAAGACAGAAGGATCCTATCTCCTAGACGGTCATCATTTACAAGATACATAGTCAATTCTATCCAATCCGTATGGTGTCAGTCTTTTTGAGACGTTTAAAGTTAAGAAATTGTGTTTCTTTCGAATAAGAAACAAAATGGTTCAGGTCACACTCAACCTGAAGGACCGACGACGAAGTACATCTCCGTAAAAACTTTTTTTTCTAAATAAACTTTCGTTAAGATCCAACCGTCTATGAAACAGAGTCGTCAAACTTCTATTTTCAGAAAGACGAAACACAAAGACAACGCGACAACTCTTTGGTCCACCCTCACATTAACAGTAAAGAAACATCTACTTGAAAGAAAGGGTAGGTGTCATATGGGATGGGTGGGGGTCAAAGAAATCAGAAATTAAAGTCACTGGTCATTAAATTGATACTATCTAGACCTACACATAAAGTAAATTAATAGGAAGAACCTTATGAGAGTCGAAGTACTATGACTCCTATACACAGAGTAAATAAAACCTGTACATGTTCTAAAATAAATAACTTACAATGAAGAAAGAGTGAGAAGTATTATATAGGAAGACCCCGAACATAGTTTACGTACAATCTTAAAAGTAAGATCAAATATGTGTGTGTGTGTGTGTGTGTGTGTGTGTGTGCATATATAAGAAAGAACTATTGAGGTTGTAGGAAGTAGAAATATCCGGTCTAAAACACACGTACATTCACACACACACAAAAGGAACGATTGAGAGACGAACACCACCAAATAAAGAAATACACAAAACACTAAAAACTAACACTAGAGTATCATGAACTCTGAGATAGATACCTTTAAGAACCTCGGAAAACCTTATAGTCGAGGGAAGTCTCCAGAGGTAAACTGAATTGTGTGATTCCTCCTGTAGCTGAAATGGAAGAAAGAGTTTCGAATGTTTTAGTCTCTTATCCTCTGAGAGTTCCTGACTTTTTACGGGAGTCTCTTCAGTAGTAGTATACAGACCCAAGTACGGAAGTACATGATAAGAAAGTCAAAAAGACATCTAATCTGTTAAAAGAAAGAAAAAATTATATTTAAATAAATAAAATTAACCTCCAATTAATGAAATGTTATAACATAACCAAAACGGTATGTAGTTGTACTTAGACGGTGTCCATATGTGCACAAGGGGTAGGGATTGGGGGAAGGGAGGAGGGAGGGACATGGTAGGGAGACCCAGCAGAGTCACGTCGTCGGGGTTCGTAGGTCATAGTACGTATCTTGGACCTGACCACTAAGTAAAGTATATACTATAATATGTACAAAGTCACGGTAAGAGGGTTTAGTAGGGTGGAAGAGGGAGAGGGTGTCAGGTTTTCTGACAAGATATGTAGACACAGAGAAAACGACAGAACGTATGTCCTAATAGTAATGGTAGAAAGATTTAAGGTATACGTACGTAATCATATGACATAACCACAAAAAGAAAGACCGAATGAAGTGAAACGTTAATTTAATTAAATTTTTAATTTAACTGAAATCCGTAGTGAATTAAAATTTTTTACCTCTACTTACCTAATCCTATCTTATCCTTGTTAGACGAAAGAAAAAGTTTATTGAAAAACTCAATAATTGAGACAAGGAGAAATTAAAAAACTGAAGACGAAGTAGAAATGAAAAAGGTAGAAACCTAGTGTTATTTGACACCTTTTAAGACTTTCTCTACCCTTATGGTCTGGTGGACTGGACGGAGAACTCTTTAGATATACTTCCAGTCCTTCGTTGTTAATCTTAACCTGTACCTTGTTGTCTGACCAAGGTTTATTCTTTTCCTCACGCAGTTCCGACATATAACAGTGGGACGAATAAATTGAATATACGTCTCGTGTAGCACTCTTTGCGACCCGACCTTCTTCGTGTTCGACGTTAGTTCTAACGGACCTCTTTATAGTTATTGGAGTCTATACGTCTACTGTGGTGGGAGTACCGTCTTTCACTTCTCCTTGATTTCTCGGAGAACTACTCTCACTTTCTCCTCTCGCTTTTTCAACCGAATTTCGAGTTGTAAGTCTTTTGATTGTAGAACCGTAGGCCAGGGTAGTGAAGTACCGTTTATCTACCCCTTTGTCACCTTTGTCACAGTCTGAAGTAAAAAAACCCGAGGTTTTAGTGACGTCTACCACTAACGTCGGTACGTTAATTTTGTGCGAATGAGGAACCTTCTTTTCACTACTGGTTGGATCTATCATATAAGTTTTCGTCTCTATAATGAAATGGCTGATTCTAGTCAGATCAGTTCCGATACCAAAAAGGACACCAGTACATACCTACACTCTCAAACTAACACTTCTTCCGACTCACGGTTTCTTAACTACGAAAACTTGACGCCACAACCTCTTCTGAGAACTCTCAGAGAACATGACGTTCCTCTAGGTTAGTCGGGTAAGACTTCCTCTAGTTGGGACCCTAAAGGAACCTTCCTTACTACGATTTCGACTTTGAGGTCATGAAACCGGTGGGGTACACTTCTCAACTGAGTAACCTTTTCTGAGACTACGACCCTCCCTAAGCCCCGTCCTTCTCTTCCCCTGTCGTCTCCTACTCTACCGATCTACCGTAGTGATTGAGCTACCTGCACTCAGACTCACTTGAGACCCTCAACCACTACCTGCCCCTCCGGACCTCACGACGCTAAGTACCCCAGTGTTTCTCAGCCTGTGCTGACTCGCTGACTTGACTTGACTTGACTTGACTTGAAAAAGAAAACCACAAATCCATCCCGAATAAGAAAAATTTATAAACGAAACTTAAGTATAAAGTGACTAAAAGTAAAACTTCAAATAAAATTTTTATTAATTATAATATGTAAAAAGAGGTTCAGTTTGAAACTGACGAAGAAATTCAAAACTATCATAACATTACTAAAAGTGGAGAAGAGTTGTCATAGAAGAAACATTTAAAAATTCACTATTTTAGTATCATTTCATATATGTAATCCTTTGAAACCATATATATATATATATTTACGTGTATGTATACTATTATAAAACACATATACACAATCAGTCAGTCCAGACTGAGAAACACTGGTGTATCTGACATCGGGTGGTCCAAGGAGACAGGTACCTTAAGAGGTCCCTTCTTATCACCTCACCCAACGGTAAAAGAGGTCCCTTAGAAGGATTGAGTCTCTCACTTGAGTTCAGAGAATACTGAGAGCGTGACTGTCCGTCCAAGAAACGGTAGACTCGGTGGTCCCTTCGGGACCACATATATCTACTTATATTTTATATGTTTTTATACTTTCATTTGTAATTAATAATAAGGTTGGGAAAGAGGTAAAACTCTACGATTACAGAAAGATCAGAAATAGGTGTCTATAGACTACATATAGAAAGATCAGAAAAATAAATGTTTTACTTTTGAAAATACAAATAAAATTTGTTTTAACTCTAGAATAATTCCCAAACATAAGATTGAACGTAGAAGATATTTAACCATAACTATTGATATAGCTAATATACGTATTTCACTTTCACTTCAGCGAGTCAGTACAGGCTGAGAAACGCTGAGGTACCTGACATCGGATGGTCTGAGACTCCTCGGACAGTCAGGTACCTTAAAAGGTCCGGTCTCATGACCTCACCCAACGGTAAAAAAGTAATTTAGTTACTTTTAATTTAGTTAGGGGAGAATTCAATAGATCTAATTAAATTACAAAACGATATTATTCAATATATTATTATATATCAAAAAATGTATTTAGAATCATATCTGGATCCTAATAAAAGAATTTTCACTTAAAAATCTGTGTTTAACATTTGTACAAATTCCGGAAACTAAATACAGTAATTTAACAGGACATCTTTTTAACACGTTTAGTACGTTCGTGATTGACAGGTACAATCTTACACGTAAAGGATAGGTCCACTTGTCGAATTTCTTTTAGAAACGGTCGAACCAAACGCCATACATCATGGTAGAACAGAACTAAACTTAAACTAAAGATCTTGATCACTAAGAAGAATACGAAGAACTAATAACGACAAAGAGAAATATAGACATGGTCAAAAATACACGAAAGGAAACCTCGTAAGTGCAAAAAAACCGATCAAACATACTGTAACACATATAAAATCCTACAATTGTGACAGTAATAAAAATGATTATATAATTTCTTTTAAATTTTTTTAATTTATAGTTCTTTGTTTTTTAAATATTTGTTTTTATTAGGTAAAATTTTACCAGAGAAGGAAAATGAAGGAATGAACCTTTTTAGAGGAGGTCAAACACTACTTGATTTATAAGTGATGATAGAAGGAAACAAAGAAAGTGTAGTTAAGACGTAAACTTCAAAATTAGCAAGGTTTTATTGAAAATCATATATAATATTCCATCATTATGTCTAAATATACAAAGGTATGTCACGTAAATGACTATAATTAAGGGGTGATTAGATGGCAGGGTGACAAAAGTATAAGGTTTAATGTCAAAACTAGAGTAAGTAACTTGTCCAAATTAAACCTTTCACGAAAACTAAAGACAACAACAAGTCAGTGATTTAGTAGAGACTGAGAGACACTAGGGTACCTGTCGTCGTACGGTCCGGAGGGACAGGAAATGATTGAGGACCTCAAACAAGTTTGAGTACAGGTAACTTAATCACTACGGTGGGTTGGTAGAATAGGAGACAGTCGGGGAAGAGGAGTACGAGAGTTAGAAAGGGTCTTAGTCCTAAAAAAAAAAAAAAAAACCCACTCAACTGAGAAACGTAATCCTCCGGTTTCACAACCTCGAAGTTGAAGTTGTAGTCAGGAAGGTTACTTATAAGTCCCAACTAAAGTAGATCCTAACCGATCCAACTAGAGGATCGTCAGGTTCGCTGAGAGTTCTCAGATGAAGTTGTGGTGGTAAGGTTTCGTAGTCAAGAAGACGTGAGTCGGAAGAAATACCAAGTTGAGAGAGTAGACATATACTAAACTAATATACCTGGAAAAAGTCGTTTCACTACAGAGATGAAAAATTATGCAACAGATCATAACAGTGTAGAGAAGAAGGTTTCTCCTTCGTAGAAAATTAAAGTAATGACGTCAGTGGTAGGTGTCACTAAAACTTTTGTTTTAGACAGTAAAGTACCTTTTCGACAAAGGTAACAAAGGGGTAGATAAACGATGCTTTAATACCTTAGTCTACGGTACTAGAATCAAAAAACTTACCACTCAAAATTCGGTCGAAAAAGGTGAGACAAAGTGAAGGTAGTTCTCCGAGAAATCAAGAAACGACAGACGGAAATCCCACAATAATAGACGTATAGACTCCAACAACTATGGAGGGGGTAGTTAGAACTAAGGTCGAACACTAAGTAAGTTGGGTCGTAAAGTGTACTACTTGAGACGTATTTTAAATTTATTTGTCTCACAGTTATATGTCGGACCTACATGAGGAAAGGGTTAAAACTTGTTCAGGTAACAAGGTACAGACCGAGATTGACAATGAAGAACTGTACGGATATCCAAAGAGTCCTCTGTCCCTTCCACCAGGTCATAAGGGCAGAGAAATTCTCAAAAGGTGTCAAACAATACTAGGTGAAACCTTTGGACTCCCTTCTCGTCGAAGTAACCTTTTCTGGCACTACCACCCTTTCTGTCTCCGTCCTTCTCTTCCCAAGCTATCTCCTCCTCTACCAACCGAAACGTATCAGGTAGTTCGTCTTCATCCACAAAAAGACTTTAAGTGTACGATAAGATACTTGGTTACCCACAACCATTAAACTAGAGACCAAGGAGAGAGACAGAAAAGATTTAGGTCGAACATGTAGACCTTCAAAACCCCACTACATAATAACTTTAGATCGACCTTCCGAAAACTCGTAATAGGACGATCTACACTTTACTCATGTTAACATGTCATCAAACTTGTAAGAAACCGTAACGGGAAGAAACCCTAACCTTACTTTTGACTGAAAAAGGTCAGGACACCAGTTACACCTCAAAAGGTCATAACGACCCTATAACTCATATCGTAAATTGTCGTAGTAGAAAATCCTAAACTTTATCGAGTCGGTTTTAAAGTAGGAAGGTGATCGAAACAAGGATCATTACGCAGGATTCTGGGTAAACTGAAGTGGAAGGTCCCACAGACTGAGATCCACGTACTGGTGTGGTAGCACCAATGGATCCAGTAATTCTGGAAAAACATGTCAAGAAGACACATAAGAACGGTGGAGAATTAGAAAAGACGAAGACAATCCAGGAACGACAAAGACAGGAAATAACACGGGTAGTATCGTACCTTACAAGGAAACCTTAAAGATTACCAGAACTTCTCTAGCGATCAGAAAGGGTAAGATAACAAAAGGAGGTAAAGAAACGTAACAGAGTGAATTCTTCAGAAAGAATAGAGAGGAACGATAAGAAACCTTGAGACGTAAGTGAACTCATATAGAAAGAGAAAGAGGAAACGGAAAGTGAAAAGAAGAAAAGAGTCAGTAAACATTCCGGAGGACTCTGTTGGTAAAATGGAAGAACGTAAAGAAAAAGAAAGCCTATCAAAACTAGTGACGGAGGACATGTTACAATACTTGGAGGTAGGTATCAAGAAGTCCGTGAGATAGTCTAGATTAGGGAATTTGGATAAATAGTGAGGGTGACATATTAATATTCCCTAAACTAACTACAACATGGACTTACCGGATCACCAAAAGGGATGAAAGAATTTAAATTAACATTTGAAAGTATTTTTTCGGACAACATAGGTCTCTGATACCGGAGACGTTAAAGATGTAAAATAGTAAACAATTCAAAAAAATAATATTAAGATATAATTAATTTCAAATCAATTATAATTATGTAAGAAAACCCCCCTTATCAACCAAATGTTATAACATAATCAAAACAATATACTGTTTCACTTAGTCGATATACATATGTATATAGGGTAGGGAGAACCTAGAGGGAGGGTGAAGGGAGATGTAGGGTAGGAAAATCAAGTGATGTCTCATGACTCGACTCAAGGGTCGGAATATATCTTCTAAGGGTGATCAATGGATAAAATGTGTACCGTTACGTGTATATGGTTAAAGTTACAGGGTTAAATAGGGTGGGTGAGGAGGGAGAACCACAGATGTACAGGTTTTGGATACAGACGTAGAGGTAAGGACGGGATGTTTATCCGAGAAGACTTAGTAAAAAGATCTAAGTACGTACTCGATATATACTATAAACAAATTATATAAGAATGTCACTTCGATATATGATATGGATGTATAAAATTTCTATATATCGATAAGAAAGTTGAGTTACATAAAAAAACGAATTGAACAGATATTGTTATTAAGGTTAAAAAAGGATAATTTCCTTAAAATCACCAATTCAAATTATTCGAAAATTTTTAATGAACCATTCTAAAAATAAACCCTTATCATAAAGTCCAGGAAAGATCACATTACGTGGAATAATCGCGAACCGACCACAATTACCATAAGTGATTAGTTCAACATCACTTTACATATGTCAAGAACGGAGTGTCACTGAAGAGACCCCCGTTTTAAGTGCGGAAGAAATTGGAATAGGATCATGTTAATAATCGTCTGTTATTTGTGAAAATTTACATCAACTTAAAATGGGTTCAATTTGAGTCACGTTCAGACGTTCTCCTTTAAGGTTTTCTTTCACTTGGGTATTTATCGTTTCTTTTAGTAACACAGGAACTACGATCTAAATACCAGTAGGACATCTTTCACTGTCCGAAAGTCTCTACCAAGACCAGTGTCAAAGAAAAGGGTTTGTGTGTGTCTCAAAGACAGATATAGGGCTTCCAACGGGACACTTCTTGAGTTAGAACTGTCACACTTAAAACACCCGGATATTATACCTTTAAGATAAAGATCCTTTTATCTACAAGTAGTTTAGTTTATATCATGATAACTATGATGACTCCATTGGAAGGGTCCTTTGACATAGACCGGTTCTGGAGTACCCAGAACTTTCTGTGTAAAGACGAGGAAAACATTATGTAAATTAGTATCTTAAGAAAAAAGAGAACAACCAGTACGACACACCGAATGTCCTATCAAGGGGTTGGTCCCTAATCTGGGTTAGGGGACATAATTTTCCCAATTTAGCATTGGTGACTTGACGTCCCCTAAGGAATTTGTATCTTAAGAAATAGGTGTAATCATTGGGGATATAGGTCGAAGTCAGAAAGATTTATTCGTTGCTAAGAGGAGATTCCAGAAGAGTACTACCAAAGTCGTACACCAACAGTACCTAGTGAGGACGACGGGTGGTCTATCGAGGGAAACAGTCAGACCCCTTCCCCCGAGGTGAGGAAACCAGAGAGGGAATAAATCCTTGAGAGAGAAGAGAGGAAAAGGGACATATTACTTGTAGATCGTAATAAACCAAGTCAAGTCAAGTCAAGTCAGTGAGTCAGCACAACCTGAGAAACACTGGGGTACTTAACGTCGTGCGGTCCGGAGGGACGGGTAGTGGTTGAGGGTCTCAAGTGAGTTTGAGTGTAGGTAACTCAGTCACTACGGTTGGTCGGCAGAGTAGGAGACAGCACGGGAAAAGGAAGACGGGGGTTAGGGAGCGTCGTGGTCTCATAAAGGGTTTCTCAGTTGAGAAACGTACTCCACCGGTTTCATGACCTCAAAGTCGAAATCGTAGTAAGGAAGGTTTCTTGTGGGTCCTGATTAGAGGAAATAATAACAAATAAAATAAATAATAATAATAAAAATGAAATGTTATAACATAACCAAAACCGTGTGAATTGTGGGATGAGTGTGGATACCTATCTAGTTGATTTGTCTTTTAATTGTTTCTTTGTGTTTGAAATTTACTATGTTATCTGGTCAATCTGGATTAACTATAGATATCTTGTAAAGTGGGGTTTTCTTACTTAAAGTGGAGAAAAAGTTCACGTGTGCCTTGGAAGAGGTCCTATCTAGTGTAGGACCGGTATTTAGATCGGAACCATTTAAGTTTCTTTAACTTTAGTAAGGTTCGTAAAAAAAGACTGTTATTACGTCATTCTAAAATAGAGAAAATCTTACCTGACCAACCTAGAGGAACGTCAGGTTCCCTGAGAGTTTTCCGAAGAGGTTGTAGTGTCAAGTTTTCGTGGTTAAGAAGCCGTGAGTCGAAAGAAGTGTTAGTTTGAGAATGTGGGTACGTACTGATGACTTTTTTGGTATCGGAACTGATCTGCCTGGAATCAGCCGTTTCATTACAGAGACGAAAACTTATATGATAGATCCAACCAGTAGTGAAAAGAAGGTTCTTCATTCGTAGAAAATTAAAGTACCGACGTTAGTGTTGGACGTGAGTAAAACCTCGGGGGGGGGGTTTTTATTTAAGACGGTGACAAAAGTGACAAAGGGGTAGATAGATGCACAGTACTTCACTACCCCCGTCCACGGTACTAGAAGTAAAAGACTTACAACTCGAAATTCGGTTGAAAAAGTGAGAAGAGAAACTGAAAGTAGTTCTCCGAAAACTCAAGGAGAAGTGAAAGACGGTATTCCCACCACAGTAGACGTATAGACTCCAATGACTATAAAGAGGGCCGTTAGAACTAAGGTCGAACACAAAGAAGGTCAGGTCGTAAAGAGTACTACATGAGACGTATCTTCAATTTATTCGTCCCACTGTTATATGTCGGAACTGCCTGAAGAAAAGGATAAACCTTGGTCAGACAACAAGGTACAGTTCAAGATTGACAACGAAGGACTGGACGTATGTCTAAAGAGTTCTCCGTCCAATCCACCAGACCATAAGGGTAGGGAAAGTCTTAAAAGGTGTCAAATAACACTGGGTGTGTCAGTTTCCGAAACCGTATCAGTTATTTCGTCTTTATCTACAAAAAGACTTTGAGAGAACGAAAAAGTTACTAGGTCGCCTACAACCGTTAAACTAGAGACCAAGGAGACGGAAAAGATTTTGGTCGAACTTGTAGACCTTGAAGTGCCAAGTGCATAACGATTTCGGACCGAACCTCTTAAAACTCGTAATGAAATGATCGCACACTCTACTCACGTTAACACACCATCAAACTCGTAAGAAACCGTAACGGAAAGAAACCCTGACCTTACTTTTGACTGGAAAAGGTCAGGACACCGGTGACGACTCAAAAGGTTTAAACGACCGTATACTCACGTCGTGAAAGTGTCACAGTAGAAAGTCCTAAACTTTGTCGAGTTGACCTTAAGGTAGTGGAGGTGATCGAAACAAGAATCACTACGAAAGATTCCGGGTGAACTGAAGTGTAAGGTCCTACAGACCGAGATCCACTCACTAGTATGGTAGCACTAATAGACCCAGTACTTTTAGAAAAAACATGTCAAGAAGACACATAAGAACGGTGGAGAATTATAGAAGACGAAGAGAATCCAGGTATGGTAAAGACAGGAAATAGCTCGGGTAGAAACGTACTTTCCAAGGGAACCACAGAGATTAAAAGACCTTATCTAGAGATCAGAAAGGGTAAGACAACAAAAGGAGATAAAGAAACGTAACTAACGACTTCTTCCGAAAGAATAGAGAAGAACGATAAGAAACCTTGAAACGGAAGTCTACGAATATAGAAAGGAAAAGAGGAAACGAAAGTGAAGAGAAGAAAAGTGTCGATAAACATTCCGGAGGGGTCTCTCAGTAAAACGAGAAAACGTAAAGAAAAGGTAATCCTACTAGAACTAGAGACAGAGGACATGTTACAGTACTTGGAGTAAGGTATCAAGTAGTCAGCGAGATAGATAGTCTAGGTCAGGGAAATTTAGATAAAGAGTAAAGGTGACATATTAGTATTCCTTAAACTAAAATCAGTATGGATTTACCAGGACACGAAAAGGGATGAAAGAAGTTAAAGTCAGACTTAAACCGTTATTCCTCAAATACTAGACTAGGTGTCAGGTGTGTTCTCAAATCTAAAATATTCCTATTAATCTCTCTACTAGACCTTCTTGAAGGAAAATTCAGTGGTACATTTGGATTTGTAGGGATTTCCGTTCTCTCGGCTTTCTCGGACCGGTTGATCTCCAACAACAATAACAACAACAACAACAACAAAACACATAAACACACGAACGTGTGGTCCTGTAACTCTCTCTCTCTTACTCTTTGTGTTTACTCATAGAGTTATTCAATAGGACAATACACGATCTAAGAGTTTTATAAGACTTAATTGAGAGAGAGACCTGGGCATTCATAACGTCTGTGTCACTTAAGTGAGAGAGTGTAAGGTCTGTAGTCGAAAGTGTCGTCTTGGTCTCTTCGGACTGACTCCAACACCTTCCACCTCTTTAAACAACCCGACGACTGGTCTAAGTCTAACACTGAGAGAGACGGTATGACTTTCAGACTAAAGGAGAGGGTCTGGAAGGTAGAAGTAAGGAACGAATCCAATCAAACTGGGGACGAACAAAAGAAATTAGAATTGCATTGATAGAATTTAGATAAAAAAAAAAAAACGGGGAAACAGAGTCTTGGGGTTTTCGTTATTTTACTACAGGACAGACACTTAAGTTGGACGACTGGATAAACAAACCAAACACGATACCCCTTCGGAAATGTCAAACGTAAACTAAACTTAATCACCTTTCGTGACCCTTTTTTAGTACGATCATAGAGTCTGAAGGTTGAACAGAGTTTTGAACCTTCTAGATCGGTGTAACCCTAGTATATACTCCCTTTTTAACTGATCTCATGAACTTTTACACGTTTTGTTTCCTTTGGTCGGTGTCTTCTGTTGTATAATATACTAGGGTAACTATACTTTACAGGTATTATCTGTTTAGTTATCTGTGTCTTATGTCGAATTACCAATAGGTCCTGCTCCCGTAAACCTCCCTTTACCCCTTGCTAAAATATCTCATGCCCAAAAAAATCCCCCCTACGTTTACAATACTTTCGATAACTCCACTACAAACATACTTAAACAAACAATACAAATACATAAATACAATTTATAGTAACTCAACGTATAAAATTTACATACTTAATGTATAATTATCATATACTTAATTTAGAGTTATGTTCACAGTAAAGTAAGATTAGGGTTTCTTCCCGTTACCGTTTTTTACAAGTTTGATGACGTGTTAACGTAAGTAGAGTGTGTGATCGTTTCATTACGAGTTTTAAGAGTTTAGGTCCGAAGTTGTCATACACTTGACACTTTAAAGTCTGAAAGTTCGACCTAAATACTTTCCGTCTCCTTGGTCTCTAGTTTAACGGTTGTAGGTAACTTAGTAGTTTTTTCGTTCTCAAGGTCTTCTTGTAGGCGAAATAACTAATACGGTTTCGGAAACTGACACATCTAGTGTTGTTTGACACCTTTTGAGAATTTCTCTATCCTTATGGTCTGGTGGAATGAACGGAGGACTCTTTAAACATAAGTCCAGTTCTTCGTTGTGAATATTACCCTGTACCTTCTTATCTGACCAAGGTTTAACCCTTTCCTCATGCAGTTCCGACATATGACAGTGGGACGAATAAATTGGAGGTACGTCTCATGTAGTACACTTTTCGATCCGACCTACTTCGTATTCGACCTTAGTTCTAACGGTCCTCTTTATAGTTATTGGAGTTTATACGTTAACTGTGGTGGGAATACCGTCTTTCATTTCTCCTTGACTTGTCGGAAAACTACTTCCATATTCTCCTCTGACTTTTTCAACCGAATTTTGAATTGTAAGTCCTTTGATTCTAATACAGTAGACCAGGATAGTAAAGTACCGTTTATCTACCCCTTTGTTACCTTTGTCACTGTCTGAAAGAAAAGGACCCAAGATTTTAGTAGCGTCCACCACTGACATCGGTACTTTAATTTTCTACAAACGAGAAACCTTCTTTTCGATACTGTTTGGATCTGTAGAATAATTTTTCGTCTCTACAATGATACGACTGTTTCCAGGTAGATCAGTTTCGATATCAAAAAGGTCATCAGTATATACCTACACTCTTTCTTTCGACTCGTGACTTCTTAACTATTACACCATAATCTCTTCCGGTAACTCTCAGGGAACCTGACGTTCCTCAGGTAGGATTTCCTTTAGTCAGGACTTGTAAACAACCTTCTTGACTACGACTTCGACTTTAAGTTATGAACCGGTGGACTACACTTCTTGACTGAGTGACCTTTTCTGAGACTACTACCCTTTCTAACTCCCGTCCTCCTGTTCCCCTACTGTCTCCTATTCTACCAACCTACCGTAGTGACTGAGGTACCTGTACTCAAACTCATTCCAGACCCTCAAACACTACCTGTCCCTTCGGACCGGACGACGTCCGGTACCCCAACGTTTCTCAGTCTGTACTGACTCGTGGACTTGACTTGACTCGACTTGTCTACAATAAAAAGTTTTACGTAATCTTGACCCGTTGTATCTGGAGGAAATTTACCTCATATACTTGAGGATAAACGGACTTATAAGACACGAATAAGGTAGCGAGATCTCGGGTCGACCGAAGAGAGTAAATCCAATATAGTGACCAGAGAACCGCAAACTGAAAGTCAGAGTCAAATTGGAGTACCCGTAAAAAGAAAAAGTTAGAGAGAGAGTATTAAAGGGAAGACAGTAAGATAAAGAGTACTTTTAGTGGTAGTTGACAGATAGAGTCTCGTGTAGGAAATACCATTGCTTTTGGTGTCTTCTTATTTCTTTACATAAAGGTATGACCATCACTATAACGACTTTCCAATTTGGGATAGTTTGGTTCGAATTTTATTATGTTAGACCTAAGACCTAAATAATTTGTTTATGACACATGACACGGTTGTCTTCTTATTGTCCTTTACCAACTATCACGGTTTAGTAGATTCATAAGAGGGACTTATCGAGAAGTCATACTCGTCACGTTCTCTACGTCGTTCTAACTTCGTCCTTCTCGACCGTAAAAATTTGACGAACAACTACCTGACCGAACACTCTTTTGGTTGTAATGTAACTTTGAGAATCCCTATGAAATTTAACGACCTAATATACCAGAGAACTAATCCAAACCCAATACATTTGTCACCTCACAAATCTAAATCCGAACCGACAACCTCAGGTCCGTCGACAAACATGAATTCAGGTCGTTCTTCAGAACAATTAGTTTCCTGACTGACTTAAAGAAAGAAAGAGGGTGGGGGCGGGCGACGAAGAAAAAAAAAAAAAAAAAGAAACATGGAGACAACAAAAAGGAGGACAGGTTTGGGAAACCCGAGTCCTGACAACCCTCCGTTCCGTCTCACAAAACTTAAGAGGAGACTCCTAGTCCTGGAATAAAAAAACTAATGTACCTACACGGGGTGTCTAAAGAGAGTGACACTCCATTAGTGAAGTAAATGGGTTCAAGATGTTTCGGAAATAATACGGCCAATGAAGTATAAAAACTTCGATTCAGTAGTCAAACTACACAAACAACATTTTACACCAAATTGTCGAACAATCGTGTAAATAAAAAAATTACCTTGGGTTTCTATAAAGTACGAACTCGTCGTCACTTAAATTCTCGGCTACTTTTCGAGTACTCCACATACGTAAGTCGTGTTTTGTTACCACCCTCCTGTACCACCTCACTTCGTGACCCGACCTTCGTCTCCCCCAAACCCGAGGAAGTCCTCACGATCCACCGACAAAAGGACTGTCACAGAAAATTTATTGGTCACGACGTACCACGAACAACCAAAGTCCAGCAGACCCTACGTGACCTAGTAAATCCGTCAGACTCAAGTACACCGAAAAGATGGCAGACACTACTAAGATAAAATAAAACAGGCTTCTCGTTTCTCCTTCGACCTAACAACAAAAGACAGAAGTCGTACACCGAAACATTTCAACAGAGTCTTAATTACCCAACCTTTACTCTCGATAACACCTCACCCCACTCATAGTCTCGGAAACTTTTCACTTTCACTCCCTCCGTGTTCGAGAAATGTACTGAAGTGGTGTTTATGTCTGATCCAGTGAAGGGGTTCTCCGTCGTTTTTACTTGTAAGCTATAAACTACTTTCGGTTGTAAAACCAACTCGCAAACTATTAGACCCCTACTTTATCTCCGTATACTAGAAGAAACGGATTTAGATCTTAAGAGAAACATGGTCCTATCCACAACAACCTCTTTAGAGCATATACATATCCTCTCTCTCTGTCTCTGTATCTCTCTCTCTCTCTCTGTCTCTCTACTAATAAACTTCGTGAACATATTCACTTCTTCTCTTTTGGTATACTCTTTTTAATGGTTGATGAAACGGATCATTAATGGATTATTTCCTACTCTAAGTAGAAAGGTTAGACGAGTGTGGAGGTCTCAAAAAAACTCCGACTCTGGTACTTTCCCTTGAAGACACACTTCGTTAGAATGAAAGAATTTTCTTTGTTTTTTTATTTGACAACAATTACTGTCAGCGTGATTGAGTATGTTACTATTGTTCACGATCTGGACCTTCCCTGTAAAACATGTTTGAAGAGGTTTTTAGACTAAAACATCTTTTCCTTTTATCTGTTGTCTCTTAACGAATCCGAAGACATTGAAAGACATTGAAGACTGGAGTTGCTTATTAGAAAAGACTGATGAAGTATCCTTACCTTAGTATGTTAACCGGAAAACATAGACCGAAGAAAGTCAATCGTACAAAAGTAGGCACAACATCATATATAGACATAAGTAAGGGAAAATATCGATCTTTTATAAGATAATATACCTATAAACGAATAAGTAAGTAACTCACTACCTGTAAATACAACAAGAGTGGAAAACTGATAACACCTATCACACCAACGATTGTAATTTTACGTGCAAAAACAAATTTATAGACAAAAGGTAAGAAAAAATCCATCTTACGGACTGAGTAAACTATTAACATACAATTTGAATAACTACTTGGTGGTTTGGTAAAGGTGTCTTCCGTGTAATAAAATGTAAGGGTGACCGTTTACATAATCCCAATGTTAAGGGGGTGAAAGAGTGGTTGCGAACGATAACAGACGGTAATAAAAGGTCGATAAGATTACCTAACCTTTACCATAAAGTCACACCCAAACTAAACACAAAAGGAGTACTGATTATTATAACTCGTAGAAACGTATACAGTAATTGGTAAACATGTAGAAGAGACTACTTTTCAGATTTCAGTAAACGGGTTAAATTTTAATCTAAAAAAACGGAACAAAACATTAACAATTCAACATTCTCAAGAATATACGTCTCATGTAGTACTCTTTACGACCCGACCTACTACGTGTTCGACCTTAGTTCTAACAAACCTCTTTATAATTACTGGAGTCTATACGTCTACTATGGTGGGAATAATGTCTTTCACTTCTTCTTGATTTCTTGGAGAGTTACTTTTACTTTCTCTTCTCACTTTTTCAACCGAATTTTGAGTTGTAAGTCTTTTGATTCTAATACCGTAGACCAGGGTAATGAAGTTCCGTTTATCTACCCCTTTGTCACCTTTGTCACAGTCTGAAATAAAAGAACCCGAGATTTTAGTGACATCTACCACTGACGTCGGTACTTTAATTTTCTACGAAAGAGGAATTTTCTTTTCAATTCTGGTTAGATCTGTAGAATAATTTTTCGTCTCTGTAATGAAACGGTTGTTTCCAGGTAGATCAGTTTCGATGCCAAAAAGTCATCAATACATACCTACACTCTCAAACTGATATTTCTTTCGACTTGTGGTTTCTTAACTACGAAAACTTGACACCACAACCTCTTCTGAGAACTCTTAGGGTACTTGTCGTTCCTCTAGGTTGGTCATGTAAGATTTTCTTTAGTCAAGACTTATAAGTAACCTTCATGACTAAAACTTCGACTTTGAGGTTATGAAACCAGTGGACTACGCTTCTTGACTAGTAAACTTTTCTGGACCTACAACCCTTTCTGACTTCCACCCTTCTCTTCCCCTTCTGTCTCCTACTCTACCAACCTACCGTAGTGGCTAAGTTACCTGTACTCAAACGTATTTGAGGCCCTCGATCACTACCTATCCCTCCGGACCGTACGATGTTAGATACCCCAGTGTTTCTTGACCTGTACTGACACGTTGACTTGACTTGACTTCTCAAGAAATATAAGAGATATATGATCTTAAAATAGTGTATAAAACAAATTTTACAAAAGACATTAAGATACGAAAAAGGACTATTTTAACAAACTACGTGTTAATTAAAACTACTTCAAGTAATTAGAAAGTTAAAAAAACGGACACAAAAACTATAGTACACATTCTTTGGTAGCGGTTTAGGTTTCAGAACTTCTGATTGGCATACAAAGGAAGATTCCCAAAATATTAAAACCGAAAATATGTATCCCGAAACTAGGTAAAACTCAATAAAAAATATATGACACTCTATTCTTTAAAAAAAATTAAACCTATAAATCAACAAGGTCTTGATAAACAACTTTCTTATAAGAAAGAAGAAATTCACCGGAACAGTGGACACATGTTTCAGTTGACTGGTATCTACACACCCAAATAAACAATTTATATTTTAAATAAGATAATTAGTAACAGATAGTGGTCACCCGAAAGGTCCACCGAGTCACCATTTTCTTAGGTGGACGTTTACATCTACACCCAAACTAACAATCCATCCCTTCTAGGGGACCTCCTCCTTTACGGTTCAATGAGGTCATAAGAACGAACCCTTTAGGATACCTGTCTCCTCGGACCACCCCAGGATATAATGTCAGGTACCCCAGTGTTTCTCAGTCTGTGCTGACTCGCTAACTCGTACGTACGTGTATGAAATGATGGATCTTTGAGTCAATACTTAAGGAAAAATAGAATTAAATAAATCTTTAATAAAATTTTTAAATTTATCTACACAAAATACTCATTATGGAAATACAAATTCGATGCAAAAAGAAGTAACCCAAATCTCTTACACCTACGGGTATGATAGTAAAGTAAAAGGAACTTCAATAATTGATAAGGTCAATACTGATGACTACGAACATAAAAGGACCTTCTACCGTACAGAAAAACTTGTCTTCTAAGTACAGATGAAATAAAGTCCTTTTATAAGAAGATAGAGACGAATAAAAATGAACAAAAAAAAAAGAAAATAGAAGAAGTCTCTTAAGTCAATGTGTATACGTTATCTGGAGAACAGAAAGAAAATCAAGATAATTAAAAATTAGAAACAAGAAAAGGAGAAGTAAATCACACTAAAGTAATCCGTCAGGACATGTAGGTCCACGAACATGAATCAACGAGTTACCACAGACTAAGAAACACTGGGATACCTGATATCGGATGGTCCGAAGAGACAAGTACCCCAAGAGGTCCGTTCTTATGGTCTCACCCAACGTTAAAGAAGGAGGTCCCCTAGGAGGACTGGGTCTATAACTTGGGTGTAGAGTACGTAACCGTCCGTCTAAGAAATGGGTGGTTCGACTCTCTCAATGTTACGATTGTGACTGTAAATAAGTTATTGTTTACTATCTATCTATCTGTCTAGTAAAGGACACACGGTCTGTTGTAGTATCCACGACCTCAAAGTAGTGATTTGTTTTGTCTTCTTTTAAGGAAGAGGATTATCTCAAACGTAAGGTCCTTTACTTTATTAGGTTATATCGCTATCAAATTTCTTGTTTTCTATTTCACCATGTTCTATCACGTTCTACACTGACACAACCGTCTATCTCCATCTGGTGATCTACGGACTATTCTTAAACGTCTAAAAATATGACTTCCATAATAGTTTAAAAAATTTTTTGTCATTGAGATCGACGATACATGTACAGGACAGAGAGGATGATGTGACATTCGAAAATCTTCTGACGAGGGATTCTTCGTGTATCACTCGTAGGTCATTTATTATTGTTACCGATTGTCAACTCATGAAAGACACACGTTTTCTGACCAGATTCGTGTTAGGGGCATAATTTGGTAATTAGAAGTGTTAGGTGGTGGAGTCAACTGACCGACTTATTCTCCTCCATACGAGTGAGGAAACGTCACGACCTTCGGACCTGTGTGGACTTTTAGATATCTATAGTGAGATACACGTTCCATTCGCCTCTCCCTTCAACGTCTCCTTTTTTTTTTCAGTATTCATGTTGAAGTATACGGAAAAATTCTAATACTAAAAAACCATAAAAAAGGAACACAGTCCACACTAAAAGTTGTAACATTACGTATATAATTTTAGATATAGTACGTAATTATATAATATATGTAAATTTAATACATATAAATAATATATGAAAAGTATTTATACGAATTTATTCACATAAATACTTTTGAAACGTTCAAAAACAATTCACTTTATAGACCTGGGAAAATGTACATCGAAGACAACGGAAAAGGAGGGGAAAACAAACCCCCAGGAATGTTTCTTTGAAAGGACAAAAGATACGTACAAAGTATTAAAAAACAATTTTTAGTCCGTAAAATCTATTGTATAAAATCGTTGAGACTTATAACTAAGAGGAGGTCTCAATAACAAACTCACAAAGAAATAAATCACTGAACCGACCAGACAAAACCACCCGATAAGGGGGATGAGGGTCACACTTCGGAACAAAAACAATAAGTCAATGGTTCAGTACAGGGTGAGAAAAACTGGGGTAATTGACGTCGTACGGTCCAGATAGATGTAATACGATAAATGCAAACAGTATTAAAAGGAACGTCTTCGTATGTAGAAAATTAAAGTACCGATATCAGAGGTAGACTTTACTAAAACTTCGGTTTCTTTTAGTTCAGACAGTAACAAAGTTAAAAAAGGAGTAGCTAAACGGTAATTCACTACCCTGACCTACGGTGCTAGAATCAAAAAACTTACAACTCACAATTCGGTCGAAAAAAGTAAGAGGAGAAATTGGAAGTAGTTCTCCGAGAAATCAAGGAAAAACGAAAGACGGTAATCTCACCTCAGTAGACGGATAGACTCAAATGACTATAAAAAGAGTCGTTAGAACTAAGGTCGGACTCGAACCGTAAAACCTACTACATGAGACGTATATTAAATTATTTGTCTCACTGTTATATGTCGGAACTACATGTGGAAAAGGTTAAAACTTGGTCAGGTGACAAGGTATAGGTAACGAAGAACTGGAGGTTCTCCAAAGAGTGCTCCGTCCATTCCACCAGACCATAAAGGTAGAGAAATTCTTAAAAGGTGTCAAGAAACACTAGATGAAACCGGTGGACTACACTTCTCATAGAAATAACCCTTTCTGGGACAACGAGACTTTCTATCTTCCGACCGTCTCTTCCCCTACTGTCTCCTACTATACCAACCTACCGTAGTGGTTGAGTTATCTTTACTCAAAAACTCGTTCGAGACCCTCTACGATTTCCTGTCGTTTCAGACCGCACGACGTCAGGTACCCCAAAGTCAGTGACTCACTACCTTGTCGTTGTTATATCAGTTTCCGAAATCGTATCTGTTACTTCGTCTTCACCTACAAAAAGACCTTAAGGGAACGAAATACTAGGTTTCCTACAATTGAACTAGAGACCAAGGAGACGGAAAATATTTAGGTCAAACATGTGGACCTTTAAGAGCCAAGTGTATGACAATTTAGGATCGAACTTCCTCAAACTCGTAATAGAACGATCGTATACTATACTCATGTTAATACGTCATTAAACTTGTAAGAAACCGTAACGGGAAACCCTAACCTTACTTTTGACAAAGATCAGGACACCGGTGACGACCCAAAAGGTTTAAACGACTATATAACTTACGTCACAAAATTATCGTAGTAGAAAATCCTAAACTTTATCGAGACGACCTTAAGGTAGTGGAGGTGATCGAAACAAACATCATTACGAAGGGTGTGAACTGAAGTGTGAGATCCTATAGACCGAAATCTACTCACTAGTGTGGTAGCATCAATAGGTCCAGTAATGCTAGAAAAAAACATATCAATAAGACACAAAAGAACGGTGGTGAAGAATTGTAGAAAGCAAAACCAATCCAGGTATGTCAAAAACAGAAAATAAAACGGGTAGAAACGTGTAAGGGAAGCATAGAGATTAAAAGAATTTCTCTAGAGATCAGAAAAGGTAAGATGACAAAACGAGATAAAGAAACGTAACTAGTGACTCCTTCCGAAAGAATAGAAGGGAATGAGAGGAAACCTTGAGAAGTAAGTCTACTCATATAGAAAGGAAAAGAGGAAACGGAAAGGGAGGAGAAGAAAGAGTCGGTAAACATTCCAGAGGAGTCTGTTGGTAAAAGGTAAAAACATAAAGAAAGGAACCCCTAACAAAACAAGTGGTAGAGGACATGTTACATTGTTTTGAGACTGTTATCAAGAAGTCCGTGAGATCGTCTAGATAAGGGAACTTAGATAAACAGTGAAGGTGTCATATTAGTATTCCCTAAACCGAATCAAGTATGGACTTACCGAACAACCAAAAGGTATGAAAGGAGTTAAATACAGACTTAAAACGTTATTCCTCAAGTACTAGACTTAGCGTCAGTCTAGGATGAGAACAAAAACGACTAACATGTGTCGACGAGGTAGAAGTCTACGTTTCTTATATTAGTCCGACTAATTCCATAACTGGTAGACAACTACATGTACACATCTCAACAAAGAAAACAACAACCTTCTCCTACAAACGACACTGGTCACACAAGAGAACTGTTTTGAGACAATCGGAAACGAGACGGAGTAAAACATGAGCTTTCGGTTTGAACGGACAATGAAGAAATCATGACGGGAAGAACCCTTAACCCCACTTCTACCGGAAAAGGGCAAGACGCCGGTGACGACCGAAAAGGTTTAAACGACTGTTAACTTACGTCGTGAAATTATCGAAGTTAAAAATTCTAAAATTTATCGAGAAGACCTTAAGACAGTGGAGAAGATCGAAATAACCGTCGTCACAAAGGAGACGACACGATACGAATCAGTGACAGTACAGGCTGTGAAACCCTGGGGTACCTGACATTGGGTGGTCCGACGAGACAAGTACCCCTGAGAGGTCCGTTCTTATGACCTCACCCAACGGTACGGGAGAAGGTCTCCTAGGAGGGTTGGGTTCCTAGGTTGGGTCCAGAAGACGAAACGTCCATCTAAGAAAAGACAGACTCGGTGGTCCTTTCGGGTCCTTATGACCTCACCTATTGGACAGGGAAGAGGTCCCGTAGAAGGACTGAGTTCTTAACTTGACCCCAGAGGACATAAAGTCCGTCTAAGAAATGGTCTACTCGATAGACCCTTCAGGTATCACGAAGGATTCCGGGTGGACTAAAGTGTGAGGTCTTATAGACTGAGACCCAATGACTACTGTGGTAATACGAATAGGTCCAGTAATTCTAGGCAAAACATGTCAAGAAGACACATAAGAACGGTAGTAAAGAACTAGAGAAGACGAACATAATCCAGAAATGGTAAAGATAGGAAATAACACGAGTATAAACGTACTTTACAAGTTATAGAGGTTAAAAGAACTTCACTAGAGATCAGAAAGGGGAATAGAATAAAAGGAGATAAAGAAACTTACCAAGTAACTTCTTCCGGAAGAATAGAATCGAACGATAAGAGACCTTGAGACGTAAGCCAACCCATATGGAAAGGGAAAGAGGGTACGAAAAACGAAGAGAAGAAAGGAGTCGATAAAGATTTCGGAGGAGTCTATTGGTCAAACAGAACGTAAAGAAAAAGAAACCCTACCAAAACCAGTCACGGAGGACATGTTATAATACTTGGAGACAGGTATCTAGAAGTCCGTGAGACAAATGGTCTAAATTAGGAAACTTAGATAAACAGTGGAGGTGACATATCTCGAAGAGGTAGAAGCCGACGTTTCTTATATTAGTTAGACTAAAGTCATAACTGGTAGACCACTACAGGTACACATTTCAGTAGAGAACACAACACCTCTTTACAGAGCACAACAGTGGTACTGTTCCGTCACTAGGTACTTCCCCGTCGAAAATAAGAGATTAACAAATCTTTAACAATACAACAAAAACTATTACGGGACCTGGTATTTAACGTATGTCAGAGTAAGTTAATTAAAACATGAGGAAAAGTCCTCATCTAAAATCCGAACAAAGACTCCAACAAGAATGACGTCCTCCCGAGAATCGAAGAGAAAGGAACCAAGAGAGACCGCTAGATCGACTGGATGTTAAACTGAACAACGAAAGTGCTTCGATACTTGGAGGAGGGTTAAATTATAGAGGTCACAAAAACTATCACGGGAGTCCGTACTTGAAAGGGCATGACGAAGTTCTTGGAGAGATAAGAATACCGGATGAAGAGGAGACCCCTTTTAGAGAACTCAGTGACGAGGTCCTGTTCACCACCCATGTTACAGAAAGAAACAAATCTCATTGTGAGGACTAAATAGTCACCCTCTGATCCTTCTTTACAATCGGAGACCAGAAAAGTCGAACGAAGAGGACTAGACCTGGGGGATGACATATTCATTTAAAACAACTCTCACTACTCCCGGGGTCACGAGAGTCAGACGATACGGACCACATCTCGGATACAGGATACTAACCATAGTGCATGAGATGAGTCCCTCCTCAGTTGGGGAATTAAGAAACCGACTTTAGTGGACGTTGAATAACCCTCCCCTACTTTTTATGACTACCCGACCAGGATCACCTCTCTCTGACATCGGCAATTGACACACGACCTCAGTGTAATTTGAGGTCCAGCCGTCCTTCTATCGGCCGGTATCGTATTCATGGTGTTTAAGACTAATAAGAATGGTCATAAATCTTAAAAAAACTTATTTATAAAAAGGTAAACGAATACGTACATCTTATTAAAGGTTTCAAATTCATTTTATTAAAAAAGTAACAAAATAATATCTCTCCACTTAAGTAAAAAAAGAGGGAATTAAAAAAAAATTAAAAATAGAAGTAAACCCCCTCGAAAGAAGAAAGAAGGAGGACAATAAACTGATGGGCATACATATTGACCACAGGAAGAATTAAAAACTTTAATACAAATGTTATAAGGACTTATACCTCTAAATAAACAGACTAAAGAATTCATTAAAGAGAACCCGACATACATACAGTAGACAGAAAATGAATAAACGGAAAGGAAAGAAACGAAATGTCATAGATAAGTGTTCAGGTATCGACCAAGAAGAGAAATGATGAAGAGAAACTTTCTCACTCCGATAAAAGTTCACACAAAACTCTCACCCTTCTTTTCATCTTCTCGGAATTTAAAGATAAACCTAAATAAAAGAACTTGTACAGAAGTGACCTAGAGATTTTTGTTTGTTTGTTTGTTTGTTTGTTTGTTTGGAAAATGACCCCTCGTTTCGAGAGAGTCTCAGACACACCGAGACTCGTCACGAGTGGGTCAGTGTGAAGGACAGACATTTGACCCTTACTCAGAGAGAAGAGGAAGAACCGAGACGGAACGGAGGTTTCAGAGGGGTCTGAGGGTCCTATCCAGTGCATGTTGATCTTTACCGTATAGATAAAGAGGAAGTCAAAGTGAAGAGGACGACGAGAAACCAAAGTCCAACCAAGAGAGTTCCCTGTAAAAGACGGTAAAGGGTATGGATCGTGTGTCTGAAACTAAAGTAATGATTGTTTCTTGGTACCCTGTTCGGAAAGTTATGCCACCATATGGTCCGTTCTTTGGACAAGGACTAGTCACAGACTCCCTAAGAAACAGGGGGAGTGGATACAAGACGGAATTTTAGGTTTATACTGACCCCCTATAGACGAAAATCAAAAGTAAAGACTACCACAGTAAAGAGAATAATACAACTTCTATTTCATCAAAAATTTTCGTAAAATTAACAAGAAACAAAAAATCGTACATAGTCATTCATTTTAACAGAAAGTAGGAAGTGCAAAATAGTCTACAGTTATCTATAGTGTAAAATAAAATATTGACTAAATAAACTAGTAAACGAATTGTAGAACATACGTTAAAATTTTAAATGAGAGAAAAGAACTATAAAGGAATAAAGAAAAGTATATCATAGAAATTGTCGACTAAGTCATAAAACCAAACAAACTCTAAATAGAAAGACAAAGAAAACAGAATCTATAAAGAGAGTTTTACGAATTGTGAAAAGGTTAACTAGAATCGTAATTAGTCATATTTAGTGTAGAGACTTCTCTGTTCCGGAGATCGTTAGAAGGTAATAATCGGGGAAGGGTGAATTCTAGAACGGTACGGTAGGTATAAATTAACTTTAGTAGAACAGTAATTATACATCTAAATAGAACCTCGTTTGGAGTGTCTGTCGACAAGACTTTGACCTAAGATGACATAGGTTATAAGAAGAATTTAATTATTAGGGGTAGTTAACATGGTCCGATTTATAAGTACTGAGAGAAAGAACTCAATTTTTAACCTTACGGAGGTTTCTTTCAACACAAGGACTTTAGACTCAGGAACCTACGAAGAGAATTTTTTTCTCGTTGTTTCAGTTAGAAATAAGTAAGTCACATGTAGATCTTTGAAGTCTCTGTACGACGAAATATAGAACGACGAAGAAACGTTCCTGAGTGCAATGACCGTTATACACAACTTAATTTTTATGATTCACTTTCAGACTTACAAAATTCGGTTGTTCTTAATTCACGAGTGAAGAACGTAAAGAGGTACGGTAAACAACAAGTCAGTGATTCAGTATAGGGTGAGAAACACTGATGTCGTGGGGTCCGAAGGGACAGGAAGTGGTAGAGGACCTTAAACAAGTTTGTGTACATGTAACATAATCACTACGGTAGGTTGGCAGAGTAGGACACAACGGGCGAAGAGGAGGACGGATGTTAAAAAGGGTCGTAGTCCCAGAAAAGGTTACTCAGTCGAGAAACGTAGTCTACCGGATTCCTAACCTCGAAGTCGAAGTCGTATCAGAAAGGTTACTCATAAGTCCCAACTAAAGGAAATCTTAACTGACAAAGCTAGAGAAAAGACAGGTTTCCTGAGAGTTCGCAAGAGAAATCGTGGTATTAAGTTTTCGTTCCTGTATTAAAATTTAAGGATGAATACAAACTTATAACAAGAAGTAAAACTACGTACTCGAAAGAACAAAAAAAAAAAACTATAACCATTTTAGTTATTTGTGAAAGACAAAACCGATTACCCGAACTCGTTAGATTCTGTCCACCTGTTCTACCGTTAACATGTATTTACATATATTAGTGTGAACGTTCTGACTAGGACTCTCCCGTTAAATTGGACAATCTCCTCTCCAATGACCTCCCCCACTATTGTACCTTTATCGGGAGCTTATTCTTAGTTCACTAGACGTAACCCTAGGATTTATATAATAAAGGATCGGAATATCGGACTCTGTTCGAGAAAATAGTACGATTTGGAGGTACAAATTAGAAATTGAACTATAATTATTATAGATCAAGTATCTTATTAAAATTATATTATTTATACACTCTATTACAGACATTTTCAGTGACTTGGTGTCTGTACAATGACTTACCATAAACTAAGACTTGGAATTCCAGATATATAACTGCGTACTAAAAGTTTTTGATATATCATTGTGTTATGTAGATGTAGACATCAATTAAAACATCACATATCATATATTATCATGAATCTAACCATCCTAAGAGTTACGGATTTACATAATTAAAAGGGAGAGGAAAACTGGTTATCTTAGAAACATAATAACTACTACCGTTACATCTATCTTTTTAGAGACAAAGTGTCGAAGCGAACGTCTGTTCACACTGTCTATTTCATTTTTTACCATTGACCACCACCCCTAAGACTTTTTTATCAACTAACTCTTTCGACTGTGTCCTCCTTCGTCTTTGTTATTTACTTTGTGTGTTCTTAACCTTCTCTTTACGAATTTACAGGACTTTCTAGTTTCATTACCTAAAAAAACCTATATCTGACGATATTGGTTTACTATTAACTTCACATTCTTGTTCATGTTAAGGTGACCCAAATTCTAGAGTCTTATACATAACTCAATGAAATTCCTCATGTAAAGGTTCTATTTTATATAAAATCAATTAATTTTAGTGGGTGTACTTCAAAAGAATAACACTATTAATAAAATAGTAACACAAGACAAAAAGGACATCAAACATTTAAGGAAATACTAAAAAACTCTCCTTACACAGAAATTTTATAAAGTTCAATTATATTTGATAATTTGTACGTCCTATAGACTTATAATATAAAAGAAGACAGAAAGAAAGGAGGAAGAGAAAAATTTAACGGAAAAAAAAGAGAGAGAGAAAATATTTCAAAGAAAGATCTGGACGGGTCTCTAAAGTAATAAAATGGAGAGAAGAAGAGAGGTCATAATAGGATATTCAAGAACCTAATGTATGAGAGAAAGATCAAAAGGACAGGGAATTCATTGAGGGATTCTTTCCTAGTAAAAGAAGGACTCATAAATGTACAAGTTTTACAGGAACAAGAATAGAGTTTGAGTTAACTCTTGTTCCACCCGATATCTTAATCTCTAGTTTTCAGAAAATGAATCCCGAACTTCCGTAACGGAATTTAAAATAATAATGAGTCCTACAAATAAAGACTACACTCACTAAGTCTGATAAAGGAATAACAACAACTCAACGAGTCGACACAGGTTGAGAAACGGTGGAGTACCTGACGTCGATCGGTCCGAAGGGACAGGAAGTGGTAGGGGACCTTGAACGAGTTTGAATACAGGTAACTCAGTCCCTGTGGTAGGTTGGTAGAGTAGAAGACGACAGGGGAAGAGGAGGACAGAAGTTAGAAAGGGTGGTATTCCTAGGAAAGGTTACTCGGCTGAGAAACGTAATTCACCAATTTCCTAACCTCGAAGTCGAAGTCGTAGTCAGGGAGGTTACTTATCAGTCCTGACTAAAAGAAATCCTAACTGACCAAACTATAGAAACGTTAAGTTCCCTGAAAGTTCTGATAAGAAGTTGTCGTGTTAAGTTTTCGTAGTTAAGAAGTCGTGAGTCGAAATAAATACCAGGTTAAAAGTGTAGTTATGTAGTCAAGTCTAGTCAAGTCAGTGAGTCAGCACAGACTGAGAAACGCTGGGGTACTTAGTGTCGTACGGTCCGGAGGGACAGGTAGTGGTTGAAGGAATCAAGTGAGTTTGAGTAAAGGTAGCTCAGTCCCTATGGTAGATCGGTAGAGTAGGAGAGAGCAGGGGAAGAGGAGGACGGGGGTTAGGGAGGGTCGTAGTCTCAGAAAAGGTTACTCAGTTGAGGAGCGTACTCCACCGGTTTCATAACCTCGAAGTCGAAATGGTAGTCAGGAAGGTTACTTGTGGGTCCTGACTAGCGGAAATCTTATCTGACCAACCTAGAAGAACGTCTGGTTTCCTGAGAGTTCTCAGAAGAGGTTGTGGTGTCAAGTTTTCGTAGTTACGAAGTGACGAGTCGACAGAAGTGTCAGCTTGAGAGTGTAGACACGTACTGGTGACCTTTTTGGTATCGGAACTGATCTGTCTGGAAACAGTCGTTTCATTACAGAGACGAAAAGTTATACGATAGATCCAACCAGTATTGAAAGGACGGTTCCTCATTCGCAGAAAATTAAAGTACCGACGCCAGTGGTAGACGTCACTAAAACCTCGGGTTTTTTATTTCAGACTGTGACAAAGGTAACAAAGGGGTAGATAAACGGTACTTCACTACCCCGGTCTACATTACTAGAAGCAAAAGACTTACAATTCGAAATTCGGTTGAAAAAGTGAGAGGAGAAGTGAAAGACGGTATTCCCACCACAGTAGAGGTATAGACTCCAATAACTATAAAGAGGATCTTTAGAACTAAGGTCGAACACGGAGGAGGTCAGGTCGCAAAGAGTACTACATGAGCCGTATATTCAATTTATTCGTCTCACTGTTATATGTTGGAACCACATGAGGAAAAGGATAAACCTTGGTTAGACAACAAGGTACAGGTCAAGATTGACAACGAGGGACTGAACGTATGTCCAAAGAGTTCTCCGTCCAATCCACAAGACCATAAGGGTAGAGAAAGTCTTAAAAGGTGTCAAATAACATTAGGTGGGTCAGTTTCCGAAACCGTATCAGTTATTTCGTCTTTATCTACAAAAAGACCTTGGGAGAACGAAAAAGGTACTAGGTCACCTACAACCGTTAAACTAGAGACCAAGGAGACGGAAAAGATTTAGGTCGAACTTGTAGACCTTCAAGTGTCAAGTGCATAACGAATGCGGACCGAACCTCTTAAAACTCGTAATGAAATGATCGCACATTCTACTCACGTTAACACACCATCAAACTCGTAAGAAACCGTAACGGAAAGAAACCCTAACCTTACTTTTGACTGGAAAAGGTCAGGACACCGGTGACGACTCAAAAGGTTTAAACGACCGTATAACTCACGTCGTGAAAGTGTCGTAGTAGAAAGTCCTAAACTTTATCGAGCTGACTTTAAGGTAGTGGAGGTGATCGAAACAAGGATCACTACGAAAGATTCCGGGTGAACTGAAGTGTAAGGTCCTACAGACCGAGATCCACTAACTAGTGTGGTACTACCAATAGACCCAGTACTTCTAGAAAAAACATGTCAAGAAGACACATAAGAACGGTGGAGAATTATAGAAGACGAAGACAATCCAGGTATAGTAAAGACAGGAAATAACTCGGGTAGAAACGTACTTTACAATGGATCCATAGAGACGAAAAAAACTTCTCTAGAGATCAGAAAGGGTAAAACAACAAAAGAAGATAAAGAAACGTAACTAACGACTCCTTTCGAAAGAATAGAGAGGAACGATAAGCAACCTTGAGACGTAAGTCTACGAATATAAAAAGGAAAGGAGAAGAGAAGAAAAGTGTCGATAAACATTTCGGAGGTGTCTGTCGGAAAAACGAAAAAAACTTAAAGAAAAAGCACCCTTAACAGAACTAGGGACAGAGGACACGTTACAGTACTTGGAGGTAGGTATCAAGTAGTATCAAGTAGTATCGAGGAGTATCAACGTCATTAACATACGTTAGAGTTTTTTCTGTCTTATTGAGACAAGCAAAAGTTCCGTTTGGTAAGTTATGGTGTCATTAGGTTCGGATATGGGGTTGGTCATCGTGACTTCTTCGACTTCAACTTACCAAGATACTTCTGGATTTTCTGGAAAATCTTGATTGTAGGGGGTTTTCTACAGAAAAAGTAATATCCCCTGACCTTACGTTTTCATCCTTCAGTTCTTTGTGGACCCCATTTTCCGTTTAAACCGGAACCTCATGTCTTTCTTCGTCCCGTTTACGATTATCTTAAAACGGTTCGCTTGCCTGACCAGTATCGTTTGTGAGAGAAGGTTGTTGTGTTCTCTTCTGAGATGTGTACCTGTAGTGGTTTACCAGTTATAACTTTCGTCTAACTAATATAAAAAACGTCGGTTTCTACCTCTTCGAGATATGTCAGTGGTTTTTGTTCTGGCCCTCAACTGACACCGAGTCTAATACTTGAGGAATAGAGGTTTAAATCTGAATTTAACTCATTTCATTTCTTTCGGTGATCTGGTAAGTCCATACTGGATTTAGTTTAGGGAATACTAAAATGTAACCTTCACTTTTTATCCAAATCACCTGATCTAGACTATCTATCTCACGGACTACTTGATGCCTACCTTCAAGCACTATAGGTATGTATGAAGACCTTTTCGGTATCGAAACTAATCTACCTGGAAACAACCGATTCATTACAGAGACGAAAAATTATACGACAGATACAAACAGTATCGAAAAGAAGGTTCCTTGTTCGCAGAAAATTAAAGTACCGACGTCAGTGGTAGACATCACTAAAACATCGGGTTCTTTTATTTCAGACAGTGACAAATGTAACAAAGGGGTAGAAAAACGGTACTTCACTACCTTGACCTACGATACTAGAATCAAAAAACTTTCTACTCAAAATTCAGTCGGAAAAGTACCATGGGAAAGAGAAGTTCTCCGACACATCAAGGAGAAGTTAAAGACGGTATTCTCACTACAGTAGACGTATAGACTCCAATAACTATAAAGAGGGCCGTTAGAACTAAGGTCGAACACGAAGTAGGTCGGGTCGTAAAGTGTACTACATAAGACGGGGTCCCGAAGGGACCACCGAGTCTGTCATTCTTAAGTGAACGTTACACCCTCTGGATCCATAAAGGGACCCAACCCTTCTAAGGGACCTCCTCCGGTACTGTTGGGTGAGGTCTTAAGAACGGACCTCTTAGGGGTACCTGTCTCGTCGGACCACGGGATGTCAGGTACCCCAGTGCTTCTCAGTCTATACTAACTCTCTGATTCATGTATCCTGTGAGAGATATATTCAATTTATCCGTCCCACTGTTAACTGTTATATATCGGAACTGCTTGAGGAAACGTACAGGGTAAGATTGACAACAAAGAACTGGACGTATGTCCAAAGAGTCCTTCGTCCATTCCCCCAGACCATAAGGGTAGATAAATTCTTAAAAGCGTCAAACAACACTATGTGTGTTAGTTTTCTAAATCACATCAGTCACTTCCTCTGCATCTACAAAAAGACCATAAGATAACTAAAAATACACTAGGTTGTCTACAACTGTTAAACAAGAGACCAAGGAGACGGAAAAGATTTAGGTTAAACTTGTAGACCCTCAAGAGCTAAGTGTACGACAACTTCGGAGTGAACCTCTTAAAACTCGTAATGAAACGATCGTACACTTTACTCACCATCAAACTTGAAAGAAACCGTAACGAAAAGAAACCCTAACCTTACTTTTGACTGGAAAAGGTCAAGACACCGGTGACGACTCAAAAGGTTTAAAAGACCGTATAACTCATATTGTAAATGTCGTAGTAGAAAATACTAAACTTTATCGAGTCGACTTTAAGGTAGGGAGGTGATCGAAACAAGTATCACTACGAAGAATTCCGGGTGAACTGAAGTATGAGGTGCTACAGACCGACATCCACTTACTAGTGTGGTAGTACCAATAGACCCAATAATTATAGAGAAACAATATCAAGACACATAAGAACGGTGTAGAAGAATTATAGAAGATGAAGACAATCCAAGTATGGCAAAGACAGGAAATAACACGGGTAGAAACGTACTTTACAAGGGAACCATAGAGGTTAAAAGAACTTCACTAGAAAACAGAAAGGGTACGATTAACAAAAGGAGATAAAGAAACATAATAAGTGAATTTTTTCGAAAGAATAGAGAGGAACGATAAGAAACCTGAAGACGTAACTCTTCCCATATAGAAAGGAAAAGAGAAAACGGAAAGTGAAGAGAAGAAATGAGTCGATAAACATTCAGAAGGAGTTTTTTGGTAAAACGGTAAAACGTAAAGAAAAAGAACCCCTACCAAAACAAGTTGACCGAGGACATGTTACAATGCTTGGAGGTCCGTGTCAAGAAGTCCGTTATATAGATAGTATAGATTTGGGAACTTAGTCAGTGAAGATGACATATTAGCATCCTCTAAACTAAATCAAGTATCGACTTACCAGATCACCAAAAGAAACGAAAGAAGTTGAATTCAGACTTAAAACATTATTCCTCAAGTACTAGGCTCAGTGTCAGTCGAGGTCCAGAACAAAAACAACTGACATATCACGAAGAGGTAGAAACCGACGTTTCTTATATTAATTGGACCAAACCCATAAAAAAGGATGGACCTACGAAATTCCTAAAAGAAAAAAAAAAAAAAAGTAACTATACTTCTTTAAAGAACCAGTATACAGAACCAGTCCCGAACAACCCACAACAAAGACAACAAGTCAGCCAGTAAGCACAGGTAGACAAACGTTGGGGTACCTGACGTCGTACGGTCAGAAGGGACAAGTAGTGGTAGAGAACCTCCAACGAGTTTGCATACAGGTAACTCAGCTACTACGGTAGGTCGGTTTGTAAGAGACAGTAGGGGAAGAGGAGGACGTAAGTTAGAAAGGGTTGTAATCCCAGAAAAGGTTATTCAAACGAGGAGTGTAGTCCACCGGTTTAATAGCCTCGAAGTCGAAGTCGTAATCAGGAAGGTTACTTTAAGTGTCAACTAAAGGAAATCCTAACTGACTAAGGTAGAAGAACAGTAGGTTCCTGAGAGTTCTCTGAAGAGGTCGTGGTGTCAAAGTGTCTTAGTCAAGACACCACGAGTCGGAAAAGATATACGGTCGAGAGTTTAGAGATGTACTGATGACCTTTTTGGTATGGAAACAGATATACCTGTAAAGAACCGTTTCATTACAAAGACGAAAAATACACGACAGATCCAAAGACTATCGAAAAGAGGGTTCCCAGTAGAAAATTAAAGTACCGACGTCAGTGGTAGACGTCACTAAAACCTCGGGTTTCTTTACTTCGGATAGTGGTAAAGGTAACAAAGGGATAGACAAACAGTATTTCACTACCCTGGTCTACCGTACTGGAATCAACAAACTTACATCTCATAATTCGGTCGAAAAAGTGAGAGGAGAAAACGAAGATAGTTCTCCGAGAAATCAACGATAAGTGGGACAAGGTATTGCTAACACAGTAGATGTACAGATTCTAAGAACTATAAATAGAACCGTCCGAACTAAGGTCGAACACGAAGTAGGTCGGACCGTAAAACGTACTACATAAGACGTATATTCAATTAATTTGTTCCACTGTCATATGTCGAAACTGTATGAGGAAAGGATTATAACTTGGTCAGGTAACAAGGTACAGACCAAGACTGACAAGGAAGAACTAGATGTATGTCCAAAGAGTCCTTCACCCATTCCACCAGACCATAAGGGTAGAGAAATTCTTAAAAGGTGTCAAACGACACTGAGTGTGTCAGTTTCCCAAATCGCATCAGTTACTTCCTCTATCAACAAAAAGACCTTAAGAGAACGAAAATGACCCGAGGTCACCTTACAACGGTTACACTAGAGACCAAGGAGACGGAAAAGATTTAGATCGAACTTGTAGAACTTCAAGTACCAAGTGTATAACGACTACAGACAAACTTCGGATCGAACTTCTTAAAACTAACAATGAAACGATCGTACACTTTACTCACTTTAATATGTCATCAAACTTGTAAGAAACTGTAACGAGAAAAACCCCTAACCTTACTTTCAACTGGAAAGGGTCAGGACACCGGTGACGACTCAAAAGGTTTAAACGACTGTGTAACTTGAGTCGTGAAATTGTCGTAGCAGAAAATGGTAAACTTTATCGAGCCGACCTTAAGGTAGTGGAGGTGATCGAAACAAACATCACTACGAAGGATTCCGGGTGAACTGAAGTATGAGATCATACAGACCGAGATCTACTCACTAGTGTAGTAGTATCAATAAACCCAGTAATTCTGGAAAAATTTTATCAAAAAGACACATAAAAACGGTGAAGAAGAATTATAGAAGACTAAGACAATCCAGGTACGTAAAAGACAGAAAATAACACGGGTAGAAATGTACTTTATAAGGGAACAATATAGAGATTAAAAGGACTTCTCGAGAGATCAGAAAGGGTAAGTTAACAAGGAGATAAAGAAACGTAGTAAGTGAATTTTTCCGACATAGACAGGAAAGATAAGAAACTTTAAGACGTAAGTCTACTCATATAGAAAGGAAAGGAGAAAACGGAAAACGAAGAAGAAGAAGAAAAAAAAAAAAAAGGGGAGTCGAGAGAAATTCCGGAGGAGTCTGCTAGTAGAACGGAAAAACGTAAAGAACGTAACAACACACTCCAAAACCAATAAATAAGAAGACCGTAGAAGAACCTTACAGAATAAGAGTAAAAAAAGATGGGTCCACTAAAGGACTAAAAATTAAACTTTTAAAGGAAGAGTAAAAGAAACAAAATAGAGATACCCTGAGTAAACAAACGACGACTTGGAGATATATAGTAAAGAAAAGTGAATATTGAAACTGAAATCAAGAAGTAAGAAACTGTAAAAGAGTTGGAATAGAAGTGGAAAAGACAACAAAGATAAAAAAGAATTTAATATATGTAAAATAACTTTATGTCAACTGAATGTTACAAAGTCCGAATGTAGTTCAACTAAGTCAATATGTATGTGTGTATATAATAAAAGGTCTAATAAAAGGTAATATCCAATAAAGTTCTATATACGATATCAAGGGACAGAATATGTCATTTGGATACAACGAAAAACGTGTAGATAAAAAAAATAACTTTTAGATAGTAAGATAAGTATAATTCAGTTTATTCACCTTAATTTTACAGTATTTATAAAATAAATTCGTTTATATACGAAAGATTTTATATATAATATGTTTGATAAATATATATATACATACGTTTTCGAAAAGATAATGTGAACTATTTCACTTTCACAACTTTCACAATCATCGAGTCAGTACTGAAAAACATTGGGGTAGTCTGAGGAGACGGGTACCTTAAGAAGTCTATTATGACCTCACTTAACGGTAAAAAAAGAGGTCCCCTCAGAAGGGTTGGGTCCCTAACTTGGAACCATATGACGTAACGTCCGTCTAAGATATGGTAGACTCGGTGGTCCCTTCGGGTGACGTGAACTATTTCCGAACTCTTTCTCGTAAATTTTTTTTTGTTTTTTTCGTTCTCTACCTCTTTAAACTTCTGTATTTACTTTACCCTCGTGACTGATACTTTATCTTTTTCACTTCCATCTACTTTCATTTTCTAGTATTATTAGGTCAACAAAAATTTGTACTGAAGAGTAATCTTTGTATAGACCTCGAAACCTCCCTTTTTTTTTTTTGTATGGACCCGTAAACATAAAAAGTTTTTTAAGGTTCTATTAAGACTATACGTAGACCTAAATTTCGTTGTTCCCTCTTTACTGTTTATTGTATGTGACCTTAAGGGTAATCCAATAGTCGACTGAAAAGTTACCTTTGATATTTTTGGTCTTCTCTTACCGTGTTATATAAAGTTCACTACTTTCCCCTTTTAGATGTTGGTTTTTATGAGACGGGTCGTTCTTCGAGTGAGTACAAACTACCTCTTTGGTTTTCAAAAGGTCTGTTCGTTTTCAATTCTCTTAAGTCGTGGTGGTTTGGTCGAAATGTTATTTACGATTTTAAGAGATCCGTCCTTTGTGTTCTCTTCCTTTGCTGGATGTCTTTTATTTCGGTTTTGTTAATTCTTTTACCATTATCCTAGTACTTTTCACTTCAGTGAGTCAGCACAAACTGAGAAACTCCGGGGTACCTGACATCGGATGGTCCGAGGAGGGAGGTACCCTAAGAGGTCCGTTCTCATGACCTCACCCAACGGCAAAAGGAAGAGGTCCCCTAGAAGGCATACATCCCTAGCTTGGAACCAGAGGGCGTAAGGTCCGTCTGTGAAATTGGAGACTCGGTGGTCCCTTCGGGTTATCTTAGTATGTATATCTATTAATTAATGGAATTTACATTTACCTAATTTACGTGGTTGGTCTTCTATACCTGACTGACCCACCTACTTTTGTACACACACTTACACGAAAGTGAATGGTGTAGTGAGATGAACTGGTGGGTTTAACATACATTAATAAAATATAACAATCCAATTAGTACAATGGTAATACCGAACGTTAACATTAATAGAAAATATAAAACAGACCGATGATTAACACTTTTGACTATTTGTAGAAAATGATAACACTAATACATTAATAATGAGTGAATTGTGGTAACATAGTACTAACTAGTTGTCTTTTTATTATCTTAAGATATAGTGGTTTTGATGGTAATTATCCTTTTAGATATTTGTGAACAAAGACATCAGTGTTAAAATAACGATTATTAAAAAGGAACAAGAAATAAAGAAGAAGTATCGTAAACAAGAATAGAATACCGTCTTGGTAGTCAGATAATCACAGTTAAGTTCACAACAACTACTTAAGAGGAAACAAGAATATCGTTGTGAACTAGATGATCCCAACATAAAAAAACAAAGTAGACCCAGAAATAATAAACACTACAACCAAAACTGAAACTTTTCACCTTCAGACCCAAATACTAAGATCTGAAGGTACATTTAAAGGAGACATATGAAGAAAGAACTCACCACTCTGACTTATCTTAGATGTAGACCTCCAATACAATTGACACATCAAGACGGAACCACACTCCCCCGTCCGTCGAGAGTTCGACGATTGTTAGTTTTAAGGTCTTCTTCACACGTACCCTTTATAAAAGAGAACCCGTTGTTATAGGTGTTGTCTTTGGGTTCAAGAGGGGGTTCTCTAGATAAGTTAAAGATGTCTTTAGGGAAAGAGAAATAAACTCAAAAGATGGACACTATCCTACTGGTATACACGTCTAAATACGTATGTCTTAATACCATTAGTACAATTAAGGGAACAAAAGACAGATGTAAAACTGGGTCCATGATTAAGGTGTAAACCTTAAAGGGACAGTTCCCTAGGAACTGTCTGACAGAAGGTGAAGGTACGTCTGGAAAGTATCGGACAAAACATGGTGAACAAGGGTAGAATTAAAAATTTTTTAATACTATTTTATTCATACGATATTATAAATAATACAATTGGTAAATTTTTATGTGTTGAGTCATCACAGTTCACGTAAGTGAAAGAACATATTGGTTAAAAGTCTTGTAAAAGTAGAACGTTTTGATTTCGAGGTATGAACAATTTGTCGAGGAGTAAAGGGAGGGGGGTCTAGGGACTTTTGGAGGTAAAATGAAAGGCAAAGATAAACTAATGAACAATGGAGCAAATACACCTTAGTATGTCATAAAGAGAAAGACATGACTAAATAATGTGAATCGTGTCACAGGAGTTCCAAATAAGGATAACATCGTACACAATTATGAAGGAATAAAACTTTCGAACTTATTATAAAGTAACATACACATATGGTGTTAAACATACAATAATTAGACAACTACAACTACTCAAAGAAGGGAGAAAACCGACAACACTTATTACGACGATGTACATACGCACCCGTTTATAGAGAAACTCTGGAACGAAAATTAGGAAAACTTATATATTGGTCACCACTTTAACGACTTAGTATACAAATGAGGTAAAAATCGAAAAACTTCTTGACGGTATGAGAAACGATATCGACAACATGGTAAAATGTAAGGATGGTTGTCGTGTGTGTCAAAGTTTAAAAGGGGGTAGAAACAGTTAAGAAAAGGAGAAGGGAAGGAGAGGATAAGTGAAAAGGAGGTGAAAGAAGAAGGGAAGGAAGGAAGAGAGAAAGAGAGAGAGAGAGAGTGTGTGTGTATGAAAGGGAGACAAAGAAAGAAGAGAGAAT
The DNA here is from genome assembly GCA_006410555.1 of Capra ibex. Lineage (NCBI taxonomy): Eukaryota > Metazoa > Chordata > Mammalia > Artiodactyla > Bovidae > Capra > Capra ibex. The sequence continues at coordinate 1,545,153 of SJYO01050271.1, forward strand.
GGGGTTTCTCACACTTCACTTCACTATGGAGTAACACCAAAACTAAACGTAAAGTGAATAATAATCACTGCAACTCGTAGAAAAGTATATAAACAATCGGTAAACGTATAGAAGAAAGTTCTTTACAGGTAAGTTCTGGAAACGGGTGAAAATTATCAATAAAATAAAAAACAACAAGCCAACATCTCGAAAAATATATAAGACATATAATGAAGAAATCCGACGGAAGAGTAAGACGACTAACACGGTAAACTACGTGTCTTCAAAATTTAAAACTACATTAGGTTAAATAGAGAATAATGAAAATTACGGACATGAAAACCATGGTATAGGTTCTTTGGTAACGGTTCAGATTACAGTATATCATAAATCGGACCCAAAAGAAGATTCTACAACTATCAAAAGTCGAAATGTAAATCCAAGAATTACTTTAAACTCGATGAAAACAAATACCATATATCTTTTACAAGTTGAAATAAGAAAATGTACACATACGGGTCAAAAAGATTGTATTATAAACTCCTCTGACAAGAAAGAGGTAACTTATTAGAATCTTGGGAACAGTTTTTAGTAAACTGTATATATACCCCCAAATAAAGACCTGAAAGATAACATAAGATACAAATGTACACAGAAACCCTGTCATAGTGTGACAAAACGAATGACAACGAAGAATTAGTAAAAACTTTAGTCCTTTACACTCGGGAGATGAAACAAAGAGAAAACTTGTAATAAAACCGATAAATCACAAAAAACTCTAACGTATACATAAAACCACACTTATAAGACAAAGACGTTTTTACGTTAACCCTAAAACTATCCTTAACATAATGTAGACATCAAGTGAAACTTACCATAACTGTGTAATTGTTATAATGCGGAAGGTTAAGTACATGTGTTCTACGGAAATGTAAATAAACGTAGAAGAAAATTGTTACAATACATTAAAAGTCAAACATACAAAAAAGAAAGAAACCAATTAAAGAGGATAAGATTAAAAAGAATTGAATTAAAATTGACACTAGGTAGGTCTTTAAACAACTTTGGATAGAAAGTTACTGACGAAGTGTGTGAGTAGAGGTAAAGAGGAATAACAAAATCTAAACAAAATGTAACGTCCAGATGTAACGATAAAGGGACCTCTAAACCCTCACTACTCTCCGTTTATACACATGGGTCGGACAGTAGTATAGTCTTATACCAAACCGTCCCATTTATAGACATGTCAACTAGGAACTTGTTGTACCCAAACTCGACATACCCAAGTGAATGTGAGTTAAAAAAAGGGTGATTTATCTATAAGACTATGATGTACTAGACGTCGACCAACTTAAGCACGTACGTCTTGGTACTGATACCTCCCAACTGAAATTTCAGTATGTGTCTAAAAACTGACGTACCTTCCCAGTACGGAGACTGGGGGTTCAAAAAGTTCCGAGTTGACATAAGTGTATACATGTACGTCTTATGTAAGATGGTAGATCCACACTCTATACATTACATACAGATATAGACGTAATATACATATAACTATACGTATATGTATATAACAGTATATATGTACACTAATATATATATATTAAAGTGGTAATATACACGGTATATACATAGTAGTGTATAAACTGTATGTATATACAGAATCTTCATTATAGTAATTCATCCGTTGTTGTACGTAGTCGTTTCTCACTTTATATACACAGGGTATATATGTTTTACCTACTTAGAACTTTTGTAATACAATTTCCTTTCTTCGGTCATTGTTTGTGGTGTATAACATACTCAGGTAAATATACTTGCGAGTCCTATCCGTTTAGTTATTTCTTTCTTTCAACTAATCAACACAACGGTCTCCGAACCCTTCTCAAACCCCTCACTAATGGTTACCTATACCCCAAAGAAAAAACCTCATTACTTCACAAGATTTTAATCTGACACGGCTATAAACATGTTGAAACACTTATATGATTATTGTAAATTAACATATGAAATTTACATACTAAAATCTTCATACACTCAATATAGAGTTTCGACAATTTTCCTTTTTATATCTGATCTCTCTTTTATATCTCACTACCCTACTTTAGGTCTTCTGTCTCCCAAATAAGAACCAATCTTTTACTGTGTAAAGAAAGTGATATTAGTCTACTTTCTGTAGAGAGTCCGGATAAAACGTAATGAGGAAAAGAAAAAGACACTTCTGACAGTGACGACAACTAAAATTGACCTAAAGTAAATATATTTTTACAGAACACTTAGAATGTGATGCATTAAAAGGGTAAATAGACTCACTATTGAAGACGACCACAAGTGATCGTAAAACCTGTACTTCACGATCTACGGTTAGAGGATCTACTGGTATGAAAAAGAATCAGATGTCTGTCTAGGGTCGTAAATGAAGTAATAGAAATTACTTCTATAGTAATACGAAATAAAGACGGACTTTATTAAAACTCAGTAAGGACGGGTATCGAATCCCACAGGTCGAACTACCTTAGAATCTCCTTCGATAGAATCAAAGAACCTCTACGTATACACGACAAGGGTATTAGATCCTCGACTCCCAATTCTACTCAATCTGGAGTCAGATCTACGTACCGGTGGTGTAGAAGGACTCAATATTTACACAACGTATTAATGAAAGATCAGTCATCCGTTCATACTTTTAGACCCTTTATGGTCCAGTGAGTAACGTATTCGGAGAGAATACTGGATCTCCCTACCCTATCCCCCATCTTTCCTCCGAGTTCTCCCTCCCCTATATACATATGAATATCGACTAAGTATAACGACATCTCGTCTTTGATTATGTGGTAACATTTCGTCAATAGGAGGTTTATTTTATTTTTTATATTTTTAAAATCTTCCGTAATTTTTATAACGGGTCAGAAAAAATAACAGTTGTGAATCAAAGACAAAATAAGTCTTTAAACACCATTTATGACACCTTTTCTTTTATCTAATACATGTTTTTAATTCCAATTTTTATCTGATAGTCTATGTATTCTCGACTTTATTTAGTTGTGTTGTCTAAGTCTTGATTTTCTTTTCCATATTTCATGTTTTATGTTTCATTTCAGTGAGTCAACACAGGTTGAGAAACGCTAGGGTACCTGACATCGGATAGTCCGAAGAGGTAGATACCTTAAAAGGACCGTTCTCATGACCTCACCCAACGGTAAAAGAGGAGGTCCCCTAGAAGGGTTGGGTCCCTAACTTGGACGTAACGTCCAGAGGACGTAACGTCCGTCTGTGAACTGGTAGACTCGATGGTCATTCTCTTTACCACTTCAGAAATTTACTCTTCCTTTTACTGTGGTCTCTCGATAGACTTAGATATGTTCCCTTCTTTCTTGTGGTCCTTACCATTGACGTATCCATTCATATACTCTTAAAGAAATGATGATCACCAGCAGATAAACGAAATGAGAACAACGGTATTATGGATACGTACGTAGGTACGAGTCAGTGAAGTCAGCACAGGTTGAGAAGTGCCGAATACCTGACGTCGGGGGGTCTAAGGAGAAAGGTACCCTCATAGTGTTCTTATGACCTTACCCAACGGTAAAGGAAGAGACGGTATCATGGATTACAACTACTTTATTTGATAATGACACTTTCTTTGTGTCTACTCCTTGTTAGACGACGTCGGTATCGATACTTTATCGTTAACGAAAGATTTTACTTGGGTGTAAGTAACGTTGTTTTATAGTCAATAAATATAGTACTCAAGTGTAACTTATGAAAGATAACTTTATAATGACTTCTCGCGTGTTCATTATTATTATCGTTTATGTCAGGTGACTCAAAAGTGTTTCTCTCGTGTTTACACATTCGTCGTATGTCTAGTTCTTTTCCTTATAATAATTATAACATCTTTAAGGAGAACATGAAGGTAGATTATTGATGGAGGAGGACTCTCCGTAGGACTGAAGTCAAGTCAAGTCAATGAGTCAGCACAGGTTGACAAACGTTGGGGTACTTAGCGTCGTGCGGTCCGGAGGGACAGGTAGTGGTTGAGGGTCTCAAGTGGGTCTGAGTGCGGGTAGTTCAGTCACTACAGTAGTTTGGTAGAGTAGGAGCCAGCAGGGGAAGAGGTGGACGGGGGTTAGGGAGGGTCGTAGTCTCAGAAAAGGTTACTCAGTTGAGAAGCGTAGTCCACCGGTTTCATAATCTCAAAGTCGAAATCGTAGTAAGGAAGGTTTCTTTAGGGTCCCAACTAGAGGAAGTCTTACCTGACCAACCTAGAGAAACGTCAGGTTCCCTGAAAGTTCTCAGAAGAGGTTGTGGTGTCAAGTTTTCGTAGTCACGAAGCCACGAGTCGAAAGAAGTGTCAGGTTGAGAGTGTAAGTATGTACTGGTGACCTTTTTGGTATCGGAATTGATCTGCCTGGAATCAGCCGTTTCATTACAGAGACGAAAACTTATACGACAGATCCAACCAGTATTAAAAAGAAAGTTCCTCATTCGCAGAAAATTAAAGTACCGACGTTAGTGGTAGACGTCACTAAAACCTCCGGGGGGGGGGTTTTTTTTTACAAGACGGTGACAAAGGTGACAAAGAGGTAGATAAAGGGTACTTCACTACCCCGGTCTACGATACTAGAAGCAAAAGATTTACAGCTCGAAATTCGGTTGAAAAAGTGAGAGGTGAAAGTAAAAGTAGTTCTCTTTGGATATACGTCCAGTCCTTCGTTGTCAATCTTGACCTGTACCTCGTTGTCCGACCAACAAGGTTTATCCTTTTCCCCATGTAGTTCCGATATATAACAGTGGGACGAATAAATTGAATATACGTCTAATGTAGTACTCTTTGCGACCCGACCTTCTTCGTGTTCGACCTTAGTTTTAACGACCCTCTTTATAGTTATTGGAGTCTTTATAGTTATTGGGACTGAAGGTTGTGGTATTTATAGAAAACGGATAAAAACTTAAAATATATTTACCTTAATGTGTAATACATGAAATTTTTATACCGAAGAGAGTCAATTAGAATACGAAATGTCTAAATAGATACGACAGGATACATTGTAAACAAATAAATAAAAGTAACAACACAACATAAAGTATCATACTAATACGTTAAAGAAATAGATAAGGTGATGTTACCCGTATACCAAAAGTATAAAACCTATAATACTTACCGAGAAAATGTATATATGAAGATACACAGAAAACTACTTATGTATAGACGTAAAGACAACTGATATATGGAACGTCACATCATTCTATTAGTCAAGTTAAGTGGAATATCACTACAGGTTGAAAAACACTGGAGTACCTGATATCGTACGGTCCGAAGGGATAGGTAGTGGTTGAGGGTCTCGGACGGGTTTGAGTACAGGTAACTCAGTTACTACGGTAGGTTATTAGAGTAGGTGAGAACGGGGGAGAGTAGAACGGAAGTTAGAAAGGGTCGTAGTCCCAGAAAGGGTTACTCAGTGGTGTGGTCAACCGGTTTCATGACCTCGAAGTCGAAATCGTAGCCAGGAAGGTTACTTATAAGTCCTGACTAAAGGAAATCCTAACTGACCAAACTAGAGGACAGTCGGGTTCCCTGAGAGTTCTCAAGGAGGTTTTTGGTGTCAAGTTTTCGTAGTCAAGAAACCGTGAGTCGGAAGAAATACCGGGTGTAGAGAGTTAGTATGTACTGATGACCTTTTTGTTGTCGAAACTGATCTACCTGGAAACAACCGTTTCATTACAGAGACGAAAAATTATACTACAGATCCAAAGAGTATTGAAAAGAGGGTTCCTCGTTCTCAGAAAATTATATTACCGACGTCAGTTGTAGACGGCACTAAAACCTCGGGTCTTTTTGTCAGATAGTGACAAAGGTAACAAAGAGGTAGATAAATGGTACTTTACTACCCTAGTCTACGGTACTAGAATCAAAAAAACTTTCAACTTAAAATTCGGTTAAAAAAATGATATAAGAAAGTGAAAGTAGTTCTTCGAGAAGTCAAAGACAAACGAAAGAGGGTACTCCCGTCACAGTAGATGTATAGACTCCAATATCTATTAATATACCGTTAGAACTAAGGTCAAACACGAAGTAGGTCGGGTCGTGAAGAGTACTACATGAGACGTATATTCATTCGTCCCGCCGCTATATGTCGGGACTACATAAGGAAAGGGTTAAACCTTGTTCAGGTAACAAGGTACAGACCAAGATTGACACCGAAGAACTGGACGTATGTCTATAGATTCCGCCGTCCATTCCACCAGACCATAAGAGTAGAGAACTTCTTAAAAGGTGTCAAAAAAAACACTAGGTGTGTTAACAAAATCGTATCATCTTCTCCTCTTCCACTACCACGAGGTGAGGTCACGAGAACGGACCTTTTAGGGTACCTACCTCATCGGACCACCCGTCGTCAGGTACCCCAGTGATTTTCAGCCTGTACTGACTCGCTGAAGTGAAAGTGAAAAGTGAAAGGACGTAACCTCTTCCTTTACCTTTGGGTGAGGTCATAAGAACGGACCTCTTAGGGTCCCTACCCCCTCGGACCACCCGACGGCAGAGACCCCAGCGTGTCTCAGTCTGTACTGACTTCATTGAATCGTCGTCGTCATCGTCACTTCTTCTTTATCTACAAACAAACAAACAAAAGGTCTTAAAGAGAAGAAAAACAAAGGGATACTAGGTTGTCTACAACCGCTAAACTAGAGACCAAGGAGACGGAAAAGATTTAGGTAGAACCTGTAGACCTTCAAGAGTCAAGTAAATGACAACTTCGGAGTGAACCTCCTAAAACTCGTAATGAAACGATCGTACAGTACACAACACTACATTACACTACACTTTCAACGAGTCAGGTCAGTCTGAGAAGACTATGGTACCTGATATGTCAAGTACCTTGAGAGATTCGGTTTTATGACCTTACCTATCGGAAAGGGAAAAAGGTCCCCTAGAAGGATTGGGTCCTTAGCTTTGGTCCAGTGTTTGATCCCCAGTGTTTCTCAACCTGTACTGACGATCACACACTCTCTTACGTTAACACATCATCAAACAGAAAGAAACCGTAACGGAAAGAAACCCTAACCTTACTTCAGACTGAAAAAGGTCAGGGCACCGTTGACACCTCAAAAGGTTTAAACGACCGGATAACTTATATTGTAAATTGTCATAGTAGAAAATCCTAAACTTTATCGAGTTGACCTTAAGGTAGTGGAGGGGATCGAAACAAACATCTCTGCGAAGAAGGACTCTGGGTGAACTGAAGTGTGAGGTCCTACTGACCGACATTCACTCACTAGTGTGGTAACACCAATAGACCCAGTAGTTGTAGAGAAAACATGTGGAGAAGATACTTAAGAACGGTGGAGAAGAATTAGAGAAGCCGAAGACAATCCAAGTATGGTGAAGAAAGGAACACAGGTAGAAACGTACTTTAGAAGGGAAACATAAAGATTAAAAGAACTTCTCTAGAGATCAGAAAAGGTGAGATGACAAAAGGAGATAAAGAAACGTAACTAGTGAATCCTTCAGAAAGAATAGAGAGGAACGATAAGAAACCTTGAGACGTCAGTCTACCTATATAGAAAGGAAAAGAGGAAAAGGAAAGTGAAGAGAAGAAAAGAGTCGATAAACATTCCGGAGGAGTCTCCTCCGGAATGTTGGTAAAACAGAAAAACGTAAAAAGGGGGGAACTCCTACCGAAACGAGTGGTCTAAAACATGTTACAATGTTTGGAGGTAGGTATCAGGAAGTCCGTGAGCGAGACAGTATATTGGGGAACTTAGCTAAACAGTGTAGGCGACATATTAACATTCCCTAAACTAAATCCAGTATGGACTTACCAGAAGTGTCTAGTCTACAGTATCGAAACTGATCTAGAGGAACCTGACGTGTCTCCAGTTTGGTCAGTTAGAATTACCTTTAGCCAGGACTTATAAGTAACCTTCTTGACTTCGACTTCGACTTTGAGGTTATGAAACATATGGACTACGTTTCTCGACTGAGTAACCTTTTCTGGGACTACCACCCTTTCTAACTTCCGTCCTCCTTCCCTGCTTTCTCCTATTCTCCCAACCTACCGTAGTGACTGAGCTACCTGTACTTAAACTCGTTCGAGACCCTCAACCACTACCTGTCCCTTCGGACCGTACGACATTAGGTACCCAACGTTTCTTAGCCTGTGCTGACTCTCTGACTTGACTTGATTTACCAGATCACCAAAAGGGATGAAAGAAGTTGAATTCAGACTTAAAACGTTATTCCTCAAGTAGCAGACTCGGTGTCAGTCGAGGGTCAGAACTAAAACGGATGACAGATCTCGTAGAGGTGGAAGCCGACGTTTCTTAGTAAGACTAAAACCATAACTGATAGACCACTCCAGGTACACGTCTCAGTAGAGAACACAACAACCTTCTCCCACAAACGACACTGGTTACGTAAGAAAACCGTTTTGGGAAAATCGGAAACAGGACGAAGTAAAACATAAGGTTCCGGTTTGAATGTACAAGTTGAAAGGGTTTACTAACATGGTTTTCGGTATAGTCGATACGTATTTTATATATACTATACATATCCGACAACAACAAGTCAACGATTCAGTACAGGTTAAGAAATACTGGGGTACCTGACATTACCCGGTCCGAGGAGACAGGAGGTGAAAGAGGGTCGTAAACAAGTTTAAGTACAGGTAACTCGACCAGTACGATAGGGTTGGTAGATTAAGAGATGACGGTGGAAGAGGATAACGGAAACCAGAAAGGGATACAGTCCCAGAAAAACTTACTCAGTCGAGAAACGTAGTCGACCGGTTTCATAACGTCGAAGTCGAATTGTAGTCAGGAAGGTTACTTATATGTCCTTCCTAAAGACCCTAACTGACCAAACTAGAGGAACGTCAGGTCCCCTTAGAGTTCTCAGAGGAGGTTGTGGTGTCAAGTTTTCGTAGTTAAGAAACCACGAATCGAAATAAATACCAGGTTGAGAGTGTAGGTATGTACTAATCACCTTTTTGACATCGAAACTGGTATACATGGAAACAGTCGTTTTACTACAGACGTAAAAAATTACATGTCAGTTCCAAACACTACCGAAAGGAAGGTTTCTCGTTCACAGAAAATTAAAGTACCGAAGTTAGTGGTGGACGTCACTAAATCTCGGGTTCTTTTATTTTAGATAGTGACGAAGGTGATAAAGGGGTAAATAAAACTCAAAGTTCGGTCCAAAAAGTGAGAGGAGAAAGTATGAGTAGTTTTCCGTGAAATCAAGGAGAGGTAAAGACGGTAATCTCACCCTAGTAGACGTATAGACTCCAAGTACTATAAAGAAGGTAGTTAGAACTAAGGTCTACACTAAATAGATCGGGTAATAAAGAGTACTATATGATACGTATATTAAATTTATACGTCCCACTGTAATATATCGGAACAGTATGAGGAAAGGGTTAAAACTTGGTTGGTCAGTCGACAAGGCATAGGACTAGATTGACAACGAAGAAACGAGTGTATGGTCGAAGAGTCTTCTGTCCATTCCACCAGACAATGTGAGTAGAGAAATTCTTAAAAGGTGTTTAACAACACTAAGTGTGTAAGTTTCTGAAATTGTATCAGTTACTTTGTCACCATCTACAAAAAGACATTAAGGGAACGAAAGAGGTGTTAGCTTATTTACAACGTTAAACTAAAGACCAAGGAGACGAACAAACTTTGGGTCGAACATGTAGATCTTCAAGAATTAAGTACATGACGGTTTCGGATTAAACTGGAAGGATCGTACACTTGACTCACGTTAACATACTATCAAACCCGTAAGAAACGGTAACGGGAAGAAACCTTACCCTTACTTTTGACTGTAAAAGGTGAGGACACCGGTAACAACTCAAAAGATTTAAACGACCGTATAACTAACGTTGTGAAATTGTCGTAGTAGAAAATACCAAAATTAATTAAGTCGACCTTAGGATGTGGAGGTGATCGAAACAAACAACAATACGAAGGATTTCGGGTGAACTGAAGTGTAAGGTCCTACACGTCGAGATCCACTCACTGATGTGGTAGTACGTATCGGGTCAGTAATTCTAGAAAAAACATATCAAGAAGACACATATGAACGGTGTAGAAGAATTAGAGAAGTCGAAAACAAGTCAAGTAAAGTCAGTGAGTCAGCACAGACTGAGAAACACTGAGGTACCTGACGTCGTACGGTCCAAAGACACAGGTGGTGGTTGAGGGTCTCGAACGAGTTTGAGTTCAGGTAGCTCAGCCACTACGGTAGGTTGGTAGAGTAGGGGACAGCGGAGGAAGAGGAGGACAAGACAAACCGAAGACAATCCTGTAATGACAAAGACAGGAAATAACATGGATAGAAACGTACTTTACAAGAGAATTATAGAGGTCAAAAGAACTTCTTTAGAAATCACAAAGGATAATAGAAGCAAAGGAGATAAAGAAACGTAACAAGTAGATTCTTCCGGAAGAATAGAGAGGACCGATAAGAAACCTTGAGACGTAATAAACCCATATCGAAAGGGAAAGAGGAAACGGAAAGTGAAGAGAAGAAAGGAATAGAGAAACATTTTGAAGGAGTCTATTGGTGAAATGGAAGGACGTAAAAAAAAAAAAAGAACCTCTACCAAAACCAGTGACAAAGGACATACTTGGGAATAGGTATCACGAAATCCGTGAGAAACATGGTCTAGATTGGGGAACTTTATAAGTAGTCAAGTTATCTCAAGTCAAGTCAGCGAGTCAACACAGGTTGAGAAACATTGAGGTACTTACCGTCGTGTTTTCCGGAGGGACAGGTAGTGGTTGAGGGCCTCAAGTGAGTCTGAGTGCAGGTAACTCATTCACTACGGTAGGTCGGTAGAGTAGGAGACAGCAGGAGAAGAGGAGGACGGAGGTTAGGGAGGGTCGTAGTCTCAGAAAAGGTTACTCAGTTGATAAGTGTACTCCACTAGTTTCATGACCTCAAAGTCAAAATCATAGTCATGAAGGTTTCTTGTGGGTCCTGACTAGAAGAAATCTTACCTGACCAACCTAGAGGAACGTCAGGTTCCCCGAGAGTTCTCAGAAGGGGTTGTGGTGTCAAGTTTTCGTAGTTAAGAAGTCACGAGTCCAAAGAAGTGTCAGGTTTAAAATGAAGGTATGTACTGACGACATTTTTCGTATCGGAACTGATCTGTCTGGAATCAGCCGTTTCATTACAGAGACGAAAAGTTATATGACAGATCCAACCAGTATTGAAAGGAAGGTTCCTCATTCACAGAAGATTAGAATATCGACGTTAGTGTTAGACGTCACTAAAACCTCGGGTCTTTTTATTTCAGACCGTGACAAAGGTGACAAGGGGGGACAAAGGGGTAGATAAAGGATACTTCACTATCCTGGTCTACGGTACTAGAAGCAAAAGACTTACAACTCGAAATTCGGTTGAAAAAGTGAGAGGAGAAAGTGAAAGTAGTTCTCCAAAAAATCAAGGAGAAGAGGAAGACGGCATTCCCACCACAGTAGAAGTATAGACTTCAATAACTATAAAGAGGGCCTTTAGAACTAAGGTCGAACACGAAGAAGGTCGGGTCCCAAAGAGTACTACATGAGACGTATCTTCAATTTATTCGTCCCACTGTTATATGTCGGAACTACATGAGGAAAAGGATAAACCTTGGTCAGACAACAAGGTACAGGTCAAGATTGACAACGAAGGACTGGACGTCTATCCAAAGGTTCTCCGTCCAGTCCACCAGACCATAAGGGTAGGGAAAGTCTTAAAAGGTGTCAAATAACACTAGGTGTGTCAGGTTCGGAAACAGTATCAGTTATTTCGTCTTTATCACAAAAAGACCTTGAGAGAACGAAAAAGGTACTAGGTCGTCTACAACCGTTAAACTAGAGACCAGAAGACGGAAAAGATTTTGGTCGAACTTGTAGACCTTCAAGTACCAAGTACATAACGATTTCGGACCGAACCTCTTAAAACTCGTAAAGAAATGATCGCACACTCTACTCACGTTGACTGGTAAGAAACCGTAACGGAAAGAAACCCTAACCTTTCTTTTGATTGGAAAAGGTCAGGACACCGGTGACGACTTAAAACGTTTCAACGACCGTATAACTCACGTCGTGAAAGTACCGTAGTAGAAAGTCCTAAACTTCATCGAGTTGACCTTAAGGTAGTGGAGGTGATCGAAACAAGTATCACTACGAAAGATTCCGGGTGAACTGAAGTGTAAGGTTCTACAGACCGAGATCTACTCACTAGTGTGGTAGCACTTTATAAGTAGTTGGGGGTGACATTTCGGTATTCCCTAAATTAAATTCGACATGGACTCAACATGGACTCGTCTTTTTGTAGATAAAGACGAAATAACTGATACGATTTCGGAAACTGACACACCTAGTGTTATTTGTCACCTTTTAAGACTTTCTCTACCCTTATGGTCTGGTGAATTGGACGGAGAACTCTTTAGACATACGTCCAGTCCTTCGTTGTCAATCTTTGCCTGTACCTTGTTGTCTCACCAAGGTTTATCCCTTTTTTCTTACAGTTCCGACATATGACAGTGGGACGAATAAATTGAATTTACGTCGCATGTAGTACTCTTTTCGACCTGACCTTCTTCGTGTTCGACTTTAGTTCTAACGGCCCTCTTTATAGTTATTGGAGTCTATACGTCTACTGTGGTGGGAATACCGTCTTTCACTTCTCCTTGAGTTTTCGGAGAACTACTTTCACTTTCTCCTCTTACTTTTTCAACCGAATTTCGAGTTGTAAGTCTTTTACTTCTAGTACCGTAGGTCATGGTTGTGAAGTACCCTTTATCTACCCCTTTGTCACCTTTGTCACAGTCTGAAATAAAACCCCCCCGAGGTTTTAGTGACGTCTACCACTGACGTCGGTACTTTAATTTTCTGCGAATGAGGAACCTTCTTTTCACTACTGGTTGGATCTATCATATAAGTTTTCGTCTCTGTAATGAAACGGATGATTCCAGGCAGATCAGTTCCGATACCAAAAAGGACACCAGTACATACCTACCCTCTCAACCTGACACTTCTTCTGACTCGTGACTTCTTAACTACGAAAACTTGACACCACAACCTCTTCTGAGAACTTTCAGGGAACCTGACGGTCCTCTAGGTTGGTCAGGTAAGACTTCCTCTAGTTGGGACCCTAAAGAAACCTTCCTTACTCCGATTTCGACTTCGAGGTCATGAAACCGGTGGACTACGCTTCTCAACTGAGTAACCTTTCTGAGACTACGACCCTCCTTAACCCCCGTCTTCTTCTTCCCCTACTGGCTCCTACTCTACCGACCTACCGTAGTACCTGAGCTACCTGCACTCAGACTCAATTGAGGCCCTCTACCACTACCTGTCCCTCCGGACCTCACGACGCTAAGTACCCCAGCGTTTCTCAGTCTGTGCTGACTCACTGACTTGACTTGACTTGACTTGACATGGACTCACCGGATCACCAAAAGGGATGAAAGAGGTTAAATTCAGAATTCAAACGTTTGTTTTGAGTACTAGATTGGGTACCAGTCGAGGTCCAGAACACAAACGACTGACATTTACAAAGAGGTGGAAGTCAACGTTTCTTGTATTAGTTAGACTAAAGTCATAACTATAGAACACTACAGGTATACATCTCAGTAGAGAACCCAACAACCACATCCATATATCAAATACAAAACGGGGTAAGATAATAAACGAAAAAGTAAAAGAATTATCTCAGAAAACTGTTGATCCACAAAATTTAAAATTACGTACGAGTAAATAATTAAAAAGGAAATGAGAATTTGTAAGTCCTCTGTTTCACTCATTTATGTAACTACAACAACGATTTTATCAATTATCATAAGTTTCGTAGGAATGATTTTCATAATTATGTTTCACTCACTGTGAGGGTCAGAAGATATACTATAAACATGGAATGTCTATATTTACTTAAAGAAAAAACTCCTCATATAACATACTCTCAAAACCTTACTAATCTCACATAAAGTCCTTTTCTATAAATCCTGTAAGTCCTAATATTTTATTAAACTTTCGAACTGGAGACTCTACCTCCAATTTTCTATACCACTTTAAATCCAACTTTTGTGATGTATTATGCACACACCTTCATAACGGAACTTTCGTTTCAAGTTGTACAAGAAATAGTGACGTTCTCCTAATTGTACAGGATTCCCGACTTTTACAGTCCCTATAGTTAAAGTTGAACAGTTCCTCGTAAGTCAGAACACTGTCACCAAGTTTTTACCTTCCATTTACCTCTATAAAGATGGGTACTCATCACAATTTTCCCTAATACCATAACTAACCTTTTAGAGGATTCCCTTTAATAGGAAAGGACTCACGACATAGGGGAATCTAGGATCGTATACAACTCAAAGGGTCCTTCGTTTACGACTAACCTTCTCTTTCTTCGTCCTTACCCGTCTTCCTCCTCAGTGTTCATTACGTCTGGGTTATTATCGGAACCGGTAAGGAAGTCCCTTAACACATCCATCGCTCCGGTAAGTCTCAACATGGTTTGACTTACCTCTACCAGTCCGGGAATAGGAGGGTATGACTAATGAGTAACCAACACTCGAAGAGACTCTTCCTAACACTGGAATCCCGTCGAAAGACGTTGACTTCGTTAAAGATTTCCAGGACTCTCGACTTCTGGGGATTACCGGTGTAAGGGTTCTCGACCTATGTTCAGAAAGGAACTTCATTCTAGTGTAATACATCTCGTCATTTAATATTTCGAAAAGTGTTTAACAAAATATATAGAAATAAATTTTAAATACTAAAAATGAACTAAACAGTATAGGTATACCAAATTGAACAAAGTGGTGTTTATAGTTGAACTAGTGTTAAGGTTCTTATCATCGTTACAGAGGTCTTCGGTGGATGTGGAACGTGGAGAGGAACACCAGTCTGTAAGAAGAGAGGTACTTGACAAGTCGACGGGGGAGTTGGTATATACAGTGAGTTGGTTTTTCAGGACCGGTAATGAGTAGTCACACCTTCAGGTGGACACGACCTCGAGTGTGTATTTCTTGACTCCGAGACACACTAAAAACAGGTTTTAGTTATACACGTCAGGGACTAGATTAAAGTAAACTTTTTACTACCATAAGAACGAAACCCGTAGGCACTTATAAGAACGGGTACTTGTCATACATTTCCGTTTTTCTATACTGTGACTTTCTACTCGGGGGGTCCAACCATCTACAGGTTATACGATCACTCCTTCCCACCTCTTTATCGAGGTCTTTCTTACTTCTGCGACTTACTTTCGTCTTTACTGCAAGTCAACACCTACACAGACCACCACTTTCATTTCATACTAGGAGATTTCTTGTTATGACGTATCTTTTGACCTTACAATCGAAGTACTTAGTTCCATTTAACCTTTACCAGTCTGTCCTCTACCGTTCTCACTTGTAGTTGTAAAATCCTTAGTCACTTGATTTTACCTACCCTTACCCGTTTAAATTAAGTCTACTGGTAATATAGATGATAACACTCGTTCTTAGAGAATCTTCTTTACCTTATCGGGAATATTAGTTACTTTCTCAGACTTTACGTTATGAACTAACGTTAGAGTTTTTGTTGTCTTACTAGAAACAAACAAAGGTTTCCATTTAGTAAGTTATAGTGTCATTAGGTTCAGATATAAAGTTGGTGGTTACGACTTCTTCGACTTCAACTTACCAAGGTATTCACGATGTTCTAGAAGGTCTTGATTATGGTTTTCTTCTACAGGAAAAGTAATGTCCCCTAATCTTACGTTTTCATCCTTCAGTTCTCTATGAACCTTATCGTCTGTTCAAACCGGAACCTCATGTTTACTTCGTCCCATTTCCGATTATCAAAACGGTTCGTTTACGTGACCGGTATCATATGTAGAAGAAGGTTGTTGTGTTCTCTACTGGTCTACCAATTATGACTTTAGTCTAACTAATATAGGAAACGTCAACTTCTACCTCTTTGACATTTGTCAGTCATTTTCGTTCTGGTCTTCGACTGACACCGAGTCTAGTACTCGGGGAATAACGTTTTATGTTTGAATGTAACTTCTTTCATCACTTTTGGTATCCGGTAAGTCCATACTGGATTTAGTTTAGGGAATGCTAATATGTCACCTTCACTGTTTGTCTAAGTTCTCTAATCTAGACCATCTCTGTCACGGACTTCTTTATACCTGTCTCCAGGTAAAATGTCCTCCGTCGCTAGTTTTAACTTTAAGTTCTTCCGTTTCACCAACAGACTCCTCCCGAATGTTTATCGACTCTTTTCTTCCTTCACTCTCCGTTTCCTCTTTTCTTTTCTATATAGGTAGACTTACGTCTCAAGGTTTCTTATAGTTCCTCTCTATTGTTTCAGAAGGATTCACTTGTTAAGTTTCTTTATGTCCTTTTTTTATCTTACCCTTTCTGATCACTAGAGATGTTCTTTTAATCTCTATGTTTCCCTTGTAAAGGACGTTTTTACCCGTGTTATTTCATGTCTTTGTGATTCCTGGATTGTCTTCGGTCTCTCTAATTCTTCACCACCGTTCTTATGTGTCTTCTTGATATGTTTTTTTTTTTTTTTCTTTCTTTTTTTCGAGAATTACTTGACCTATTGGTACTGTCGTACCAGTAAGTGGACCTTGTTCTGTATAACCTCGTACTTCAGTTCACCTGGAATCCTTCGTAATACTACTTGTTTCGATCACCTCCACTACCTTAAGGTCAACTCGATAAAGTTTAGGACTTTCGACTACGATAATTTCACGACATGAGTTATGTTATCGTTTAAACCTTTTGAGTCGTTACCGGTGTCCTGAACTTTTACAGTCAAAAATAACGTCAAGGTTTCTTCCCGTTACAGTTTCTTACAAGTTTGATGGTGTGTTAACACGAGTCATGGTACGATCCTACCATAACGAGTTTTAGAAAGTTCGATCCGAAGTTCTCATGCACTTGGTTCTTGAAAGTCTACATGTTCAACCTAAAACTTCTCCGTCTCTTTGGTCTCTAGTATAACGGTTGTAGGTGATCTGGTATCTTTTTCGTGTTCTTAAGGTCTTTTTGTAGATAAAGACGAAGTAACTGATACGATTTCGGAAACTGACGTACCTAGTGTTGTTTGATACCTTTTAAGACTTTATCTACCCTCATAGTCTGGTGGAATAGACGGAGGACTCTTTAGAAATACGTCTAGTTCTTCGTTGTTAATCTTAGTCTGTACTTTGTTGTTTGACCAAGGATTAACCTTTCCTCATACAGTTCCGACCTATAACAGTGGGGACGAACAAATTGAGAATACGTCTCATGTAGTACTCTTTACGGTCCGACCTATTTCGTATTCGACCTTAGTTTTAACGGTCCTCTTTACAGTTGTTGGAGTCTAAACGTCTACTGTGGTGGAATTACCGTCTTTAACTTCTCCTTAATTTCTCGGAGAGTTACTTTCACTTTCTCCTCTCACTTTTTCAACCGAGTTTCGAGTTGTAAGTTTTTTACTTCTAGTACCGTATATCAGAGTAGTGAAGTAACGTTTATCTAACCCTTTGTTACCTTTATCACTATCTGAAATAAAAGAACCCAAAGTTTTAGTGACATCTACCACTCACGTCGGTACTTTAATTATTTGTGAACGAGGAACCCTCTTTTCGATAGTGTTTAGATCTGTCGTATAATTAATCGTTTCTGTAGTGAAACGGTTGTTTCCGGACATATCAGTTTCGATACCGAAAAAGGTCATCAGTACCTGTCTACACTCTCAACATAGTATTCTTTCCGACTCGTGACTTCTTAACTGTGAAAACTTGACACTACGACCTCTTCTGACAACTCTCAGGAAACTTGTCGTACCGCTAGTTTGGTCAGTTAAGATTGCCTTTAGTTGGGACTTATAAGTAACCTTCCTGACTACGACTTTGACTTCGAGGTCAGGAAACTGGTGAACCACACTTCTCGACTGTGTAACCTTTTCTGGAACTACGACCCTTTATAACTCCCGTACTCCTATTCCCCTACTGTCTCTTACTCTACTATAGTACCACTTCCTGTCTCTTAAGACCGTTCGAAGTCAGGTACCCAAAAGTTTGTCAACCAGTGATGACTCTTTGACTTGTTGTTATTGTTGTTTCGTCCAAAGTACGGATCACCCTATACCAGAAGACCCTGGGAGTTACGATCAAAGTGTTTTTTACTTGACAGATATCTTAAGAGAGAAGAATGTACCTTGAGATTAAGAGTCTTCGTTGTTCTCGGTGTACAGCTTTTTTAAGGACCGTTTATTCTTTTAGTTTGTAAATTCATTTTTACATAAAGAATAAATTTGACGACAAAGTCCATAGTCGTATGTGAATCTATACTGATGAAGAAGTCAATGTTTACCCAAACCCCCTCGAACCCTGTGCACAGGTCTCCAACTTGGAGGTCTTGTGTACGACTTAGTTAAATCGAGTAACCATTTACTTAACCCTCTCCTGTCATTTCTTTATCCTACTTATATAAAATTCTCATGATAAATAAAGTTATAAAACGAATAAACTTACCAACCCACAATAAATCCCTCTCCTATCCAGTTTTTGTCAGTCTAAAACGAAGCCATCGAAGTCATCGTTCACTAAACCTCTTCCATTACCGTGGGGTGAGGTCATGAGAACGGACCTTTTAGGGTACCTACCTCGTCGGAACACCCGACGTCAGGTACCCCCAGCGATCCTCAGCCTGTCCTGACTCACTGAAGTGAAAGTAAAAAGTAAAAGTACGTGACCTCTTCCTTTACCGTTGGGTGAGGTCACAAGAACGGACCTCTTAGGGTCCCTAGCCCCTCGGACCACCCGACGGTAGAGACCCCAGCGTGTCTTAGCCTGTGCTGACTTCACTGAATCGTCGTCGTCGTCGTCCTTCACAAAGTACTCCCGTGTCGTCCGTACCCGTTAGTCCAACATCCACCATGTAAAAGGGACCCAGAGAAGTCGTAAGGATCTGAGAGACTTAATAACGATGGTACGAGTGGTGATTTTCTCCCCAACTAGATAAAAAAAAAAATATTCCAGATAAATGAACGGAACTAGTACAACTTTGACCAGTAATCAGAAACCCTGTCCGTAGAAATCCAATTGGTGACCCTACACCAGTAGAATCTTGTAGGGACCCCTCTTACGAGACTACAAGGGGTTTGTATGGGGAAGTCCTCACCCATTGAACGAGGAACCTAAGACCCTAAATCACTTTTTCATGGGAATCATAGAGAGGGTCCAGACTAGGAGTAGGTTTCCGTCTGACGTAGGTCACCCCCTTTATACCCGGGTCTGGGCAGTGAGTTCCAGTGGATTCGAGGACTCTAGGGGTTTCAGACTCTGGAGACAGTCTTGAAGTAACCTCGAGTCAAAGAGAAGACAGGTTAGGACAAAGAAACAGGAAGAAGATTACACACTTAGGTTTCTCGATAGGTCAAAGGATTTTCACCTTTGTTTTGTTACTACGAATAAACATTTCATAGACTTTTTGCCGATGGGTAGATCATCGGCACCATTCCATTGCTAAGAAAATACCGATAGTCGAGCCTTCAGTTTGAAAGACCGGAGTTTAGGACCAAGAGAGTAAACAAATGATACCCTAAAGCCAACTATTGAATTAGAAAACTTCACAATCAAATGAAAAGACATTTTATCTATATTATACACGTTGGTTGGAGATCCCCACGGGGTCTACCCCGGGGTGTTCTTCGTCTGACTATATTTCAAATTAGACATCCTACGATAATCCTTCCTTTAACTTTAAATCCTGTCTATTGAGATTACCCTCCACCCCCTCTGTTTTTTTTTCTAGGTCTAGTACCGTATTACAGATTCTTTTTGACCTGATACACCGGAAGGTCGAACTACTTTTTTTACAATGTTTCTACCAGTATCCTTTTCAGTCCAATTTTCGTCTACCCTATTTGAGTATCTACTAAGATAAGTCACCCCTTTTTGTACATAAAAGAAAAAAATAATATGAGGTAGGTGAAGGTTTTTATTCACCTACACCGAATACTTAAACTCGTATTATGCACGTTTCTGTTAAAAAAAGATTTCCTTTTTATTTTTAAGTTTTTCTTTTTTATATCTATAAAGTTTGTGGTCTTCACTTTTGAGTAAAATAGAGTAGACTAATTGTTTCATATGGTAAAAGACCATATGGTAAGGATCTTTTATTTGAATAAAAGAACCTTAATTTAGATTCTTTTTTAAATAGTACACACAATGAAATATAGAATTTCAACAATGTTTTTTAGATATCGTCTTTATAATAAACTGACCTACAAAAATAAATGAGAGGTAATTTGGACTCCTGTATTGTAAGGTATAAAAAAGCAATTCCCATAAAAATACACTTAGAATCCTTTATACCAAGTAAATGAAACGAATTAGAATGTGACGATTGTATTGATTCCCTATTACAAGTGACTTATACCTCGGTACTAAGAGTTGGGACCAACATGGAATATCAGTGACCCCTCGAAATTTTAGAGACTACGGATGTGTTGTAGGACCTGGTTAATTTAGTCCTAAAGTCGACCCTCTGGTCCGTGAAAGAATTTCGAGGGACCCATTAGGTTACACTTCAGTTCCAATTTTTGGGACTATATTTCTACCTCGCTCATCAATGACACGAGTAATCAGACGGGAAAATTTATAAAAAAGAGTCACCTTGAAGACTATTTAGGATTCAACGTTAGTATATTATATGGTTACTTATGTATTTCATATCATAATACCCTTTAACTAATTTATAGACTTCGGTCGTTTCGTCCGGGTCACTACTGATTTAGATTCTCCGACACACCATTTAATCACCCCCTAAATAAATAATAAAGATCCAACTGTTACTTCAGTTAGTCAATGAGTATAAAGGTCCCCAGTTTCGGACACTGGTTTAATGAAAGGAGTCATCAAACGGAATCTTACCGTCCAATCAATTCCTATTTCTTTTAAGGTACCCCAACTACCGGAATTTGTAGACCCCTGTGATCGACCTAAGTCCTCTACAAGACCCAAGATTTTGACGTTAAGAGGGTTTACTGACCTCTGAAACCAATTTCAAGGGTCCTTAATTGTACTTTACACTGAAGTACTTAACTTTACACAAACATTTACTGAACATTTCTTATCAAAGTAAGAAGTGATTACATTCCGACACCGGAATGTAGAATAGTCTTCTAGATTCTGGGTCTACCTTAACGTTTAGAAAGGTTCCGGAAAGTAAGGAAAGAGGACACCTCCTCGTTCGAGACTTTCCGAATATCGAGAGGAGATAAAGACCCGGAAAGACTCAGTGAAATCTAGGATATTAAGTGGAACCGATGTTCGGTGATGTGAAAAGTGGAGACATGATAAACCCCAGTATGTGTCCTTTTGTCGACTCTTTGTCTGATTCAAAACTGGAGTCGGGTAAGGATCGAGACTCTGGGATTCGTTCATCGGTGTACAAAAACTTGGGTAAAGGGTCACAAATTACCTCCCTATTAGACCGTAGTTTTGAAATATAAGTTCTTCAATATGTATTTTATTAATTATTTTACGAGTTGTTTGTGTCAAATCCCTTTCTCTTAACATCATAGTTTATACTATTGATCTCAAAAAGATTAGACACAAGTTGATTTTTAAACTATCACAAATGTTTCCGAGACTACTACAGGTGACTGTTCTCCTAATTTCCTACGATTAATAGATCAAGACACATTGTACTTTCAGTGGGAGGGGAACTTTACACTGATCCGACTTAATATTGATCCATTTATATGTACCCCAAATTTTTTCATACTTTTACTCTTACATTTTACGATAAGTAAATTATAGTTACTGTATTAACTAAAATCTATATTCCTAATTCACTTTAGATAACAATTTTAATTAAAATGTATAGAGAAAAATGAAAAATATTTGTTTTATGATGAGTATCTTTTGAATTTTAACGAATACATAGAGTGTAAACAGGGAACCCGATACGACGAAGACAAACTGTCACGACAAGATCTCGAGGTAGAATCTATATTAAAATTTTTATCCTTCTTAATTTGGAGTACTTCTAATATAAAAGACCTTTGGTGGAACAGAAAACGAAAAGTATGTAAACACGACTACTGTGGTACTGTACTTTAAGACGAGAACTTGAAGAAGATAGAATCTTAGTACAATCAAACCCCGAAATCTTTACTTTGTAGGAACTTATTTCTCGTAGTACCCAGAAAGTACTTTATTTTGAGAAATGACACTCGTTATATTAACGATTTCAAATGTTCTGTCTAACAACAACAGGTCAAAAAAGAAAAAAGAAGAAAGTCACTTCTGTGAAAAAATTTCTGGAAACTAACGAAAGACTTAGTATAGTTTATAATGGATATTAAATAACCTATAAACTCCCTCTCACTCGCCAAAACATAAACACACCCTAAATCTAATGAAGTTAGTCCTACCGTTTATTTGATTAAAATATTCCTTTTCCACCGTGGTTCATCTCATGTTACAACAAATCAACAATTCAGTACAGAGTAACAAAAAACTACGATATCTGCCGTCTGGTACTCCGAGGAGATAGGTACCTCAAAAGGTCCGTCCTTATGATCTCACTCCAAAGGTAAAGGAGGATGTTCCCAAGAAGGACTGGGTCCCTAGCTTGGATACAGAGGACGTAACTCTCCGTCTAGGAAATGGTGACTCGGTAGTCCCTTCCGGTCTCATGTTATAGAGAGACCTTTACCTTCAGACTCCACGTAGACCTAGAACGACTGTCACACCAATAACTACTCTCGAAATGTGGGTTCTTGAGAACATTTCCGTCTACAGTAACTCTCCGGACTACATGTCGGTGACATGTTTATGGACCATCTTTAATGATACTTTAATAATCTTACGTTATCGACCAGATCTCCGAACTTAGTACACACGATACACAGTCGATCCGAGTTTAGACATTTTGACGACGATAAAACATCATGTACGTAACTCTCAGTAATCCACTTTGTTAAACAGAGGTTGACACCAAAAGGTACTATATAAATATTTTGTTAGTACGATGTACAAGTGAACAAGTCTCTCCGTCAGTTTTCTGGACATTAACATAAATCTTAGAACATAGAGTGTAAAGTATAAAAGTATATTTTATCGAAACAGGTTATATTTATATTCCACTCGGTATACATTAATTTTTAAAAGAGTATCAGTGTAATCGTTTTCCCTTTCTTTTATCATTTTAGCTAAAATTATGATATAAATTAATCAGATAGATTTCATAACAGTAAAATTGTATATTAGTAGAAATTTATAATAAGTTTATAAAATGAAAAAAAACATGACGGAAAGTAGACTATACATAAAAGGGGAATGTCGTACACAGTCAAATCAGACTATTGTAAAGTTCACACATTATCGTTGTACATCGATCATCACCGATGACATAACGTGTCACTGACATCTGGATTTTCGTGGACACACAGGTACCCACTAGACAGATGGAAACATGGGGTCTTTCCGACGTAAACTACACCCCGTCAACCTGGTGACTCTCCATTACTCGGAACTATTCTCCGAATACTCGACTCTATGAGGACTAGTAAGAACTCTGTCCCGAATCCATCTCTGGACACCCGAGAACCTCTTAACAGACGTGATTACCCGAGACCTTATTCCTCGTACGGTCCCTCGGTCACTCTTCAACACCGTATAACACGTCATTTCACAATTGAGTCCTCTGAACCTAATGGGTTTGGGACGTATAAGGTTACCAGAAGTACTACCGGGAACTGTTCTAGGACCCCCCTATTGGAGACTCAGGAACCTCATCAGACGGACTGTTCTTATAGAAACGTATAGACTCCGAAACTCGGCACGGTCCATCTAATGCGATTACACTAAATAACAATTACCGGAAACATACGGACCTCGAAACCTGGTGTGACAAACTGGATGACCCCCGACTTCAAACCTCATCAATTCAAGTTGAGGTACGGATACTCTAACTGGGGGATGGGTGTGTGTGTGTGTTTTTGGTACCTGTGTTTCCGAACGTACTCGAAGAG
This sequence comes from Capra ibex, assembly GCA_006410555.1. Classification (NCBI taxonomy): domain Eukaryota; kingdom Metazoa; phylum Chordata; class Mammalia; order Artiodactyla; family Bovidae; genus Capra; species Capra ibex. Next base: position 1,569,165 of record SJYO01050271.1, read on the forward strand.
ACCAATCGTTGTAAAGAGTATACAATGGAGTGTAGATATGGCACTCTTCATTACAGGTATTCTAAGGTAACCCTCTCCTACTGACCTTCGACACGGACCAAAGAAGACCTGAGGTGTAATGTACGGAAGAAGGACACGGATAAAATTAAACGTAAGAAAGTGAAATCATTTGGTATTGTTACTCCTATTATCGAAAAGATTTAAGACACTTAGGACTGTGTTTGATGAACTCCCTTCAAACCCCTCTCACTGTGGGTTTACCCACGTGACAGAAAATACGTAGTTGTTACGATGACTATCTCCTTCCCCCTATGTTTTACCCTTACACTCTTACCCTTATCCCGGGATATCAGACACTACACAAATAATACAGTCCGTGAACAGATCTACGAAAAGTACATCGGTAATGCCTACGTTAAGAACGTTTTTTAGAGAGTATAAAGAATGTCTTCTCTTTTACTTATAGGTCCGAGATTGATGGTACTCCGGTTTGACTATTTCACACCAGGTTTCGAGGTCCGTAGGTTTTTAGTAAGTGGGATTTACTTACTATCGTGTTCTGAGGTGTGGGACCAGGTCGTATACTGTCGTTTCTACATTGGTACATGTACGATGTGTGACCGGCAACGTGTACAACATCTCAGACACCTCAAGACCGGGTGTAGGGTAATTGGGTATAGTGTAAAGTACCAGTACTCAGGGATCTGTCCAGAAACAGAAGGACGTAATGATCCGGACTACTGTCGAACCGATACGAACTTATTCTGGGAGTGGGTTACTCCCTTTTACTAACCACTGATTTATGGACGGAAAAGACCGGGGAGAAACCTCCTAAACCTTCGTGTCTCGAAAAGTGTACTAGTGGTCACTTGAACTTGGGGTGACGGACGTCGACGCAGGTAAGGTAGTGTGTGGTAAATGACCGTAAGAAAGAATGGGTAGTTGGAGGGGTGTGGAAACGACACACTTGACACTAGGGGTGGGTTTATTAAACAGACATGGTTTTAAGATTTGACTCGGAGAAAAAACCACCCCCGGTTCTGGTTCTTTTCTCTATTCTAGTATGGACTTACTCTTATATGTTTCGTCTTCCAGACTTCCGGTCGCTGTCGTGTTAATACGGGACACAAAACACAAACACAGTGAAAGTATCGTGTATATACCAGGAAACAGGATATAAACTTAATGCAACTTAGTGACATGTGTCAAGATAATATCGTATTTTATACATGTACGGTGTTCAACGGTACGTACCACGACATAATTTTTCACAAGAATCATGAAATCAAATGGACCGATTAAGAAGAACAAAAGGTGGAAATTATGGTAATTTCATACATGGATTTACTTGGTAGTAAACATTTCGACTTTCGTCTATAAATGAATTGGTTTTAATCTGAAGGATTAAGGATAATTTCCCGTTTGGACAACCCCCCCACCCCCACCTTACTTCTATTACGAGTATAATAAAAAGTCTTTTATTTGTTGGAACATATTAGGATAATACTTGTAATCGTATGTAAAGTGTCCGTTAGACCGTTTGTTATCTCCAGCACTGAGACATATAAACATTATGATAGGTTCCGTAACATGATCTTTTACTGTTTTGGATGTCGACACAGTTACCCAGTTTTTCGCCAGTATCCTGTAAAGAGTCTGTGGTACCTAATGAGTCTCTTTGAAAACACTTCTGTTGGACACACAATCCTTTGTACAAAAAGTATCACTTTGTCCAGATTTCCTTATCAAATACACTGTTCGTCCCCATCTTCGACTCTCTCTTGCAATGGGACAGAAATCACCAAGTACTAATTCGACTTGACACTGTTTTGAGGTCACAGATTACTTTATGTTTAACAATAATACTTTTGGAGGAAGTATCCCATGTCTTTTATGTCATAGACGAAGGTCAATTTAAGAAAAAGTCTTGATGTTTTCTTCAGTGAATTTAAATTAATCAAAATGACTCTTAAAGGTTAGACCTTCTGATTTTCTAAAGTATAAAAAAAGGATTGAGTATAAACTACTATGTCAACTGGGAATTCGACGTACCTAAACTTACCGTGTCCAGGGAAGGTTCGTCTAAAAAAAGTCATCATTTATGATATCACGAGATGTTAGGAATAGACAAACTTAGGTACCTATTCCTTTGAATACATTTTAAAACACCCACACCCACACCAACCCACCTCCTAGTTGAAGAGATTGGGGACGTAAAAGTTTTCAGTTGACATTATTAGATAAAATGACTATAGAAATCTTGTGTAATCTATATAGTTTTTATTACATCTTTAACCTCTAGGTGACCCGACTCCTAGAAGTTAAAAAGTACATGTATAAAATATGAGGTCAATATACGTAACCAGACCAAAGAAACTAAATAAATGAAAGAGACACGTATAGAGAAAGACCTACTTTATACTTTAAGTGTACTCCTAATCTATATTTTATACGTTAATATAGAGGTTCCTAATATTCGTAATGTATCATGCAAAAATGACATAAAGATAGACTCGATTTGGACCTTTTCTACGGTAACGGTAATTTACAACAAAATAATCTGACTCGTACATAGTGTCCATACCAGATGAGAAATTATAAATTCCTATTCAACTGTAATAGTAAATCAATGTGTGTTTGAAATATTTACACTTTATAAACAGTAAGATTCGATAACGATTAATAAAAAGTGTGTACGTGAAATCATTCGACCATGGGTTCGAACAATGGTTGAAACAGTGAAAGGAAAGAGACTGTTATCACTATTTAACGACACTTAAACTTTCCTTGAATTTTTAAGACATAGATCAGACTGTCTTGCTATCGTAAGTGACGAACAGTTGTACCAGTCACGTTGTAACTTACACTTTAACTATTTGGAAGTTTAGAACCTCGATGAAGAAAGAGGATTTCATAGTACCTGACTTACGTAGAGACATTCACCCACACGTAAAATTCCTTCTAGGTGTCTTTCCTTCATTGTGAAGAACGGTTTTATGATCTCATATTGTGGAAGGGAGGGGAACTGTCAGAGGGTTTCAGGAGAGGAATAAGCTCTCTGGAACCTCAGTCTACATCTGCGGTGATAGAACGACATCATTTCGTAATGTTCAGATGTGTTTGTCTCGGTACGTGTGGACTGATTTGGGTTACGACCGTTGTTCTTAAACATTCCATAGTTTCTTTCGTTTTTGAAGAGTTATACGATATGTACATCGGTAAGAAAAATAGTGTTTTAAACTTGTTGGTATGTATCCTGTATCCTAAAAGATGTTGAATCCCAAACAGGACAATGTTCTTTCATTGGTCAGGTACCGTTTTGAGATACTTTGTGTGTCTTCTTTCGTTCGTTTTAAGTTCTACGGTGACTTTTTGTTATGGTAACGTAGTCTTCTCTTTGACAAAAGACTAGACCGGTTTTCTAAAAGTATTAAAGAATTATTACTCCTTATAATCAATTCTATGATTACACGGTCATATTACCGAGTGTAGATTCCAAGATTAATCGTTGACCGAGAAGAGTTGTCTCTTACTCCTTGGTCCGAGAGATGAAACATCAAGACTTAAAACGTATTCCGTCAACTACCTTTATCCTTTCTCGTACCTTGTCCGTGTAAACGAAGACTGACGAACCAGACCTTTTAAAGGAGTAGTAAAGTGAATAAAGAGTAACAACTCTCAAGTAGTGAACCGGTATGGGTCTCCGTTCCTCCTCCTTGTTACACCGGACGCTGACATGTCGGAGGAAACCCAATGTGGACACAAGATACCTCTTCCTCTTTTCTATCTTGACCCGTTGATCGGTGACGATATCCTCCTTTACAGTTATGGTCTTAAAACACACACTACAGACACTCCAAATGGTAGATTCTTGTTTTCTTATTCCTTCTTTTAAAGGTTGACAAAGGTCTAGAGACGGATGACTCCAAAATGAATAGATAGTTCCAGTTAAATAATAATAAAAAAAAAAACTTTAAAACCGGTTACTTAAACACACACACACACATATCTCTATATATACATATATAAAAAAATGAAATGTTATAACATAACTCATGATGAGTCGGTAATTTTTCTCTGTGTCTACATAGTTCCAGTTAAAATTCACAAGGAAAAGGGTACCTCGGAAGGGATCGGGGGTAGTTCATGAAGGATAGGAAGGTCAACCCTTTGATTCTGGAGTAGTCACGACTCCTAAAGGGTGAGTCAAACGGAGTGGTCCGACATAGGTAGGACTTCCACGACACTTACAGGTCGTCAATTCCGTCAACAAAGGAAAGGACCTCGACGGGAGTCGGTTTAACTCTGTGGTATGGAACCTCCAATGTCCCGGGGAAGGAGACTATGACCCCTATTGACTGTCTGCTACTGACCACCCGTACACTCATTTTCTCCGGTAAGTGTTTCCCTCTGTTTGAGACACCAAGTGAGGTGTGAGGTCTCGAGGGACACCCGAATCCAACTCAAATTTGAGGTCGAGTTGAGAAGACGAAGAGAGTAGGGGGAAGGGACTCGTGTCGGAGGGGACGGAACGTTCCTTGGGACACATGACCTTAAGGACCAAATCCAAAAAGAAGAACTCTTAGTCCGAACTCCTGTCCTCCGGAATAAAAGATTTTGACCCTCTGACAGACTTTAGAAACACGTAAGGGATCTTCCTGTATCCCCTGAAAGTCCTAGGAGGTAACAGTCACGTTCCAAAAGGAAGGTTTATGATTCGTCTTTCCTCCACCCCTTTATAAAAATACAAAAATTGGTAGTTCCTTCGAACGACTTGGTTTTTTATGTTTACTTGGTATCGTAGGGTAGGTACTCGTTAATCGTGTTCCACTTGACTCCTAGTTTACCTTATACTTAACTACGTCGTCGAATGGTGTCTCGGGTCCTATATCGTTTCACCAGTATTGATAACAAAAACAAACGGAATGAAAGTAAGATTTCGTAAGAGTGATACTAAAAAAAAATAATGGGGACTCTATCCTTCTTTCTCAGTTTCACCCGGGGTAAAGAGACTCAGTTTAGTTTTTGTAGTCTCAGTCAAAGTTTAGTACTGAGGGGTGTCATCGTTAGGTCTACAGTAACTAAATCAGACTTACAGGGGGTTTAAACGATGTCTTAGAGATCTCACCTCAGTCGTTTTTTTTAGAGATAAACGTAAAATATTACAAGTAAGAGCCGAACACTGTTACCCTTGTAAAAGCCAAGATCCTACTTAATTACGAAGTAATTATATAAATTATTCTTAGTCTGTACTATAATAACCACAAAATTAATTACGGACACCTATATAGATATACCTTGATAAAGAACTACACTTTGTAAATCTTTGTACAGATCTTGATTGATGGGACTACCATTTTCTATTACTCAGAAAACGGAGATAAGTCTAGTTTGATAATATTCAAAGATCTAATTACACATTTATATCCTCAAGTCAAAGAGTACATCTGTAAATTTGTAGGGATATTATAGAGGTAGTCGTTCGTTTACTCAAAGAAAAAGGATTGGGTTAATATACTTAAAAACGATAAAGAAGAGAACTTTATTAAGTGGAGGAGGTAAAACGTTTAGATGTATAAAAAGACGGAAAGGTCAGTTTATAAATGGCACTTTTTTAAAGGTTTGACGTTATTACAACATTAAAAAAACGATGGGTTTCACGTAGAACCAACGTGTCAAACAATAACCAAATAAGTTCAATAGTTTATTGAACTTGATGGTCAACGGTTTGAAAAGTGGTCAACGGTTTGAACAGATCGATGTGACATGAGACCTACATCTAGTACAAAGTATATGAAGTCACATCGGGTATAACACGGACTTTGTCGTCTCGTATGTTTTCACCAGTTATATGAGGACTTACAACTCATTTACGTATAGAGTGAAAGAACTACGGTAGTAATGACCCAGAGACTCTACTTTCCCCCAGTCCTTACGGAATGAGAAGGAGTCGAGTGAAGGAACTGGGTTACACTGGGTTCCCACAACCTGTCAGTTCACACCTTTCCTTAATAGAGGGAACGGGGGGAGTGGGTTGTGTAGAACAGATCTCAGTCGAAATCTGTAACTCTTACAGATATTAGTCCGACCTACTTTTCTAGTAAGGATGGAATCTTTCCTAGACAATATAGAAAGGGAGTTGTTCCTCGTTCTGGGGTAATTCATAGGTGACTTCGTGTCTATCACATACCCATACCTTCTTCTCTGTGTGTCTTTCCCGACACACAACAATGTATACCCTTTACACTCATAAACTATATAAAGAGTACCAATAAAAGATTCCTACGTTGATGTTTCACACATGTATTATGTATATTCATCATATTTAGATTTCACTAGTTATATGTAAATACAACGACGTCTATAAACTAAAATCTAGTGTCATCTAAAAACCTCAAACACGTCATATCGTCACTCTTGGTCGGTGTCTGTAGACGAAGGGAAATAGGACTCACACATCACGATACTAAGTAAAAAGAATCTGTGTGTATGAGGAGATCTTTACACGTAGTAAACCAGTACAAATACTAGTGGGACAAAGACTCCTGTTGAAACTGGAAGTCGGTAAGTCCTCTCACTTCTTTGAACTTCTTGTACTCATTACTACAGTCAGAGGTCGAGAATGACCAAATCACTTAACACTCTACAATAAACTAAAGAGACGATAAGTCAAAGGGGTAGATATGTCACTTCTATCATCATAGGTGCACAATCTTAACAAAACTCGCAATTTACTCTACATATATTCGGTGAGTCGTATTACAATTCCTTTTTATAGGTCAGTAAGTAGGTAAGTACATTATTTATAATTATTACATGGGTGATACACAGTCGAGTATAAGATTATCTCTCTCTGATAAATTTAATTCGTATGTCCTGAAGGGACCACCAAGTCACCAATTCTTAGGGGGAAGGTTACGTCCCCTACTCTCAGGGTAGGGACCAGTCTCTTAATTCTAAGGAACAACGTCACCTCGTTGTTTCTAGGACCCACGACCTAGATTCTGGACTGTGTTTATTTATTTATTAAATAACTATATTTTATTTATTTCATATGTCGTGTAAGAAATAGAGGATACCGCTTCTTATTTCACTCCTTTTTCTACCCTTTGACATCTCATTCTAAAAACACGTCTGGGGTGACTAATACATATCAATTAATTTTTTATAGAATTCCCTGTTCCCTCAATCAAAACACACTTCTATTTCTTTCTCTTATCTCCTTTGTCGTTTACGTTTCGGGGAACGCAACCTCATACAAATTACTCAAACTACTTATGACATTTCCGGTCATTGGTTCCTCTTTTCTTTTAAACTACAAGTTCCATTACCCATCGAACTAGTTCATCAGAAAATATCGGTTAAGTTTTCCACACTTGTGGACCCCTTGTGGACCCCTTGGAGGTCTAGGTGTAAGGTGGTGGACGGTACAGAAAGTTCATTATCTAGTGTCTGTTAGTGTGCGATAGAGAGAGGTCCACTTAACTCGTTTCCTCAGGTATTTAAAACTTTGAATAATAGTGACAAAGGAACGAATCTTTTCTGTGTCGACGGGTTACACCGTTTCCGTAAAATACTAAACGAAAACGAACATCAAAACCCCTTCTTTTTACTTTATACTCCGTAAAGAATAGTCGTTGTTTATTACGATCTCCTATTACCCCGTGATATAAGTTTCACGATGTCTTTTACTTGTTAATAGGAACCTGGTATAAACCTGGTACTGAGAGTAAGTTCTACCCCTACTTTACCTCTGACACCCACGTACGATTCAACGAAGTCAGTACAGGTTGAGAAACTCTGGGATACCTGACATCGACCGGGACGAGGAGACAGGTACCCTAAGAGGTCTATTCTTATAACCTTACCTGACGGAACCGGATGAGGTCCTCTAGAAGGGTTCGGTCCTTAGCTTGGACGTTAAGAATACAGTGGACATAACCGTTCACCTAAGAAATGGTGATCGTAATGGACCCTTCGGGATTTATCTCTAATTACAAGTATTTTAGGTGTCAGGGACGACTTGTCTGACTTACCTATGTAAAACCCTTTTTTATTTGTTTTTGTAGTTGTAGACAAGTTGTAATAACGACTTATGTCGACACTTCCACAAAGACCTACTCTACCTGTAGACTTAGTCACCTACTCCTTTCGTCTAACGGGAAGCGTTACCCCCATCCGGAGGAGATTAGACAACTTCCGTATTTAGCTTGTTACTCTGACTCCTTTCCCCTCAAACGAGAGACGAACTGACAGAAGTTTGACCTTGGAACCAGAAGACGGAAACTCGAACACGAAACCGACCTTGATATGGTAGTCGACCTCTTCCGTGACCACTGGGTGAGGTCATGAGAACGGACCTTTGAGGGTACCTACCTCCTCGGACCATCCGACATCAGGTTCCCCAGCGCTTCTCAACCTGCTGACTCGCTGAAGTAAAAGTGAAAAGTGAAAGTATGTAACCTCTTCCTTTACCGTTGGGTCAGGTCACAAGAACGGACCTCTTAGGGTCCCTAGTCCCTCGGACCACCCGACGGCAGATACCCCAACGTGTCTCAACCTGTACTGACTGCACTGAACCGCCGTCACCGTCGTATGGTAGTCGAGAGGATATAGACGCCGAAAGATTGACGTCTAACATCCTAAAGAGTCGTAGATATTAACACACTCAGATAAGAAGTAATAGATAGATAGATAGACAGATAGTAAATAGATAGATAGATGAAAGAATAACGAAGACGAAAAGATCTTTTAGGTCTGATTGTGTTCAGAGTTAAATTCACATTGGAGGAGATTCTTCGTTGTAGAGTCCACCGATCCATTTCTTAAACGTACGGTTACGTCCTCTGAGTCCGCTGTACCAAAAGGACCCATCCCTTCTAGGGACCTCCTCCTTTACCGTTGAGTGAGGTCATAAGAACGGTCCTTTTAGGGTACCTATCTTCTCGGACCATTCGATATCAGGGACCCTAACGTTTCTTAACTTGTACTGACTCGTGTGTACGTCAAATCAAGGAGATTCTTCCGAAGAATGGAAATAAGAGTCCGAGTTGGTGAACAAAGAATGTGTCATCAATACTGTTTGTTTAATAGAAAAAATAGACAAAAGAATAAAAAATACACAGAGGGGTTGATACTTGCCCGAAGGGAGCATCGAGTCAGTCATTTCTCAGACGGACGTTACGTCCTCTGGGCCCCAGCTAAGGACCCAGTCCTTCTAGGGGACCTCTTCCTTTACCGTTGGGTATGGTCATAAGAACAGACTTCGCAGGGTACCTGTCTCCTCTGACAACCCGATGTCAGGTACCCGAGCGTTCTCAACCTGTGTTGAATCACTGATTTGGTTGGTTGATACTATACGAAGACTTCCATCTCTTGTTTACTCTGGATAAATAAAGGATTCACGGAACGGATTTCAGACTACGTTTCATCACGAGTTATTTATATATATCTTACTCACTTACCTAGTCATTTACTTAAGAACTATCGTAAAACGGATCCATTAACGTGTAAAAAGATCACCTAACTTTACGACAGAGATATAAAGACTGAAGGTTTGGTATTATAAGGTAGAACTTAAAAATAGGGAATTTAAGTTCTAACGTCAAAGGTTCATATAAAGTGTATACACGGAGTTTATAGGTTTCGATTTGAGTTAAAGAAAATGGGAGGTTTAAAGGGACAATAATGGATAGAAAAAACCAATATTGCCAGGTTTGAAAGTGGTACGAGTTCTGGTTCTTCAGTAGTAAGTAAGCAAGTAAGTATCTAAGTAATTAAACATACACCTCGTCGAGGTGTAAGATAGTGACGTACGTATTACCACTTGTTTTCCCTGTATTAAGTACAGGAGTACCTTAGAAAACGTGTTAAGGTTCATACAGCTCACGGTTTTGGATTGACAAGTAAAATGAAGTTCTTAAAGAGAACTTGACCATGGATGGAGAGTAAGTGAGGAAAGGATCTAGTTCGTCTGTAATAGAGAATAGACTTGAAAACATAGTCGAAAGTTTGACCAAAGGAACGGTGAGTAGAGTAGAGTGTACTTCAGTAAACAGTGTGATTCTCTATGAAAAGGATTTTATTTTTAAATTGATGGACTAACGGTATGTTTTGAAAGGTACAGAACGGTAACGGATGTTTTCTTTCAAGTTTAAGAATTCACACCGTATGGTACAGGAAATACTAAGTCGAGACAGTCCTGTAAGTCCAGATACTAGTACTGGAGTACATAAACGTATATAACAAGGGAATAGGACGTCAGAGAGGAGACGAAGATATATAGCTGGACCGTTTGAGGAAGTTAGGAAAAGAAAGAACAACTTCGAAAGGACTCAGGACACTGGTAGGTCTTTCTACGTTCTCGAAAACCTTGGTATAAGAGTGTTGAAAAATATCCTTAAATACGGTAACCCAAAGTAATATTTACAGTTTGTACAAATGTACAGACCTAAGGAATGATCTGGTACCCGTTGAACACTGATCTCCCACACCAAATCTGTTTGAAGATAGTCATGTGTCGGTTGTTGTGACCTTTACAATGACAAAAAACCGAATTATTTCCTTATAACTGACTTACCTGTATATTAGTCAGTAAATGGATTTTTACTGTTAATAACCACCATCTCACCTGAATTTAGAGGTTTAAGGGTAAGGTCACAAAGAAGGGATTTCGTGAAAACAATAAATAGGTCACAAAAAAATTAACTAAGTTCCCTCTTCTTTTGTTATTCCGTATAGGACCTAATCCCCAAACAAGTCTTAGTGGAACCCAGAAAGACTAAGATATCTACGAACCGAATCTGTAAGACTTTACGCGAGGGACTTTTTTTAGTGGTTAACCCTTTTCTTGTTAGTGGTTTACATGAAGAACTTTTTTTGTTGTTATGATCGTCTCCTTCACCCTCAAACCTCCGTCCGGTGACACCTAAACTTGTAGATAAAGAAGTAACTAGGTGGAACAAATGTCTACTCCTTTAGTTCCGTGTCTGAAACACAGTAGCTTGATGAAACACGGAACCATAGGAGTGAACTTTTTTTCCGTGGTACAAAACTATAGTCTACTTACTGGAAACTGTTTCTTAATCTTATTACGGACCGTGTATGATCCACAAGATTTTAAATCAAGGAGAAAGGACAGGGGGGTGGGGGACGGGGACCGAAATTAGTCTTTAGGTTTCTGTGGTTTTACCGAAAAGGCAACACACCCCTCTTCTACTAATGAGATGACTACCTAAAGAAGTAAAGTGTGTGTGAAATTGTCGGTGTCCCACAGAAGTGGCTCTGTAGAACAGTGAGTAATCGTGGTAACGACCTTTCGACTATTTGGAGTGGAGAATGAGTCGGAGATTGTGTTGACCCCTTCGGAGATAAAAGAAAATAGTAAACTTAAGACTGGAATTTCTAAAGTGAGATTGGGTTTCCGAATTAAATAGAAGACAATTTTCGTCAGTAAAAGGGGAATGTACCTTTGACGGTACGGGACTCATACGTGTCACTTTAGTTCTCTAACAGGACGGACTAAGTAGAGTCTGTGTTCCCTTTTCAGGGAGGTGGCAAGGGAAGGTAACGTCCATCTTCCCCGAAACTAATGTTCCATCGTATACTTTTGGAGTCCGACGATAACTTGTGAGGTAAGACAATTCAAAATTTCCAACTTTTTTACGGTACTTACGGTAACATACTTCAGTTGGAATACAAACAAAATGGATGACATGTAGTGTCATGTGAAGGACTATCGACTTTCAAACACAACAAAACTGATATAGACTTGTTTATACGTATTTTACATATAAGTTGTCTATAAAGTGAATTTTTGTTTCTTTGCAAACACAGAAATCTAACGGGGTCTTGGACTCCCGATGACTCTTAATATTTATTTAAACCGAAGTGTTCAGATGTCAGTATTTACTGTAAAGAAATTTACTACCTTCACCCCTCTTAACTCAACATGTCCTTGGAGGACAAATTGAGGGAAGGAGGGTTTATACAGGTTTTAAATTTCTTTCGAGGAGATTTATATTAGGAGTCAATTTTTCCTTGGAAAATAAGGATCAATAACCCCTTTCTGGACAAATTGACAAATATGGTAACGAAACAAAAGAATTTTAACTACGTCTTCCTAGTACCCAGGTCAAGGAAATTTTATGATACAAAATAGTGAGAGGTCAACTACCCGCGTTAGGTCCTACTCCTTTAACCTTTGTCGACCTCATCTATGTTATTGAAGAAAACTTTTCTGTCGAGTGTTAATGAACTCTTTTTATCTCTACCGTGGTCTTGTCATGTAGAGTTTTACACCAAAGACCTACCGGTCGTAGTCGTAATGGACCCTTGAACGAGTTTTACGTTTTACACCCTGGAGTGAACTGGATGTCTTACTCTTTAAGACTCTCCTCCCGGGTCTTCAGACACAAAAACAAAAACGCCATGGGTCCCTAAGACTATGTGTGTTTTGCCGATTTGTACTCTTGATCTGGTACCCTTTCTCATTGTTCTCTCTCCCTGAGAACTTTTCGGTCTCTCCTCACTAAGTCCCTGTCAAGTAATAGTTTTCACTGGTGTCTTCCACGATTAGGACACAAATTATGGATTGTGAAGTTACACGTAGACAAAGATTTAGACTTTAATTTTCTGTCTGATATTTGACGAAGATTCTTGTCACCTTTTATGTTCGATTTCCTTTATTCGGTCTCAATCTTTTCAACAACCAGTGTCTCATTGTTGTTACCAAAATAGTGAACCTAAGTCTAAAAAAAAGAATATCAGATATACCAATAAAAGTATATTTATTTGTTCCATACTCTAATTTATATACGTATATTCAACTAACAATTTTATATGATTATGTGTGAAAAAAGGGACATACTCTTATTAAACATCATCTGTTTACGAAGACGGGTCTTTCTGGTCTTTTCAACACGTTTTTTTTTTTTTTTTTTTTTAACGACATTCCGGAGACTCCCAACAGATTCGTCAGTCTAGGATCTTTCTTCCCTCGAGTAACTCCCTTTGGATTGAAAACGTAGGTCAAAGGAGACTTTCACCCAGATTGGTGCTGGTTGTCGAAGTGAGAATGTATGTATGGATTGATGTTACGTCTTTGTTACACATATGGTTCTGTACATGTTCCTCAAAGTATTCACATGATAAACGTTCTTAGGTTTTGACTATTGATGAGTTTACGGGTATTTAGTGTCTCACCTACTCATTTAACACCATTAAAAGTGTGTACTCCGTTACTCTTACTTAATTACTATCGACACACGTTATTGTACCTACTTTGAATGTTTATCACACTATATAGGACAAATGCAGTTCAAACTTTAGTACGTTTCCTTTAGATACTACAATCTTCAAGTCTATCTCCAAGAGAGACTCCCACAATCTTTTATCCTCCTCCTTCCTCCTCAGAAAGACCCGAGACTAGTACAGGAACGAACGACTTCGGACGTGACACACAAACGAAACATCGTTAAGTCGAGAGACCTATGAACACTAAACCCGTGAAAAGGAATACATAAATGTCAAAATATTTTCGAGAATAAAATTTTCTATACAATTCTTCTTTCTAAAACAAACAAACAAACAAACAAAGTAAAGGGACAGTATAAACAGACCTCGATCAAGTAGTGTACTCAGATACGATGCTTCCATACCACTTAAGGGTCGGTCATTAACCACCGTCCTCTTACACCAGTGATTCTTAGAGCCTAGTCCCTCATCTGTTTGGACGTCCACGTAACGACCTACCCAAAAGGGAATAGTGACTTCACTTCACTAGTGACGTCACCGTCTATTAGACATCTTGACTTACTCCTAATTCACTCCCTAAGGTAGACTTCATGAATCGGGTATTTACACTCAAGAATTCCTCCAAGTCAAGTCGAGTCAGAGAGTCAACACAGGCTGAGAAACGTTGGGGTACTTAGTGTCGTGCGGTCTGGAGGGACAGGTAGTGGTTGAGGACCTCAAGTGAGTCTAAGTGTAGGTAGCTCAGGCACTACGGTAGGTCGGTAGAGTAGGAGACAACAGGGGAAGAGGAGGACGGGGGTTAGGGAGGGTCGTAGTTTCAGAAAAGGTTACTTAGTTGAGAAACGTACTCCTCCGGTTTCATGACCTCAAAGTCGAAATCGTAGTAAGGAAGGTCTCTTTAGGGTCCTAACTAGAGGAAGTCTTACCTGACCAACCTAGAGGACCGTCAGGTTCCCTGAGAGTCCTCAGAAGAGGTTGTGGTGTCAAGTTTTCGTAGTTAAGAAACCGCGAGTCGGAAGAAGTGTCAGGTTGAGAGTGTAGGTATGTACTGGTGTCCTTTTTGGTATCGGAACTGATCTGCCTGGAATCAGCCGTTTCATTACAGAGACGAAAACTTATAGGACAGATCCAACCAGTATTGAAAGAAGGTTCCTCATTCGTAGAACCGACGTCAGTGGTAGACGTCACTAAAACCTCAGGGGGTTTTATTTCAGACTGTGACAAAGGTGACAAAGGGGTAGATAAAAGGCACTTCACTACCCTGTTCTACTGTACTACAATCAAAAGACTTACAACTCGAAATTCGGTTGAAAAAGTGAGAGGAGAAACTGAAAGTAGTTCTCCGAAAACTTAAGGAGAAGTGAAAGACGGTATTCCCACCACAGACGTATAGACTCCACTAACTATAAAGAGGGCCGTTAGAACTAAGGTCGAACACAAAGAAGTTCAGGTCGCAAAGAGTACTACATGAGACGTATCTTCAATTTATTCGTCCCACTGTTATATATCGGAACTGCATGAGGAAAAGGATAAACCTTGGTCAGACAACGTGGTACAGGTCAAGATTGTCAACGAAGGACTGAACATATATCCAAAGAGTTCTCCGTCCAGTCCACCAGACCATACGGGTAGAGAAAGTCTTAAAAGGTGTCACTAGGTGTGTCAGTTTCCGAAACCGTATCAGTTATTTCGTCTTTAGCTACAAAAAGACCTTGAGAGAACGAAAAAGGTACTAGGTCGCCTACAACCGTTAAACTATAGACCAAGGAGACGGAAAACATGCTGGTCGAACTTGTAGTCCTTCAAGTGCCAAATGTATAACGACTTCGGACCGAACCTCTTAAAACTCGTAATGAAATGATCGTACACTCTACTCACGTTAACACACCATCAAACTCGTAAGAAACCGTAACGGAAAGAAACCCTGACCTTACTTTTGACTGGAAAAGGTCAGGACACCGGTGACGACTCAAAAGGTTTAAACGACCGTATAAGTCACGTCGTGAAAGTGTTGTAGTAGAAAGTCTTAAACTTTATCAAATTGACCTTAAGGTAGTGGAGGTGATCGAAACAAGGATCACTACGAAAGATTCCGGGTGAACTGAAGTGTAAGGTCCTACAGACCGAGATCTACTCACTGGTGTGGTAGCACTAATAGACCCAGTACTTCTAGAAAAAACATGTCAAGAAGACATATAAGAACGGTGGAGAAGAATTATAGAAGACGAAGACAATCCAGGTATGGTAAAGACAGGAAATAGCTCGGGTAGAAACGTACGTTACAAGGGAACCATAGAGATTAAAAAAACTTCTCTAGAGATCAGAAAGGGTAAGACAACAAAAGGAGCTAAAGAAACGTGACTAGCGACTTCTTTAGAAAGAATAGAGAAGAACGATAAGAAACCTTAAGACGTGATTCGTGTCCGCCGACACCGGTTGTCTGATTCGCACCGGCTCTCTTGTATGGGGTGCAGGTTCCAGTCCCAGTCCCCGAATCTCACGGGTCCGACGTCGCCGTGTCCTTTCCGGCTCCCCTCGATGGGACGTAGGCTCCGGTCCCTGCCGCCGTTCTCCTCGATGGGATGCAGGCTCCGGTCACCACCGAGGGCTCCGGTTCCCACCGCCGGTCCTCCTCGTTGGGGTGCGGGCTCCTCGCCACCGATGGACCCACGTCCTCCCGGATCTTCTCGGTAGGGTGCAACTTCTAGTCCTTCCCCCCGCCATTCCCCTATGGGGAGTAGGTTCCATTCCTCGTCACCGACGTGAAACGACCTCTTCGGTACTTCTCTATGGGGTGAGGGTTCCATTCTCTTTGGGTTCATTCTACCATCCACAACGTTCTCCCGTAGTCTCCCGTCTATGTGACTTTGGTACGAGTGTCTTTTGATCAGTTAGATTAGTGTGATCCTGGTGTCGGAACAGATTGAGTTACTTTGAATTCCTCTATCTCCACCGGACTACCAGTTCTTATTTCCGGTACTTAGATTCTCTTTATCTTTTGTCGAAAGGACTATGGGAACCAGATACACTGACGTGGGGAAAACTCATTATCTTTATAACACCAGTGACAGGACCCTCTCACCTATAGGACTTATAGATGATCTCATAAATGACTTATAAATGACTTAGACGTATGAGAATGACGAGGGAGAAGTGGTCTCAGAGGTGCAACCAGATGTCTCGATCAAGTAATCGAAAACCTAGGACCCGGTGTGTACCTTGGTCTCCGAAAGGTGCCTTAAGAGGGAACTTCTGTAACCCAACAACGTTATGTCCCGACACACGGTTTAGATATGATTAAAGAGGTTTACTTTCTTAGAGGACACAAGACTAAAAAGTCCTGAATTAAAAGAAGAACACATCGTAGAATTGATCTTACTTCTCCCGAACATTACTAGATGTCAGTACTTATTTTTCTTACTGATTTTCATGATTAATCGGATTAACCTTAGGTGTTTTTACGGGGTTTAGAATGAAACATTTATAAGTGGAGACTAGTGTCTTAAATAGTCCCACCAAAAAGTTGTCGTTACAGTACTCAGGATCTCAGACTGAAGGAGAAAGTGCCACCGTACGATTCGGTCGTGTCTTTGAGACTACGTCTACAACTTGTCACCCAATTCCTTTCGGTTTCCTCGTTACAGGACCGTTGGAATTTTCCCTGGAGTTCCCGTACGACGAGTAGGACGTGAGGGACCAAATTCCGTAGATAGAGAATTTTCCGTCCCCTTTAAACAGACACCATCGCACCCAACGTTAGGAGATCCCTCTACAAAGATTCTTAGTATAATAATTTTATCGACGACTCGTTTTCCGACGCTAAGGGTTTCGGTGAAACTCGTGTTTATTATTCTCTGTCTCTACTCCAGTAGAGGAATTTCCAGTCGACGTAGGGGTCTATACGTGAATGGAGTTGGGGGTGAGTGTCTCTTGGTTTCTTACCTTTCACGCCCTCGGATACGGGTGCACAGACGTCGTCTGGGTCGTGGACCGGTCCGGACCGTCGATCCTCCCCGGGGTGGGGAAGAAGAGACGGTTTGTAACAAGGTACATGGACCGGTGACGGTCCCAAAACGTCGGAGTCTGCGAATTGGTGGAAAAGGCTTTCATGGAGAGGGTGAAATGGAGTTGGGGTGGGTAGGGTAGGGAACTGGTCTGGACATTAATGCCCTGGACTTTTCGTCGGAGTCTCTATGGTGTGTCCCGTCCCGTCGGGGGTCGTCCGTCACCTCGACATTCGAAAAGAAAGATATTGTAGGGACGTAACACCGGTAGAACGTAGTTAGTGAGTAACGGTGGGTGTCCCCCGACACGGACGGTCTGGACGGAGAGTGTGAAGACCCGTGTCTCGTTCTTATTCTACCTGAGGGGGTCGCATACTGACCGTAGAGGAGAAAGTGGAGGGACCAAGACAACAGTACCTTCCCGGGTGTCTTCACATGTCTGTGGGGTTTCAAAAGGTACGGAGGATGTTTGTCGTTGTGAAACGGGGGAAATCCAGACATAGACACGTGTGGTCGGTGGAGTTCCCGTTACCTTGGTCCTTCTTCTGTGGACACCCAGGACGTACGTCCGAATCCGGATGAACCCGTCCCTTAATGGTTCCACGAAGAGTTCCACACCGGATCTTCCTCCCCACACCCAGGAACCTTCCATGTAGGTGAACCGGACGTCTAAGAAACGGGACATCCCTCCCTACGTAGGTCCCTTTTCGGTCTCAACTCGAGAAATTTTCCTGCCTTGGTCCTACTCCGTGGGTGGTGGATGAGATCCGAACCATGGTGGTGGCTGAATGGTTCCCCAGAGGACCGAAGAACACAGAAGAAAGAAAGTGACTTCAGTAAACATCCCCTAGGTTAGTTTCCAAAGTACCAAGGGTAACAGGAGACTGTTTTTGTGTCGAAAAGACGGTCTAGTAGGTATTAGACTTAGGTTGGACGGAAGACTTTGGGAAAGGAATGGTACGGGTTTGTAAGACATTGGTCCTTTACCCCATAATTTTCCCTTCTGGATCCGTCATTTCCCTGTACACACTTCACCGGTGGTACAGAAGACTCTTACTATAGTGGACGGTGGGGAGTGTTAGAAAAGACTCAAACGAGGTGTAACACTCACTTTAAACCTATCTCCTCAAACACACGGTTTAGTGTCGGTGAACGGAATTGACAGAACTACCGTCATTATAAAAGGACGAAAGGACTGTCAATGCTACGACTAGGTCAAATACGGTGGGAAGGGACCCGTACAGTCAGTGGACCTTCATGTCTGGAGGTTCGGATGTTCCTGAACAAGAGAGGACCGACTGTGAAGACAACGTTCTCGACACCCGGGGATCGAGACTCCCGAAACTGACGTCCATCTTTACTCTAAGGGGTCCTTTTACCCGGTCCCCGGTAATGTAAAAACGTCAGTCTCGTCGACAGGACTTCGTGATAAGATCCATTAAAGTCACCAAGGGACAGGGAGGTAGGGAGTCTCCTCCCACAACAACGGCGAGTATCAAAGAGGGGTCTCATCAGTGACTAATAGTCGGTAGGAGTCAGGAGGATCAGGTATCGGACAGTGATTAATGTATACGAGTTAGAGAGAACCTCGAAGTATATATGTTTTGGTGTTGAGTTCCACCACTTTATGACTGGGTAAAAGGAAAAGAGTGGGTATATAGAGAGTTGACTGTCAGGGTTCCTCTTCTACGGACTCCGACTTTGAGTAGAGAAAAGTGGTTGTGTTTCGAGGGAACTTGAACAGAAGTGTGTGGAGTTAGTAGTAGTACTAATCCAACGAAATTCTCACTTGACTTAAAAGAACCGGAGTCAGTTGAGAGTGATAGACAGTCGTCCCTTGTCTTTCAAGACACCAGGAGAAAAAAGAATACCCTTCCCTACCGAGTCTCTGACCGAGACACATTCATTGGGGATCAAGTCGTCGTGACCGAAGTCAAAGTTATAAGTCATTTCGAGAGTCCAAAAAAAGAAGGAAGAGAACGAAAGGACCCCACGTAGTGGAGGACCGAACAAAGAATTTGACCGACTAACAACCTCATGATCGACTTAAGACCCATGACAGAGTAATTTCCGAAGAACGAATTGTTAACATCTATGAGTAGTTTTACGATTGAAAGTAATACTAATCTTCTACTTCAAAAGAAATAGACTGGAGTCGTCTTCCCCACTCTAGATCTTCGTAAAAACTTTGAGACGGTGACTTCCCATGAATGTCTCGACTTGAGACGTCGAGGTCTACACGGTCGGGGTCGTGGGACATGAGTCCATTTATTGAAGACACATGGAACCAGAAGGAAAGACACCTTACCCCTACTATTTAGATGTATAGTATCCAGTATCCATTACATTATGTGAATCGGTTCCCGGACGATACATCATTCACAAGTCACGTAGGAACTACGTAATAACAGAAAAAACAATAAGTCTACTAATAATGACCTTCTCTTTTAATGGAAAGTACTTCCTCTTAATACTTAGGAATATACCCATATACCCAAGTGGAGAGGAATATCTCTTATTACTCCCCTCCAGAAGTTAATCTTATTTTAACACGGATGTCACTTCTTTTGACCATTAAAGTTTCTTGGTTGGTTTCTTAAACTCTTGGTCACGACTTTACTCCGACGGTAAAGAATTATGTTCGATATTATTACCTCGGAATCGTTACTGGTCAACGAGAGTATTCTTGAATTATACGTAATTAAGTACATTAGATGGGTTGTTAAAATACCCCACCATAGTGGTAATAAGAGTGACTTTTTATTCGAATAAATTGAATATACGTCTCATGTAGTACTATTTACGACCTGACCTACTTCTTGTTCGACCTTAGTTCTAATGACCCTCTTTATAGTTATTGGACTCTATACGTCTTCTACTTTCACTTTCTCCTCTCACTTTTGTAACCGAATTTCGAGTTGTAAGTCTTTTGATTCTAGTGCCGTTAACCAGGGTAGTGAAGTACCGTTTATCTACCCCTTTGTTACCTTTGTCACTGTCTGATAAAACCCCCTGAGGTTTTAGTGACGTCTACCACTAACGTCGGTACTTTAATTTTCTGCGAACGAAGGACCTTCTTTTCAATACAGGTTTGATCTGTCGTATAATTTTTCGTCTCTGTAATGAAACGGTTGATTCCAGGTAGATCAGTTCCGATACCAAAAAGGTCATCAGTATATACCTACACTCTCAACCTGGGATTTCTTTCGACTCGTGGCTTCTTAACTATGAAAACTTGACACCACAACCTCTTCTGAGAACTCCCAGGGAACCTGACGTTCCTCTAGGTTGATCAGGTAGGATTTTCTCTAGACAGAACTTATAAGTAACCTTCCTGACTATAACTTCGACTTTGAGGTCATGAAACCGGTGGACTACGTTTCTTGAATGAGTAAAATTTTCTGGGACTACAACCCTTACTAACTTCCGTCCTCCTATTCCCCTACTGTCTCCTACTCTACCAACCTACCGTAGTAGCTGAGTTACCTGTACTCAAACACATTTGAGACCCTCAACCACTATCTGTCACTCCGGACCACACGACGTCAGGTACCCCAGTGTTTCTCAATCTGTGCTGACTCACTGACTTAACTTCACGTATCCCTAATTTATAGAACGGTTTACAGTAAGTCCACATTCTGACTCCCTGTTCTGAATTTGGGTCCGTCAGACTAAAATAATAACCGACTTCTGGTATCTTCGATCTGTTTTTGTGACATGAATAGGAGTCTACTTCCGAACAAGGGTGATACACGTCGTGAACCTGGTTAATGTAATATAAATCTCTTTACACAAAGAAAGAATTCCATCTCGATTGAAATCATAGAGACTTCACAACCAAACCCCCGGTAACTTAGAATAGGGAATTACTGATCTTCCTTAAGAATGAACTGAAGAAACTAACCACCTTTCTAGAATTTTCACCGGTCTGTACCTTAGGGTCACGGGTGGGATCTGACAGTCAGAGGTTGAAGTGGTAGAGGAGGTTGAACGGGAACCGACTTATTGAGTGTGCAACCCCTTACAGGACAACTTCTGACGTTATTTGGGACGTACTGGAATATATCCCTCCTGTTACTTTAGACCCCAATCTCCTTGGGACACTCGAACCCAACCTCAAATTTAATAAAAGGAAACTTCTTCCTTCGTAAAGTAGACTCCCCCTCCTATATATTCCCTATTTATGACTCTTTAAAACCCCCCATAAAGGAAACCTGATACCTTTATCATGTATTCCGTCTGACAGATTTGAAAAGACTCATAGGTGATTAGTTTCGAACAATCACTAACTCCATACTTTAAACTGTAAATGGTATCTTCTGGTTTTCTCTTACACACCAGAACCGAGAGAGTATTCAACTATTGTAGTAACCTCTCTGTTCTTTTTACTTACCTTATTGTATAACACAACCCAGTTTTCTATACGATGGTTTAAAATCAGTAAATCAGAAGGGTGCAGAGACGAAAGAAAAGATGTTTTATTTTCCTGAACTAATTTATTGAATAACCCGAAGGTCAAGTTCTACCACGTCGTCTTCCTTCATGTAGGTAGAGGAGGACGTTCTCGTGGTTTTAGGGTTGATCGACAACTTGTTGGTAACTGTCCTCCTATGACCTTGGGTGGTTATTACTATAGAGTACAGGTTTCTGTTCTTTCTTGGACATTACTCTACCACCCTCCCCGTGTTAGTACTACTTTAGTTTATGATGTGGACGGTCCAACCACTGGGTGTTTGACTTCTCGTTATTATGGTTTCTTCAAGAGGGTGACAACATTTCAAGACTCGGGGTTTAGTCCGAAGAGTAGGTCCCCTAGGTCTTTTCCCTGACTCTTATGTGTCCCTTAAACTGGAACTTCCGGTCGTCCTAAACTAATGTCCTGAAGGTGTTCTGACCCCACACACACACCCCCCCTTTGTCTGAGGTAAGAACCTCCCGTGTTTGTTTTAGAACGTACGTGGTCCCGGATCCCCTTTCTTTGTCACTGGGGTGTTCTCTGACTTGATCTGGATGGGCTATCACAACCTCACAGAGGACACCTCCACACCCAGTCCGTCACCGAGGGACGTCCTTATCCCCGTGACCATCGTCATAAGAACCTTCCACGTTCACTCACTTCAACGAGTCAGCACAGACTGAGAAACGCTGGGGTACCTGACATCGGATAGTCCGAGGAGGTAGGTACCCTAAAAAGTTCCGTTCTCACGACCTCACCTGACGGTAAAGGAAGACGTCCCCAGAAGGGCTGGGTCCTTAGTTTGGACCCAGAAGGTGTAACGTCCGTCTACCAAATGGGAGATTCGGTGGACCATATTTAGGAGAACCTCCAGTGGTAATTAGGATGGTATCTCGTACATCTGGGGTCCCGAGCCCAGTGGAGTCCGGTTTGTTGATTGTCCCTCCTTCATGTTGGGGTAGGTAGTCATCTATTAACCTACCTTCTAAATGGTTCGTACCGGAAGAGGTGGTCTAGTTCTGGGTCGAAAAGGGTGTCGGTTAGGGAGGGTAGTCCTCTGAATGTATTCGGAGAATCGGAGTAGGTGGTCTCCGTCTGTCTCTTTATTCTTCTTGGTTTTAGGGTTCACCGATCTTGTTTTTGATGTAATTCTTTCAATTAGTCCTACTTTTTCGTCACCCAATATTGGATCTACTTCCCTGTTCTATTTTGTGGTCTTTTTGTTGATTTACTTTACCTCTGTCCGTTGATAAGTCTTTTTTTTTCTTTTTTGTTAAGTCTTATTAGTACCACTCCTACTGGGTCCTAGAACCTTTATCTTACCTCTTCTCCGTTCTTTATAAATGATTTCTGGATCTTCTTGATTTCTTGTTTGTATGTCTCTACTTGTTATATGATCTTCCTTAGTTATCGTCTTGTTGACTTCGTCTTCTCGTCTATTCACTGGACCTCCTGTCTTCCCACCTTTAGTGACGTCGTCTTATATCCTTTTCCTTGAAAATTTTTACTTCTGTCGGATTCTCTTGAGACCCTGTTGTAATTTACATGATTGTAAACGTAATTCACAGGGTATTCCTTTTCTCTCTCTCTTTCCTGGATTCTTTGATACACTACTCTATTTTCGACTTTTGAAGAGGTTGTGTCCTTTCCTTTATCAGTTAGTTCAGGTCCTTCACGTCCCTCAGGGTCCGTCCTATTTGGGTGTCTCCTTGTGTGGTTCTGTGTATCATTAGTTTGACTGTTTGTAATTTCTGTTTTGTAATTTTTGTTGTTCCCTCTTTACTGTTTATTGTATTTTCCCTTGTGAGTAATTCAATAGTCGACTAAAGAGTTGTCTTTGGGATGTCTGTTCTTTTGATGGGTCGTTCTGAGAACAAGTTTGAACTACTTCTTTAGTCTTGAAAACGAAAGGTCTGTTCGTGTTGAGTCGTGGTGGTTTGGTCGAAATGTTATTTACGATTTCCTTGAAAAAATCCGTCTTTATGTTATCTTCCTTTTTTTTTTAGATGGGTTTTATTTGGGTTTTGTCAATTCTTTTGGTATTATCCTAGTATATATAGTTGTTAATGGAGTTTACATTTGTCTAATTTACGTGGTTGGTTTTCTTCGTCTAACCGATCCACCAACTTTTGTACACGAATATACGTGAAGGTGAACGGCGTATAGAGATGAATTGGGAGGTTTAAAATACATTGATAAAACATAACAATCCAATTAGTACAAAGGTAATATCGAAGGTAAACATTAACAGAAAATAAAAAAAATTAAAAATAAAAGACCGATAACTAACACTTTTGACTACTTGTAGAAAATTTGACACTAGTATGTTAACAATAAGTGAATTATAGTAACATAGTACTAACCAATTGTCTTTTATTATCTTAAGACATAGTGATTTCGATGGTAAAAGTACGACAAGTATGACAAGTACCCCAAGAGTTCCGTTCTTATGACTTCACCAAACGGTAAGGGAAGAGGTCACCTGGTGTAAGACAGTCTGGAAGGTGGTTCTGGGTAGGTAGAACCCACCGGGATGTGCCGTACCGAATCAAAGTGACTTAATCTGTTCCGACACTAGGTACACTAATCTGACTGATCAAATTACACTGATACCGAAGTCACACATACGGGAGATTACGGGAGAGTTATGAATGGTATTACGAACCCAAAGAGAATGGAACCTATGCCCCACAGACAAGTGTCGACGAGGTCGTTTTACGTCGACGACGAGGAATGGAACCTACTCCCCATAGAGGAGTGGCGGCGGGGAGGACTGGAACTTGCACCTCATAGAGGAGAGCCGGAAGGACTCGGTCGCGTTGGTGGTGAGGAACCTGTACCCCATGAGTTATACGGTCGTTTAAACTTTTTCAGTCGTGACCGGTGTCCTGACCTTTTCCAGTCAAAAGTAAGGTTAGGGTTTCTTTCCGTTACGGTTTCTTACGAGTTTGATGACGTATTAACGTGAGTAGAGTGTACGATCATTTCATTACGAGTTTTAATAGGTTCGGTCCGAAGTCGTTATGCACTTAGTACTTGAAGGTCTACAAGTTCGATCAAAATCTTTTCCGTCTCCTCGGTCTCTAGTTTGACTGTTGTAGGCGACCTAGTACCTTTTTCGTTCTCTCAAAGTCTTTTTGTAGATAAAGACGAAATAACTGATGTGGTTTCGGAAACTGACACACCCAGTGTTATTTGACACCTTTTAAGAATTTCACTACCTTTATGGTCTGGTGGACTGGACGGAGAACTCTTTGGATATACATCTAGTCCTTCGTTGTCAATCTTGACCTGTACCTTGTTGTCTGACCAAGGTTTATCCTTTTCCTCATACAGTTCCGACATATAACAGTGAGACGAATAAATTGAATGTACGTCTCATGTAGTACTCTTTACGACCCGACCTCCTTCGTGTTCGACCTTAGTTCTAACGGTCCTCTTTATAGTTAGTGGAGTCTATACGTCCACTGTGGTTGGAATACCTTCTCTCACTTCTCCTTGATTTTTCGGAGAACTACTTTCACTTCCTCCTCTCACTTTTTCAACCGAATTTCGAGTTGTAAGTCTTTTGATTGTAGTACCGTATAACAGGGTAATGAAGTAACGTTTATCTACCCCTTTGTCACCTTTGTCACAGTCTGAAATAAAAACCCCCGAGGTTTTAACGACGTCTACCACTAACGTCGGTACTTTAATTTTCTATGAATGAGGAACCTTCTTTTCAATATTGGTTGGATCTATCGTATAATTTTTCGTCTCTGTAATGAAACGATTGTTTTAGGCAGATCAGTTCCGATACAAAAAACGTCATCAGTACATACTACACTCTCAACCTGACACTTCTTTCGACTCGTGGCTTCTTAACTATGAAAACTTGACACTACAACCTCTTCTGAGAAGTCTCAGGGAACCTGACGTTCCTCTAGGTTGGTCAGGTAAGACTTCCTCTAGTCGGGACCCTAAAGAAACCTTCCTTACTACAATTTCGACTTTGAGGTTATGAAACCGGGGGAGTACGTTTCTCAACTGAGTAACCTTTTTCTGAGACTACGACCTTTCCTGACCCCCGTCCTCCTCTTCCCCTGCTGTCTCCTACCCTACCGACCTACCGTACTGACTGAACTACCTGCACTCAGACTCACTTGAGGCCCACAACCACTACCTGTCACTCCGGACCGCACGACGTTACGTACTCCAGCGTGTCTCAACCTGTACTGACTCACTGAGTCGCTGGTAAATTATCTTTTTGGACATTGGTGAAAAATTTTAGATCTACATATAGTCTTAATAGAACTTTAAGAAACTTTTTATGTTTACGGGTTTGTAATGAAAAAAAGAGATTTCGAGGTCTACACAAAGATTACTCGTCCGTACAAATTTTTGTTGACCTGATATACTAATATAAAATGAAAATTAATGAAACAAAGTGATAAAGATAAAGTATAAATCACGATAAAGTAAATCAAATATAAAATGTCAAAGAGGTTGAGAACAAACAAAAAAAAATCACAAGAAAGAGTTCGGAAACTGTTCGTATCATCTTTTCCAAAACATATATTTATATATATATATATGTGTGTCTGTGTGTATCATACATATTTTATATATAAAATCTTTTTGAATATTACAAATGGTTTGATTTTTTAAATACTGTAAAACTAAGATGAACAAACTGAAGCATACTTATCTTACGATCTCAGGATCAAGTATAAGTGAGTTTTGAAACTATATCAAGGTACATAAAACCGTAGATAATAATGACGATTTACAGATCTTTCAAATAATAGAATCACTAATTTTTTTAAACTTTCACACAACTTTGAAGATTAAGTTAAGACTTTTATATTTCTTATAATATCACATTTTTTGATCCTTTAATATACTGTCAAAATAATTGATTTTATGTCTAAAACAAATTCGAAGTGTTTCAAAATACGATCATAGGTAACAAACAAAAGTGTGGAATAAGTTCTGAAGTTTAACATAGATTAACGTTACTTGTCGAAGTTGATGTACGTTGTTTAAGACTATTTAAGAGAAAAGTAAAAGTAAGATAATGTTTATAAAAGATTAAAAGGAACAATACCAAAGAATCTTGTGGGTAAATTTTCACCTGAAAATTAAAAGTTTATGTACCTGAAAAATTTCATAAAAACTATAATTCAAGAGTGAAACTATAATTAAAGAGTAAATTTATGAAAGAAGAAATGTTAATGGGATACAAAAAAAGTCAGAAGATTGAAATAACTCCAAAAGTTACCGATACGACTAGTTTCTAGAGAGATATTTACAGTGTAACGTGAACTTTTATACACCCAATAAAAGTTTACAGAAAACTACAACTAGAGATTGTATTAGGGTGTCACTATGTTCTTGTCTGACCCATACTGAAATTATGGAAATTTGGTACTTTAAAAACGTGGATCAATCGTACAGGGAACTATACAAGGATCAAATATGAGATGTACTGAATTTATCTTAAACACAGGATGACAATACACTTTTAACATATGTAGAATTAATACAACTTAACTAAGTATCACCAAAAGTCCAGATAATATAGTAAAATGAAGGTACATATAAGTAAGATAATTAAAAACTCTCAGACTATAATTTTGAAGTCCATTTTGAGAATTAATGGATGAATTTTATTAACATTATATATCACCTTACTATACATTGACAATATATAAAAGGTTTAGATGACATTTACACAATAGTATAAAAGTATTAATTTTTTTTTGAAAAACCTATCAAATCGAAACTTCTCTTACCGTGTCTCCTCTTAACAAACCTTTAAATTTGAACTACGTTCATAGTAACAATATAAAGTAAATAAGTAAGTCGTTTTTACTCAACTTACGGACTATATACGGTTTGTGAGGAAACCCGTGTACTCTGTCTGATTGGTTTTCTCTCTATTTGTCGGGAGGGTAGTTCGTCAACTGTAATTTCGACTTCCTCTGACTACTTCTTGTTATTCGTCATATGATTAATATATTACAAACTTTCACGGTATTTTTAGATATTCGTGTCATTGTCTCTAACTCTCTAACTCTCACACATTAAAATTTACACCCATCCGAAATAACTCTTTTATTGAGTTTACTTCTCTATTTCTTACATTCGGTTAACACAGACACACCTATAGACCCCCTTCTTAGAAAGTCTCTCTCTTTCGTCGGTCACGTTTTAGAGAATCTACAACCGAGTAGACCAATCTCTTTGTCGTCTCACCAGTCATATGAAACCCTACTCTACCATGGGACTAACACACCCCGAAACGTCTTGAAGTACTTTCGAAATTGAAAGAGAGTGATTACTCACTCCACCTTCCCCTCCTCGAAACCTTTCAGAATTCATCATCACTGTCCTACTGAGACCAACGGTTTCAACTCTTATCGGTTCTAATTTTCTTGCCCCTGGTCAATCCTTTAATGACGTCACTAGGTCCGTTTCCCACTACCACCGTGCCTGGTCTCACCATTGTTACATCCTCTCTTTATCACTCTTCGACGTAAGATTTCTATCCAAGTCACTCTAAAAGACTCAAAGAAGTAAAACCCTATTACCTCAGTGAGTCCAATCAGGTTTAGTGATCGTGAGTATTTTCTTGTTTCTTATTGATCACCTTTAACGAAAGAGGTCACTTGTGATAAATGATACTACAATCGTACTCCAGGTCGAGAAGTAGAGAAGGACATAAGGATATAAGGATCTAATCTACCGAGAAGAGAGAGTTCTGAGTACGAGAGACAAACGGGTCAAGGAGAAATGTAGAGTAGGTATGTGTTTAAACCACAATCAATGGTGGAGTAAGAGTAAATGGGTGACTTACGGAAGACGTTGTTGGAACACTCATTAATATATCTAAGGATCCATCCATCCATCCATCTATCTATCTATCCACTTATTAAGGGTTCATTCGTTTCGGAACAGTTTGAGGAGAGGGTTAAAACTTGATTAGTTAACAAGGTATAGGTCAAGATTTAAAACGAAGAACTGGACGTACGTCCAAAGAATCCTCTGTCCATTCCACCAGACCATGAGGGTAGAGACATTCTTAAAAGGTCAAACAACATTAGGTGTGTCAGTTTCCGCAACCGTATTAACTACTTTGTCTTCGTTAAAAAAAATTGAGAGAACGAAAAAGGTACTAGGTCACTTTCAACCGTTAAACTAAAGATTAATGAGACACAAAGTTTTGGGTCGAACATGTAGACCTTCGAGAACCAAGTGTATGATGACTTCGGACAGAACTTCCTAAAACTCTTATTAAAACGATCGTATACTTTACTCTCGTTAACATACCATTAAACTTGTAAGAAGTCGTAACAGGAAGAACCCTGACCTTACTTTTGACTGCAAAGGGTCAGGACACCAGTGACAACTCAATTGAATGTACGTCTGATGTAGAACGTTTTAGGGTTCGACCTACTTAGTGTCCGACCTTAGTCCTAACGGTCCTCTTTATAGTTGTTGGAGTCTAATTGTCTACGATGGTGAAATTACCTTCTTTCACTTCTTCTTGATTTCTCGTAAAACTACTCTTACTTTCTCCTCTCACTTTCTCGACCGAACTTTGAGTCGTAAGTTTTTTGATTCTAGTACCGTGGACCAAGGTAGTGAAGTACGTTTATCTTCCCCTTTTTCACCTTCGTTACTGTCTAAAAATAAAAGAACCTGAAGTTTTAGTGACACCTACCACTGACGTCGGTACTTTAATTTTCTATCAACTAGAAACCTTCTCTTTAATACTGTTTGGATCTATCGTATAATTTTCGTCTCTACAGTGAAACGGTTGTTTCCAGGTATATCAGTTTTGATACCAAAAAGGTCATCAGTACACGTCTACACTCTCGACCTGGTATTTCTTCCAATGTACGACTTCTTGACTACAAAAACTTAACACCACGACCTCTTCTGAGACCTCTCAGAGAACCTGACCTTCCTCTACTTTGGTTAGTTAGGATTTCCTTTAGTTGGGACTTATAAGTAACCTTCCTGACGACAATTTCGACTTCGACGTTATGAAACCGGTGGACTACGTTTCTCGACTTAGTTACCTTTTCTGGGACTGTTACCTTTTATGACTTCCGTTTTCCTCTTGCCCCACCGTCTTTTACTCCGTCAATCTATCATAGTGGTTGAATTACTTGTACTTAAACTCGTTTGAGACCCTATATTACCTTCTGTCTCCTCACACCACACGACATCAGGTACCCCAGTATTTGTCGACCTGTACTGAATCGATGACTCGTTGTTGTTCCTTTCTAAATCTAGGTCAACAGAGACGTAAACAAATACACGAACGAATCAATCTTCATTTTATATTTTATCAGGTGGTCCTTAACTCACTCCTCAGATCAGAATCATTAACTTATTGACGTTTGTTCAGTAAGTTTAGAGAACCCGAAGATGGAAGAGGAGACGTTTTACTTTGTCCACCTTTTCCACAAGAGATTCCTGGTAAATTCAAATAGGTAACATGAAAGACGAAGATGGTACGGAGGAAACGAAATAATAGTGGAAAACAGAAAGATCCGACAAGGGGACATCGTCGAGTCGAATTCGTCTTAGAAGAACGGACTAAAGAGTAGGAGTCGACGAAGTCTTTGAAAAGGTGATACACGGAAAAGGAGGGTCATCTACCGTCACAAGTCAAAACAAAGGGCCACCATGAAAGGAACGAACCTCCCTGATTGACGCTGGTAAAGACGTTTAGAACACAGGAAAAAGGGGATCCCCACCCTTAGTGCCTTCTCCTTTGTTTCTTTCCCTAGTCACTCATTACTCTCCGGAGGGGAAATCTGTAAACCCTTCCGGTTCATCGGAGGAGAACGAAGAGTTCGTCAAAATAAATCAATGTAAATTGAAACCCAATCTTATTTTGTTGACAGAGGTATAAAGTTTTTTAACAAGGTTGAGTAAATTAGACAGTTGTGACCCTCCGACTATTATGTCTATAATAATTAGAACCGAGAACTCGAGTCTTCAACAGTATAAAACTGAGACCGACTATAACTCTTGTCAGTCCCAGTCTTTGTCCTTCTGGTCTATCCTCCGGGAACGGTACCAGATCCGTTCTCTACCACCACCGATACCCGGTCACCCTCATCTTCACCCCTCGTTACCACACCTATACCCCTTTCCTTCCGTGTAAGATCCGAACGATGTACTTCTTGGTCAGAGGGGACCGTACGATACGTGATTAGAGATGTTCTGAGAGTCAAAGAGAACCGGAGACTTCAGGGAGGGACGATATCCTCAGATACTTAGGTCCTTTTTTACTAGACTTTAACATGAAAGTTTGGGGAACTGTTCCCTGTTAATCGACGACCACCTCACTTTTGATCTACGGTCCAGAGACCGTCCACGAAGAGGAACGGCGACTGACTGTTACTACCCTCTACCAGATAAAGTCGTGAGTCAATGGAAAAGAGGGATGTAAATCGTTTAGTTTCGTTCAACGAGACCAACTTTCTCCCATCTAAGAACTCGGGAAAACAAGGGGTTCTGACGTTTCTCGTCCTATTTTGGAGATTCTCTCCTTCACTGTCGGGACGAGTACCCAGAAAGTTTCGAAATATATAAGATGTGACTGGACACGAGTAACTTCTTAAGACCCTGGGGATTGTGGCCTAACAGAAGTCGACGGAACCCTTCTAAAAAGTCCCTCTTCCTATATCATCTTCATACCCCCTTAAAAATAGACGCCATCGTCTTCGATAGACCCACACCCAATATAATCTCACTCACTACAGTGTGATGTTGAATTTTTTCCGAAATTACCAAGGAATTAACTATTTACCCAGTTCAAGTCTGAATAATTGTATCTATTTCCTCGAAGGATTAGACAGAGGGAAACTGGGAAGTTTAGGACCTCTCAAGCGATACGGGGACCGTATAGAACTTCTACGGTGTGGGAGTTGTAGGGGTGAGTAAGACCTTTTATCCCGCGGTCTTAGGAGGGATTCGTTATGAGGACCTTTTGTAAGTATCGTAAACACGGATCAAGACACGTCTGGTATAGTGTCACAAACAGAAGAGTGGTCGAAGGACGGAATAAACCCTGAACGAACTTTTATCTTTAGTAGGAAATAGGTAGAAATCGTAGTGCGAATCACGGACTGGGACCACATCCGAAAGGATACGACTTAGTTACGTATCCTCCTCTACAAACCTCAAAACGACATGACAGTCCTCCACTCTCTCACGGTATTTACTTCTTCGATTCCCTACTACGTCTATAAATAATGTCTCTAGACAGTCTATGTCGGTGTCAACGACTTGTTTCCTAATGCATGTATATAACAATTCGTTTTACAACTTACAGCGGTCAAATCATTCCTTTCCTAATGGGTCAGACAACAACAAATTTCTACTGGTACAGTCTCAAGGAAATGTTGGGTTACCCGTTTAGTCACTTTGGGTCCTATAATCTTAAGTACTTAAATCGTATGTATTATTAAGTAGTCGTAAGAAATTACAATGTAGGAAAAATCCTTTTTAATAGTTTCAATTTAATTGACACCTTTGTCCTAACATTATCTTTGAGACTGGATACATTTCTTTTCCTTCGTTAAAAAGTATAAGAGTGTCGTTGTCAAACATAACTTATTATTATTTGTTCAAAAAATAAGTGTATAAATGTAAATAAGTAAGTAAACAGATAAACTTTCGTTACGAAAATCATAAAATATAACCTCGAAAAATAGTAAAGAGGTTAATGAGGTTTATTTAAGGAAAACACTAAACGAGATTTTTCCTTTACTAAGGAACCAATTACAATAATGTTGACGATGTCAAAGATAGGAAATCTTAAGTCTAAAAAAGTGAATCTATAATTTAGTTGAAACAGTGTAAAATTTTATAGGGAACGTAATAAACTTATATAATTAAATCAGGATACAACATAAATAAATCTATTCGTTAAAAATTTGAAAAGATACTAGAATTTAAACCCTATAAAACACTACTTTTCCTTCACACTGCACTCACCCCAAGTCTCGTATCTGAGATCCTGGAACCGACAGCCCTAAGTCTAAGGTAGAGACGGTACAGAGACGTACAAAGACCTGTTCAGTGAAACGGTAAAACACAAAGTGAAAGGAGTAAACATTTTGACACCTTTATTTACATGGTTGGAGGGACTCGATGTCCCTCGTAATTAACTGAACTCTACATATTTTCAATATCAAACTTTCCCGTTCCTTTAGCTAAGAAGGACCTCGGAACTCTTCTCTCGGTGGGACGACTATGGAGTCGAAGTAGGGTCTTTTTGAGGGAAACCATAGGATCGGGGATCTTGATATTCTGTTATTTAAATACAACGAAATTCAGTTATGTAAACATCGTTAAACAATGTCGTCGATATCCTTTGATTATGTCTAAAACTATTTCAAGTCGATTATTACCCGTTTTAATAAGACGTTCTTGTGTAGATATTACAGTGGTATTTTAGTCATCCTTTTATATGAGATAAATATTTTTAAGTTAAACTTTATGTAAAATTTTATAGAGTTATCAAATACGACGTGTCTTTATTTTAAAATTTTTTGGGTCCTTACACATAAAACTTTGACTAGAAAAAATATACCTTCTACTTTCATACCGAAGACTAATGTTATCTTACAAGGTATACCTTTTACTAGTTCATTAGGGATAAATTAATTTTAATTTATTTTAGAAATTTAGAAAAAGTAGTGTCCTAAACCATACTACAGAGACTTTTTGATTTACCACGAAATGTAAACACGTAATGACGTCTTATGAAAGACCAGTGAAAATGAAAGGTAACTCATCTTAAATGGTGGAACCTTCAACTTTGTATTTCCTTGTTTCCCTCCTCCCTCTCCCGCTCCCTCTTCTTCTTTATTCCGTCCTTTCTTCCTTTCTTCTTTCACTTTTTCCTTCCTCTCTCCCTTCTTCCTTTTTTTTCTTTCTTTTTCTTCCCTTCTTTCCTTCGACACAAATCTCCATTCTTGTTTGAAATGTTTGTAGAGTTGTTAAATGTCGAGATGGGGTTTGATGTATGTCTGAATATTAGAAGAAGGTAATTCAGATGTGTCTTCAAATTTTGAGATGTTTCCTACACTTTGTAATCTTTTATTTCGGGAAGTTCACATGGATGTACATACGTGAAAGAGGTTCATGTGTGTACGGGTATTGGTGACGATGGTAATTTATTATGAATAAGTTTTTGATGGGGTCCCCCGTACACCTTAAATAGTGGATAGGGGAAATTCATGAAAGGAAAAGAAGTACGAAAGACGACAGATACGTATTGGAACAAAGTACTAGAGACACATTTTATCCTAACGAAAAAAAAAAAAACGTTTCTATTTATTTTTGGTGGAAAGACCAGGGTATATGTACAGTTCCGTAGAGTTTGATGTACTTTTTATCAAAAGTTATTACCAACGTTATTATAACAAATCAACCGTAGTAAACATTGGTCAAGTAACCGTACAAGATTAATAGTGGAAAAGACGTATCACTATCTTTAGTGGGAGGTTGATACACTGACTTCAACCGTGGTTATTAGACGATCTGTCCGGACGAACCGTCCTCTCCCAGTGGATACTTTAATCGGCTAGGAAGGGATTTTCGGGTTCGGAGTACTTTCATGACGTCGTTTCCTTTCGGAAAAATGTTCCTAGTTCCCTTTATAACATATATTTAGTCGTACCTCCAATTTTCGTATTAAAATCTAACTATAGAGTCAAGTACCGTTCAAGTATTTGAGAAAATTTCGGATTAAAATCATACACATTTTAACCCCTTTATAATGTGGGGGTTTCTTAATTACTTTTGATATCCTCGATTACAGGGTCACTAATCAACAGTTGTTTCCCGTGTTAGTGGGAAGGACTCATTTGGTTAGTGGTGCCGTTGACTGTTATGTCCTCATTATGGTTGCGACATAAAGAATCACTTCTATTTACTAAGTCTACTCTCCACACTCCTCTGCGACGGTAGATGTGTATTCCGTTGAAAGGTGAATCTGTGTTTTACACTTTCATAAAGAATACTTCGATAACGTTCGTCTCTCAATATATCGTAAGTGACTGAGAAAGTGTATGTATATGTAGTAATGTTACACGCAGTCATTTGTGAAGACACCAGGATTCTCGCTGGTGTTACCTCTCCCACTACCAACGTACACTCGATCGACAGGTAAGTCCAGGACTCAAGTATGGAGAAAAGATTAGTCCCTCCAGAGAAAGTTCTTGTAAAGTACTAGTAAAAACTCAGACGCGTAAGTGAACCGGATAAAAGGAAAAATCGTGTAAGAGAGAGGCAAATGAGACGTTTACGGGAGTATAATGAGGTCTCGGGTGAGGACGGGATTGGGGGCCGGGTAAGGATCGAGAACACCCTTGGAGGGTAAGGACGGGGAGTATAACTATCAGAAAGAGACTTGACGACGGGTCAGACCGTAACCTAGTCTCAAACTTATTACGTCTATACTTGTAAAGTCTCTTGATGACTCAACCTTCCTCGTATTATTTCGTAGGTCAGAGTGGGGGAACAAAATATCTATTTCTTTGAGATGAGATTCTCTGTCTCCCGTGAGACGGTTTCTAGTAAGTCTCACTTGCCGGTCCGATCTTGGTTGTAAGATTGAAGAACTACATATCAGATGTTGAGAAGGGTGAACCAGTAAGTCTAAGATACAACAACGGACACAAAGTATAAAGAAAAATAAAAAAAAATAAAAGTCAAAAATTTTATATTTAAATAATTTGACCTCCAATTAATAAAATTTTATAATATAACCAAAACGGTGTTTAGTTGTACTTAGGTGGTGCCCATATGTGCACAAGGGGTAGGACTTGGGGGGAGGGAGGAGGGAGGGGCATGGTAGGGAGACCCAGTAGGGTCACGTGGTCAGGTTTCGTAGGACAAAGGACGTAGTTTGGACCTGACCGCTAAGTAAAGTATATACTATAATTTGTACAAAGTTACGGCAAGAGGGTTTAGTAGGGTGGGAGAGGGAGAGGGTGTCTCAGGTTTTCTGACAAGATATGTAGACACAGAGAAAACGACAGAACGTATGTCGTAATATCAATGGTAGAAAGACTTAAGGTATATATACGTAAGTATATGACATAACCACAAAAAGAAAGACTGAATGAAGTGAGACATATTATCCGAGGTCAAAGTAGGTGGAGTAATCTTGACTAAATTTACATAAGAAAAATTACCGACTCATTATGAGGGAACACATATACATGGTGTCGAAAGAATACGTAAGTAGACGACTACCTGTAGATCCACCGAAGGTACAGGATAATATTTGTCACGACACTACTTGTAATCCCATGTGCACAGAGAAAGTTAACACCAAAGGAGTCACATATACAGGTCGTCACCCTAATGACCCAGTATTCCGTCAAGACAAAGGTCAAAAATTCCACGAAAACTTGACACCACAACCTCTTCTGAGAACTCTCAGGAACCTGACGTTCCTCTAGGTTGGTCAGGTAAGACTTTCTCTAGTTGGGACCTACAAGAAACCTCCCTTACCACGTCTTCGACTTTGAGGTCATGAAACCGGTGGAACACACTTCTCAACTGAGTGACCTTTTCTGAGACTACGACCCTCCCTAACCCCTGTCCTCCTCTTCCCCTACTGTCTGCTACTCTACCGACCTACCGTAGTACCTGAGTTACCTACACTCAGACTCACTTGAGACCCTCAACCACTACCTGTCCCTCCGGACCGCACGATGCTAAGTACCCCAGCGTTTCTCAGTCTGTGCTGATTCACTGACTTGACTTGACTTGACTTGACTTCCTTAGAGGTGTGACAAGAGGTATCACTGACATGATCAAACGTAAGAGTGGTTGTCACATTCTCACAAGGGAAAAGAGGTGTAGGAGAGATCGTAAATAACGAACATCTGAAAACCTATGGATATCACTGACCACACTTTACCATGGAGTAACACCAAAACTAAACGTAAAGAGACTATTACTCACTACAACTCGTAGAAAAGTACACAAAAAATCGGTAGAGATACAGAAGAAACCTCTTTACAGATAAATCAAGAAACCGGGTAAAAAACTAACCTAGCAAATAAAAAGACCTTAACTGAAAGTCCTCAACCAACACATAAAAACTCTAATCAACAAACAGTCAACGAAGTAAACGATAATAAAAGAGGGTATGACTTTCGACAGAAAAGTGGAATGAACATCAAAGAAAAAAACACGTCTTTGAAAATTAAAATTAATACAGGGTAAACAAAGAAAAACGAAAATAAAGGTTATAAGACCCTCCACCCAGTATCTCCTAGGACGACACTAAATACAACCTCTCACAAAACGGATACAAGAAGATATTCTCAAAATATCAAAGACCAGAATCCAAATCTAGAAATTAGGTAAAACTCAAACAAAAATACATACCACAATCTTTCACAAGATCAAAGTAAGAAAATGTTCACTAACCGGTCAAAAGGGTCGTGGTGAACAATTTCTCTAACAGAAATTAGGTAACATGCAAGAACGGAGGAAACAGTTTCTATTCCATAGGTATCCACGTACCTAAATAGAGACCCGAAAGATAAAACAAGGTAACTAAATATAAAGACAGAAACAGGGTCATGGTATGACAGAACTACTGACACCGAAACATCATCTCGGACTTCAATCCGTCCACTTAAGGAGGTTAAGGTAAGAAGAAAGAGTTCTAACGAAACCGATAAACTCCAAGAAACATAAAGGTATGTTTAACACTTTAATAAACAAGATCGAGACACTTTTTATGGCAACCATCGAACTATCCTTAACGTGTTTTAGATATCTAACGAAACCCATCATATGGATAAAAGTAATATAACTAATAAGGCTAGGTACTTGTACCATATAAAGAGATAGATAATCACAGGAGAAACTAAGAAAGTGGTCACAAAATATCAAAAGATATATATCCAGAAATCAAAGAAAGTCAAGTCAAGTCAACAAGTTAGCACAGGCTGAGAAACGCTGGGGTACTTAGCGTCGTGCGGCTTGGAGGGACAGGTAGTGGTTGAGGGCCTCAAGTACGTCTGAGTGCAGGTAGCTCAGGCACTACGGTAGGTCGGTAGAGTAGGAGCCAGCAGGGGAAGAGGAGGACTGGGGTTAGGGAGGGTCGTAGTCTCAGAAAAGGTCACTCAGTTGAGAAGCGTACTTCACCGGTTTCATGACCTCGAAGTCGAAATCGTAGAAAGGAAGGTTTCTTTAGGGTCCCAATTAGAGGAAGTCTTACCTGACCAATCTAGAGAAAAGTCAGGTTCCCTGAGAGTTCTCAGAAGAGGTTGTGGTGTCAAGTTTTCGTAGTTAAGAAGCCACGAGTCGGCAGAAGTGTCAGGTTGAGAGTGTAGGTATGTACTGGTGACCTTTTTGGTATCGGACATGATCTGCCTGGAATCAGCCGTTTCATTACAGAGACGAAAACTTATATGACAGATCCAACCAGTATTGAAAAGAAGGTTCCTCATTCACAGAAAATTAAAGTACCGACGTTAGTCGTAGACGTCACTAAAACCTCGGGGAGTTTTATTTCAGACTGTGACAAAGATGACAAAGGGGAAGATAAAGGGTACTCCAGACAAAGGGAACTACCCTGGTCTACGGTACTAGAAACAAAAGACTTACAACTCGAAATTCGGTTGAAAAAGTGAGAGGAGAAAATGAAAGTCGTTCTCCGAAAATCGAGAAGAAAATCGAGAAGAAAAATCGAGAAGGACGGTATTCCCACCACAGTAGACGTATAGACTCCACAAACTATAAAGAGGGTCGTTTGAACTAAGGTCGAATACAAAGAAGGTCAGGTCGCAAAGAGTACTATATGAGATGTATATTCAATTTATTCGTCCCACTGTTATATGTCGGAACTGTATTACGAAAAGGATAAACCTTGGTCAGACAACAAGGTACAGGTCAAGATTGACAACGAAGGACTGGACGTATGTCTAAAGAGTTTTCCGTCCAGTCCACCAGACTATAAGGGTAGAGAAAGTCTTAAAAGGTGTCAAATAACACTAGGTGTGTCAGTTTCCGAAACCGTATCAGTTATTTCGTCTATCTACAAAAAGACCTTGAGAGTACGAAAAGGGTACTAGGTCGTCTACAACAGTTAAACTAGAGACCAAGGAGACGGAAAAGATTTTGGTCGAACTTGGAGACCTTGAAGTGCCAAGTGCATAACGACTTCGGACCGAACCTCTTAAAACTCGTAATGAAATGATCGCACACTCTACTTACGTTAACACACCATCAAACTCATAAGAAACCGTAACGGAAAGAAACCCTAACCTTACTTTTGACTGTAAAAGGTCAAGACACCGGTGACGACTCAAAAGGTTTAAACGACCGGATAACTCACGTCGTGAAAGTGTCGTAGTAGAAAGTCCTAAACTTTGTCGAGTTGACCTCAAGGTAGTGGAGGTGATCGAAACAAACATCACTACGAAAGATTCCGGGTGTACTGAATTGAAAGGTTCTACAGACCGAGATCTAATCACCAGTGTGGTAGTACTAATAGACCAGCACTTCTAGAAAAAACATGTCAAGAAGACACATAAGAACGGTGGAGAAGAATTATAGAAGACGAAGACAATCCAGGTATGGTAAAGACAGGAAATAACTCGGGTAGAAACGTACTTTACAAGGGAACCATAGAGATTAAAAGAACTTCTCTAGAGATCAGAAAGGGTAAGACAACAAAAGGAGCTAAAGAAACGTAACTAACAACTTCTACCGAAAGAATAGAGAAGAACGATAAGAAACCTTGAGACGTAAGTCTACGAATATAGAAAGGAAAAGAGGAAACGAAAAGTGGAGAGAAGAAAAGTGTCGATAAACATTCCGAAGGGGTCTGTCGGTAAAACGAAAAACGTAAAGAAAAGGTACCCCTACGAGAACTAGGGACAGAGGACATGTTACAGTGCTTGGAGTAAGGTATCAAGTGGTCCGTGAGACAGATAGTCTAGATTCGGGAATTTAGATAAAGAGTGAAGGTGACATATTAGTATTCTCTAAACTAAATCCAGTATGGACTTAACGGCTCACCAAAAGGGATGAAAGAAGATAAACTCAGATTTAAACCGTTATTCCTCAAGTACTAGACTCGGTTTCAGTCGAGGGTCAAAACAAAAACAACTGACATATCTCGAAGAGGTAGAAACCGACGTTTCTTATATTAGTCAGACTAAAGTCACAACTAGTAGACCACTACAGGTATACATCTCAGAAGAGAACACAACAACCTTCTCCCACAAACGATACTGGTCACGTAAAAGAACCGTTTTGAGATAATCAGAAAAGGGACGAAGTAAGACATAAGGTTCCGGTTTAAACGGACAATGAGATCCACAAAGAACTGAAGGATGAAAACGTAAAGTCAGGGGATATTACTTTTCTTGTAGAAAAAACCCACAATCAAGATTTTCCATAACATCCAGAAGTATTTTGGTAAGTTGAAGTCAAAGAAGTCACAATGACCAACCCTGTATCTGAACCTATTGACACTATAACTTACCAAACGGAACCTCTACTTGTCTCTAGTAAGACAGCAAAAACTCTAACGTAGGTTCATGACGTAAAGTCTGAGAAAACAACTGATACTACTGATGAGGTAAAGAAGACTTCCTAAGGACGGGTGTCATCATTTATATTACCAGTAGACTCAATTTAAGTGGGTAAGGTCAGGTAAAATCAAGTGACTAAGGATCTTACAGCTGCAAGTGGGAACGGTAGAGAACAAACTGGTGAAGGTTAAACGGAACTAAGTACCTGGACTGTAAGGTCCAACGATACGTTATAACGAGAAATGTCGTAGCCTAGAACGAAGATAGTGGTCAGTGTAGGTGTTGACCCATAACCAAAACGAAACCGAGGTAGGGAAGTAAGAAAGACCTCAATAAAGAGGTGACTAGAGGTCATCGTATAACCCGTAGATTACTGGACCCCTTAAGAAGAAAACCATAGGATAGTAAAACGGAAAAGTATGACAAGTAACCCAAGAATCAAGAAATCCATCTATATAAGGATTCATAAAATAAGAAAAACAACGTTACCACTTACCTTAAGAAAGGAAATAAAGAGATAAAAGAGTAATAATTACATATCCTTACGTTGTCTAAAGACACACAACTAAAATATAGGACGTTGGACTAACTAGAGATGAGAACCGAGATTTTAGGGAAAAAAAATTTATAAAACTAGGACAGGGAAAGTAACCTCTCATGTCACTTTATATCGACGAAGAACTAATAAACGTCTTTAACACAGAGTACGAGTAGAATTTTTTCGTCAATTTAAAAAGGACCAGAAGGGTTTCAAATAACCATAAATCACCTTTTACATCCCATATCCGACAGTTTAACATAACAAAAGTTTTAACGTATAAACAATGAGAGTGAGAAGAAGTATATAAAGTGTTTACATATGGCTGAATATGTTTGAGATATGGGATGACTATTAGTTTTACACGTACTTCTTATATGGATATATGTATTGAACGTACGTCATACGTGTTTACATGACTCAAGGTAATTTGCAAACATATAATTTTAATTAGGGATATAGTTTACGATTCACCTACTATAAGAGTATTTTTGCTGGATCTTAGAAAAAAATTTTTTCGTTTACAGTATTTTCTGTTGTTGTTATTTTTGACAAAGTTTAATTTCTTTACATTTTCGTTTACTGTTATTTCATGTTATTGAGATCCAACCCAACTCCTTATCCTTTTTATTTCATAGATACTTTCTATAATAAACCTGTTAACTGTTTTCAACTAATACTTGACACCTAAATATATAATCATAACATAATTACAATTTTAAGGACTAAAATAATTAACGTGACAACAATATATTTACTTATTCTGTTACAGGAAAAAAATTTTCTCTATAGACTACTTCACAAAATTCCATTTCTCCGTAGTACTGTTATTGAGTGTAAGTCAAATCTATCTATTTACTCTCTTCCTCTGTGTCTCTCTACCTTTTTCTCTCTGTTTCTTATTTTTATTAATACGTTTATCCGAGTCAAGTCAAGTCAAGTCAGCGAGTCAGCACAGGCTGAGAAACGCTGGGGTACTTAGCGTCGTCCGGTCCGGAGGGACAAACAGTGCTTGAGGGTCTCAAGTGAGTTTGAGTGCAGGTAGCTCCGTCACTACGGTAGGTCGGTAGAGTAGGAGACAGAAGGGGAAGAGGAGGACAGGGGTTAGGGAGGGTCGTAGCCTCAGAAAAGGTTACTCAGTTGAGAAGCGTACTCCACCGGTTTCATGACCTCAAAGTCGAAATCGTAGTAAGGGAGGTTTCTTGTAGGTCCCGACTAGAGGAAGTCTTACCTGACCAACCTAGAGAAACGTCAGGTTCCCTGAGAGTCCTCAGAAGAGGTTGTGGTGTCAAGTCTTCGTAGTTTATCCGATTTTAGAATTTTAATTCTAAGGGTTGTTAGACATAAGGTACACGAGAAGAGGAGACGTACAAGACAACACCGAAGATTGTCGAAAACGTCGAGACAGACAGAGTAGTAAGTACAGGGTGTTTTTTCTCTTGCAAAAAACGAGGTCTTAAGGTATAGAGAGAGGGGAGACTTTTTTCAAGACACTAAGTGAGACTAGTCAGACAAGATCAACGTCCTAATGGAGACTTGGTTAGTGACACTGGTCCCTTTTCTTAATTGACTAACCTGGTCGAAATCAGTCCA
The DNA here is from genome assembly GCA_006410555.1 of Capra ibex. Taxonomy (NCBI): domain Eukaryota; kingdom Metazoa; phylum Chordata; class Mammalia; order Artiodactyla; family Bovidae; genus Capra; species Capra ibex. The sequence goes on from SJYO01050271.1 coordinate 1,611,591, forward strand.
TGAGACCTAAGACCTAAAGACGTACCTATAAAACCCAGACGTCTCGGGGAACTTAAAGGTTTCTTGTTTTCCTTTTTTAATTACTCAATCCAACCCGAAATTGAGATATATGTCCAGTACTTAGGTGTCAATCTTGACCTGTACCTTGTTGTCTCACCAAGGTTTAGCCCTTTCCTCATATAGTTCCGACATATAACAGTGGGACGAATAAATTGAATATACGTGTCATGTAGTGCTCTTTGCGACCCTACCTCCTTCGTGTTCGACCTTAGTTCTAACGACCTTCTTTATAGTTAGTGGAGTCTATACGTCTACTGTGGTGGGAATACCGTCTTTCACTTCTTCTTGATTTCCCGAAGAACTACTTTCACTTTCTCCTCTCACTTTTTCAACCGAATTTTGAGTTGTAAGTATTTTGATTCTAGTACCGTAGGTCAGGGTAGTGAAGTACCGTTTATCTACCCCTTTGTCACCTTTGTCACCGACTGATAAAAAGACCCGAGGTTTTTAGTGACGTCTAACACTAACGTCGGTACTTTAATTTTCTACGAATGAGGAACCTTCCTTTCAATACTGGTTGGATCTGTTGTATAATTTTTCGTCTCTGTAGTGAAATAGTTGTTTCCAAGTATCAGTTCCGATACCAAAAAGGTCACCAGTACATACCTACACTCTTAACCTGATATTTCTTTCGACTCGAGACTTCTTGACTACGAAAACTTAACACCACAACCTCTTCTGAGAACTCTCAGGGAACCTGACGTTCCTCTAAGTTGGTCAGGTAGGATTTCCTCTAGTCAGGACCCACAATTGACCCTCCTGACTACAACTTTGACTTTGAGGTCATGAAACCGGTGGACTACACTTCCCGACTGAGTAACCTTTTCTGTGGCTACGACCCTTTTTAACTCTCGTCGTCTTCCCCTGCCGTCTTCTACTCTACCAACCTACCGTAGTGGCTGAGTTACCTGTACCCAAACCCACCTGACACCCTCTACCTATCCTTCCGGACCGTACTACGCCAAGTACCTCAACGTTTCTCAGCTTGTGTTGACTCGCTAACTTGACTTCTATGACCATTATCGTTATCGCAGGGTTTCACCTACATTTCTTTCGTTTAAGTCTTTTATTACCCCGAGTCTTATAAGTATTTGGCATTCAGTTCCGATGAAATTCACGATAACCGAAGGTCAAATAACAGTCAGGGACTATGGAACGGTTACTACTCAAATTCTAAAAGAACCTTTTTAAGAATTTCCGATTCCTCTACGTCGACTCCTTCAAGGGACATGTCTTTACTCTTAAACCCGTGACCGGGGGTTTCTGTCCAAGACATATAGGATGTCAAGGAGAATTCTATAAAAGGATATTGTTTGTGACAACGTGATCGACACACTATAAGACAAAAATTCACACTACGAAAGTACTAATTCTTAGGTTGAGCCGTTTCAAATAGTGTATTACGTTTATATCTTATTTACTGATTTCTATAATGTGAAAAATTGTTGTAATGATAACAAAGACCTGAAACTTTTGACTGACTTTAAAATAGAAAGACCGTTACTCACCACCACTAGACGAAATGGATTAGGTGGATGGACAACTAAATTTTCGTCTCGACACCGGAAGGTTATTTATTTATTTTAGTAATACGAACGGAAGTCATCAGGATTGTAGGACACTCCCTTCCCCTCTACTTCCTCTTTCCCCTCTACCTCCTCTTTCCCCTCTACCTCCTTTCGGGGATTGTCATCTCTCACAAGTAAGTGACCCCGAATCTCTCTAAAGAAGATAGTAAGTAAACACAAACGTAGTATTTGATGTTCTACAGAGAAGATTTAATCGAATCTCCTCCCTTTTCGTGTGTATCTTCTAAAAACAAGCCAGATCCAAATAACGACTAATTGATACCTTAAAATCTAGTAGAAAAATGAAAAGACTCGAATATTCGTCTCTTTACCGGGATAAAACTAGTATATCTACAAGAATATTTTACTTTTGTTCTTAGGGACAACCCTTTCAGTTGAAAATACTACAAAAGGAACTTCTAAGTTAGTTTTCTCGACGACGATTGGGTTTCCAAGCTTTTATATAGAACTAAAAACAAAGATATAAATCCTTTTTTAAGACTAAGACTTAAACAAAGACGTGTCAGATCGAGTAACAACTGACACATTGTTTTATAAGTCCTTCGATGAATTCTGTGTCTAAGGACTCGGGATAAGATTAAAAGGAGATTTAGTCGTGTAGACTTTCACCCGTCCTCGAGACATGGAACTTTACTATGGATCTACTAAGACTTGTTAGTCCGAACCAGATTAGGTCCCCTTCTTAACTATGAACCGTACCTTTAGTCTTTGAAGTTTAAGATGAGACGGTAAATACTGTATTATAACTTTTTATTGGTTCATTAAACCCGGGGATGAAGGAGTAAATGTTTTGTTTCCTGAATCTGTTCTAATATAGATTCACAGAAAATCATTATTACAAATACTAAAATACTCACTAGGAAAGTCAATACGATTTCTTTTGACACTATACTTAATCTTTGTAATTATTAGAGTCAATTCTTATACGAGGGTCTCAGTGTTTGAGACCGAGGTAGGTGCATGTAGTCAGCTCCAGAAAACTGGTGTCGGGTCAAGAGAGTGGTCTCCGACGGATTGTTGAAATCACAAAGACTGAATGATGTTTCTTTCTAAGTATGTTTCTGTCTGGTACGTTTATAAGTCCCGAGGGTGGAGACTGGACACGAGTCCCTCAAAAATACCCTTTGAGGGTACGAACGTTTAACCCAAATACACATTATAGAGGTGATATAGTCATCCCCTGTCAGTCCTCTTACCTTACGATTCTCTCTACTCGGTTTGACTAACTGATCACATACACCCCATATTTAAGACGAGGTTTAAATCAGTGGTGTCACGGAAGAGGAGGGAAGAGACAGAATAGAAGTCGTCGTTTTTGACAAATCCATTCCACATAAGGGTCTCGGATAAGTGGTCAACGTCAATTACCGAGGTCCGGTTAACCTATGAAGATCGGAGTTCTTCAAGGTCCAGAATCTTTTAAGGGAAGTTGAGATAGTACGGTTTGTGGAACAGAGGTAGGAAAATATGGTCCACTAACTTTTCCCCTTCCCCCTACCTCCGTACTTTCGTATGAGTCCTAGAGAACGGGACCAGACGAGATAACTCAGTAGTCGTATTGTACGGTTTAATGAGTTTATTCAGACCAGTACAAGTGTAAGTCGTCATTCCTCCTATGAGACATACTGAGCGTACTCCTGTACTTTACGGTCGCCCTAGGTATATTATTTGTAAGACGAACACGGTTCTTCCCACCCACCTCAGCACACGGTGTACGTTCCCTAAGGATTTACAAATGAGATTAAACGACGGACCAATATAAACTGAAGACACCCAACCGTGTCGTTGGTAAGATAAATTAAGACCGAGAAGATTAACAGTCTCCTTGTCAGTCCCCGAAAATATGATTACAAATTTTTTTGTCAACAAACCCCAGTAACAAGGAAGAGGAACTCATTAACGACTTGTATCACAACACCAATTATTGCTTCTAAGGTCTCTTTCTTCCCAAACCTAAAGTCAAGAACCAATATGAGGATTTGACACAGACTGAAGAGGTACGGAGACGAAGGAAGTAAAGGTATTGACCCTATTAATTGTCGTGGACGACGTACCCCAAAATCCCTTCTAAGTTTTCAATGATACACAACTCATGAATCGTCTTACGGACCATGTATCATTCGTGAGTTATTTATGCTGACCAAATCTTCGTTGATTTTAAGTAATAAAACTCAACACATACACACCTAGAAGGACTTACCGGGACAAAAAGTTTGTGAGAATACATCTTTACTAGAAAAGATGGGTTGTTTGGATACGAAGTACTTAAGGTAAGACACAAGAATTGACCACTTCGGTAAACCGAGACTCTCAAGGTAAAGACCGTGACTCGTCTTCAAAATATCTTTCATATATTCTTTTATACGAACTGATATACAGGGACACATGACTTGATAATTATGTTTCTCGACGTCTGTCTAAAATTAAGACGTGAGGACTTAGGTACGAGGTATTAGAGTCCGTCCACGGAGAGTTTGAGGTTACATCTATGTTTAGTGGATCCTAGAACAATTTTACGTCTAACACTACGTCATCCATCCAAGACCCACCTCTAACTCTAAGATACAAAAATTGTTCGATGACCCCTACGTTTGCAAAAAGGTACCTGGTGTGAAACTTAGGACTCTAAACCCGACGACCTGACGTAGACTCGTCTTTCAGTGACAACAAACTCCGCCCCAGCCCTCCCCTCCCTTCCGTGACCACTCACCGTGACTTGGTCACGGAAGAATGTCCATTAAAATACAAACACATTTCTCATTGACCTTTTTAGATCCTGTCACTGTTAGAGTTAAGGTCAACGTGTAATCTTATTGAACTTCTCATAATATTTTCCATATTATCTTAGGAGTGATTGGATCGATTTATGTTTTGTGTTTCCTCCTATCAAGTTCGTAAAAATTTTTGTGAGGTCCACTAACATTATACGTCGATCTGTACTCATAGTGATGAGAGTTTGTCGCCAAGAGGGTGAAGTCGTTTGGAATCGTAGTAGATGTCCCGAACAATTTTATTTCTACTGACCTAGAGAGGGGGTTTTAAAGACTGAGTGGTCTAGTCGTCTTTCCGGACTCTTAAACGTAAAGATTCATACGTGCACTTTAACTACGAGTATAAAATTGTTAGTGGCGAGATCACCTATCTTTCATGAGGTGAGTCAGTACGTAAGTAAGTCATTAAACCGTTTGTAAATGTCTCGAGAAAGATACACCTTATGTTGAAAGATCTACGACCCTTATATTACCACTGATTCCGTACTAGGAATCATCGAATCCTTCCCTCATATGTCGATCATTAGTCTATCGTGATCTAAGTAAGTTTTTACGTAGTCCTACTGAGATTAAGGTCCTTTACTACAGGTTCCCCTTTGGAATTTCTACGTAGTCTTAATTGGTGTCCCATTCAGATGCAACCTTTTTCCCGTCGTGTCCTTTCTAATACAGTCCGTCTTCTACCAGATACAACTCCCGTTAGGTCTTACGGAGACCAAATCACCACCTCTTCGTTCGCGACCCAACCCCTCCCCCTTTCCGTCCTTCACAAAGTCTTTAATCTGTCCTCGGTCTAGTATGTCTTGAAACACACGGTAAGTTTGAAATAAGGTTTCAGACACTTCCCGAAATTCATCTTTCACAGTGCTAGTCTTAGTGAAGGACTTTTATCATAAGACCGATGATCTACCTCAGACCTTACCTTACCTCTATTCCTCTGAGGAATCCACCTTCTTTTAACTCCGAAGACAGTAAAATTATACAAATGAACGTTTAGTAGAATCACCGGAAAACAGATCTGTTAGTCTACAGGGGGACCAGTAGAGTCACACACTTTAGACCTCTCCTGTATCCTTTCGTCTCACTTAGGTCACCGAGAAAGATAATATCCCCTACTTTTTCCCACCCCCTCCCGTACACATGTACTCTAAACACAAAACACAATCTCAGTCTGTACTCGTCTTTTCTTTGAAACGAAAGTTACATCATATAAATGGACGTTTAATAAAACTCCTCAACAATCGGTGAAGTTGTTTATAAATCGTTATTCGAGAAACGGTTTAAGACATCAGAGTCTTAGTAGACTTGAACTTTTGTCAACCAGCTCCTCCTACACATAACATCGGTCAATCTTTACGTCGGTACACTTATCCCTTCCACAGTAGACCCAATCCACCCATCACCCGGTAAGATTATGGTTGAAGTGGAAAACCTGTCTTGATTGCAGGAAGGTCTCGGAGAAGGTTTATTTTAGTCTCCCTATCTCCCGACTTCCCCATTACCTCTAGTTGAACAGAAAGAGTAAAGTGTTACTTTACTAATCACATGCGAAGAGGACTTGACACCTTTTGATGTTGTCGTGGATCGGAAATACTGTAAACACACCTGAGTGTTTGAGGGTTTCGTGGTATAACAAAACTTTACTTTTAAAGACTTGTCTACCTCCTAAGTCTCGAGAATGTCGATTTACGATTCCTTTATAAATAACTACAGTCCTATGAAATTTTATACCAGAAAAGAGAGGTTTTTATAAAGGGTCGGTAGTTTAATCGGTGACTTCCTTTAGGAAGTCGTAAAGTTTACGAACGAGATGAGGACCATCGTTACCCGATGTTTATCTTAAAGTTCGGTGAGACTTTTGTTTCCAAAAGGTGAAAAAGTTGTTAACCTCCTGTCCACGTAAATAAACCAAATGATTAAATAAATACGATCTGTATGAACTAGACATGTAATTAAATAAATCCTAAGTGTCGATGTAATACCCCATCCAAAGGTAGTAAAGTTAAAATGTCTTCTCTTTTCCTGTAGACTTCCTTTATTCATACTACAGGTTCTACTGTACCGACCATACGGTCCATGACCTCGATCCTGACAGACTATAGTTTGGAAGAACAACAAGTCAGTGATTCAGTACAGGTTGAGAAACGTTGGGATACTTGACGTCGTACAGTCCGAATGGATAGGAAGTTATAGAGAGTCTCGAACGAGTTTGAGTACAGGTGACTCAGTCACTACGGTAGATTGGTAGAGTAGGAGACGGTGGGGTAAAAGGAGGGGGAAAGGAGAACGGGAGTTAGAAAAGGGTTGTAGTCTCGAAATGGTTACTCAACCGAAAAACGTAATAAACCGGTTTTATACCTTAACTTCCTACAATGAGTTGAACCCCTTTTGTTTTGGAGTCAAGTCGTCAGTAGGGTCCGGACATCAACTCTCTATTCATATGGTACCTGACACCCCTCCTCGATGTTGAGGGGTGTTCAAACCTAGACACTTCCGTCTTGAAACACCACGAAATTTAGGGTGAGAACTAGAAGTAGAAACGGTGTACCTTACCGTGCATTTTCCGATGTGGGGTCCACTGTCACAGGGAAATTTACCTGAACCTTACGGAGGACTCGAAAGGTCAGTGGTACTTCGTCTCAAATCGTTTCTATTTTATTAATAATAAGGAGAGATTCGAAACTTAAACTCATATCTAGTATACTTTCACTTGAAAAGTCGAACCTCTGTGTGTAGAAGGAACGAACCTAAGATGGAAGAGTAAACCGAGTATTTCGACATCACACAACAAACGGTATTATGAACTTATCATCCACAAACTGATTGGTAGGTGAAACATCAGTGAATACATAAATAAGAGTAACGTAGGTTGGACTACAGTAACTCGTTCGTGTGTGTCATAACCTATTTAAAACTTACGTCTCGAGTTATTTACTCATCTTTAAGTCGGTAGAACTGAAGAATGTGAAGACAAAGGGTATCACAAAAAATCGAGGTAAGTGAGTCTTACACAGTATGTTGTATTAGTCATACACGTAAAATTGTCTCAGGGAGAATTAAATCCGTGTCCCAGAAGGGTTCACCGAGTCACCATTTCTTGGACGGACGGTTACGTCCTCTACGTCCAAGCTAGGGACCCAATCCTTATAGGAGACCTCTTCCTTTACCTTTAGATGAGATCATAAGAACGGACCCTTTAGGGGTACCTGTCTCCTCGGACCACTCATTGTTAGGTACCCCAGTGTTTTTAAATTCGTATTGAATCCTGACTCGTGTTGTGTTAAATCCGTGTGTCCTAAAGTCTACTGGTCTCTTGACAATCCGTCGTCCAAAGAGAAAGAGAGGTCTTACGTATCCGTTGTTCTTCCTCGGAACCGTTCTTTGAGGTTTCTGTGTTGAGGAAAGTCTCGAACAAAGGACAAACTATTCAATGGTTCAGAAATATTGACCTTACGTTTCACTCCCAAGTCGGTTCCTTGACCCACTCTCAATTACCTAGTTAGACGAGAGGGGGCAGTCACGAAAATGGTGACTGAAGACCTTACACAAACTACTTTTCTTTCACTGAAGAAGTCTGTCTCTATGACTACATCGGACGACTCCAATCCTGGATATCCTTGTTATGTGGTTACAATAGTCCTGAAACGGAGGTTGAAGTAAGGTTTTGACTGTTGTCTTCTCTTTTGGAAAAAAATTTCGGGAACGACAGTCAACAGTAATAATATTTATCGGTATACGGCACGGATAGGGACCCCCCTCTGTTCGTAGAAACAAGTCAAGAATAAACCTAACTCAAGGTAAAGTTATCAAAAGACTTTCACCTAGACTCTTTACCTTGATCATCGTTTCAGAGGTAAATAGAAAGGTTCTCGAACCTATACAGCTTTCAATTTTAGTCTCTTCCTTCAAGGCCGATGAAAGGACAGTGGTCCGAACTACCGGGAAATAGTTACTTATTACTTGTTTTTTCAGTCGAGACAAAGTACAAAATACAAATGGGGTCTTAAAGTCATTTTATTTACTGACCGAGGTAACTTTCCCCGTTAAAAGTCTCTTTTCTTCTAAACCCTAGGCATCATCGTCTACGTTCGTCTCCATAGGTGTCGGACAAGTGTCGTATCATAAATGAAAAGTTCAATGTAAACCCTTACCTTTTCGTAAAACCAGTCAACTGGAGAGGGGGTACAAGGAGATGAAAAAATCAAAGTGTTCGTAATGTCCCACTGACCTCAATCAGTTAATTGTGTAGACTACCCCTTAATATTTCTATGGAAAATGAGATAATCGTGATTCTTTAACTCGGTCATTGTCGATTCTAGTCACTCAAACCTGTGGACCGAACCTTCCCACTCGACTAGTCTTAATTGGTTTTAAGTTCATACTTAGTGACAGGGTGTCGTTACCTTGTAGATCACACTTTAACCGTACAACCCCAGGTTTCGTTTTTTGGTGGTCTTTCTGAAAACGAGTGGTTCCTTGGGACAACCGAGACTCTTCCTTAAAGTCTGAATGGGTGATCGATTTGGGTAATTACAGTTCTCGAAATAATCTAATTGACCGGAGACCACCTTAAAAGTTCCGAGTCCAAGGTATCTGGAGTAACAGTTGTTTTTCAAAGACAACACTTGTACCAGATAAAGATACAAAGAAGTTGAGGGTTCCATTTGCACCAAGAGTCTTCTCACTCCGACAACGTTTCCTAATCTGCAGGTCGTGGGACCACAGTCCAGGAGGTATCGTCTACGAGACTCATACGAACCCTTTTGTCTGTACGAAAATACGTTTCCTTTACAAGGTGGTCCTTGTGTGGACTAGTGTAAGTTGGGTCTAAGTTTCTCGGACCCGGTACAGTTTCCTTTTACAAGATAGTATTTAGAGGTCTTTACCTTTTCCAGTTTCAGTGGGAGTCATTAATCGGACGACTTTATGTCACCAACACGAAAAACAAATTGGAAAATTCTTTTCCCGAGACGAGGGTGTCTAGAGTTGTTCGTCGGAAAATAATTGTGTAGGAACTGTACGGACGGGGAGAAGAATTTGGGCAGGGGGTAGACGTCGGGACCATCTTGTACAAAAACCGAACAACAAACTTAAGGCATTGAAAACCACCTAATCACAAGGGTAGGGTCAAGTAAGATTCACCAGAATTGACGAAATTCAAGTACGTTGACATTGTGAAACGTCTCATTTTCACTCGATTTACATACCGTAAATTTTTGTGTAGTAAAATAGGTAGATCTGTTTAGAAGTTCGCACATGATCGTCACTTTTTTATAGAACCGGTTCTTCCAATCGTTATTAATAAAATTAAAACCAATAACAAGTCTTGACGAAACAGGTTTTGTCATCGGAAATCAACACATTCGTTAACTCCCGATCAAACTTGACTCTGTACGACAGACCTAAAACTTCCAAATAATACTTCTTTTCTTACATTTTATAAAGTAATAATTAAAAATACAAGTAATGTACAATTTTAATATCATAAAAATATATAAACCAATTTATTTTTCACACTGATTTAAACTAACGTAAACAAGAAAAAAATTTAAATACATAAAAAATAATTCCTATTAACTAAATGTTTTAAAACAACAAAAGACAGTTTGGAGTTGTACTTAGCTGGTATTAATATGTATATAGGAGGGAAAACTTTGAGGGAGGGTAGTGGGAGGGGTAGGGTGGGGAGATCCAACTATGTCTCGGGAACAAACTCAAAGGACTCGGTATGTCGTTTAAGGGGAACCGATAGATAAAACGTATACCATTAGTCGGGACCCTAAAGAAACCTCCCTTACTACGACTTCGACTTTGAGGTCATGAAACCGGTGGAGTACGCTTCTCAACTGATTAATCTTTTCTGAGACTACGACCCCTCAAAACCCCCGTCCTCCTCTTCCCCTACTGTCTCCTACTCTGCCGACCTACCGTAGTGACTGAACTACCTGCGTTCAGACTCACTTGAGGCCCTCAACCACTACCTGTCCCTCCGGAGTCAAGTCGAGTCAAGTCAACGAGTCAGCACAGGCTAAGAAACACTGGGGGACTTAGCGTCGTGTGGTCCGGAGGGACAGGTATTGGTTGAGGGCTTCAAGTGAGTCTGAGTGCAGTTAGCTCAGTCGCTACAGTAGGTCGGTTGAGTAGGAGACAGTAGGGGAAGAGGAGGACGGAGGTTAGGGAGGGTCGTAGTCTCAGAAAAGGTTACTCAGTTGAGAAACGTACTCCACCGGTTTCCTGACCTCCAAGTCGAAATCGTAGTAAGGAAGGTTTCTTTAGAGTCCCGACTAGAGGAAGTCTTGTCTCACCGACCTAGAGGAACGTCAGGTTCCCTGAGAGTTCTCAGAAGAGGTTGTGGTGTCAAGTTTTCGTAGTTAAGAAGCTACGAGTCGGAAGAAGTGTCAGGTTGAGAGTGTAGGTATGTACTGATGACCTTTTTGGTGTCGGAATTGATCTACCTGGAATCAGTTGTTTCATTACAGAGACGAAAACTTATACGTAAGATCCAACCAGTATTGAAAAGAAGGTTCCTCATTCGTAGAAAATGAAAGTACAGACGTTAGTGGTAGACGTCACTAAAACCTCGGGTCTTTTATTTCAGTCGGCCACAAAGACGACAAACGGGTAGATAAACTATACTTCACTACTCTGGTCTACGGTACTAGAATCAAAAGACTTACTACTTGAAGTCCGGTTGGAAAAGTGAGAGGTGAAAGTGAAAGTAGTTCTCCGAAAATTCAAGGAGAAGTGAAAGACGGTATTGCCACCACAGTAGACGTATAGACTCCAATGACTATAAAGACGGTCGTTAGAACTAAGGTCGAACACGAAGAAGGTCAGGTCGTAAAAAGTACTACATGAGACGTTGTAAGTCTTTTGCTTCTAGTACCGTAGGCCAGGTTAGTGAAGTACCCTTTATCTACCCCTTTGTCATCTTTATCACAGTCTGAAATAAAAACCCCCCGAGGTTTTAGTGACGTCTACCACTGACGTCGGTACTTTAATTTTCTACGAATGAGGAACCTTCTTTTCACTACTGGTCGGATCTCTCATATAAGTTTTCGTCTCGGTAATGAAACGGATGATTCCAGGTAGATCAGTTCCGATATCAAAAAGGACACCAGTACATACCTACACTCTCAACCTGACACTTCTTCCGACTCGTAGCTTCTTAACTACAAAAACTTGACACCACAACCTCTTCTGAGAACTCTCAGGGAACCTGACGGTCCTCTAGGTTGGTCATGTAAGACTTCCTCTAATTGGGACCCTAAACAAACCTTCCTTACTACGACTTCTACTTCGAGGTCATGAAACCGGTGGAGTACACTCCTCAACTGAGTAACCTTTCTTGAGACTACGACCCTCCCTAACCACCGTCCTCCTCTTCACCTACTAGCTCCTACTCTACCGGCCTACAGTAGTGACTGAGTTACCTGCACTCAGACTCACTTTAAGTCCTCTACCACTACTTGTCCCTCCGGACCACACGACGCTAAGTACCCCAGCGTTTCTCAGTCTGTGCTGACTCGCTGACTTGACGTGACTTGAGACGTATATTCAATTTATTCGTCCCACTGTTATACGTCGGAACTGCCTGAAGAAAAGGATAAACCTTGGTCAGACAACAAGGTGCAGGTCACGATTGACAACGAAGGACTGGACGTACGTCTATAGAGTTCTCCGTCCAGTCCACCAGACCATAAGGGTAGAGAAAGTCTTAAAAGGTGTCAAATAACACTAGGTGTGACAGTTTCCGAAACCGTATCAGTTATTTCGTCTTTAACCACAAAAAACCTTGAGAGAACGAAAAAGGTACTAGGTCGCCTACAACCGTTAAACTAGAGACCAAGGAGACGGAAAACATGTTGGTCGAACTTGTAGTCCTTATAGTGCCAAGTGTATAACGACTTCGGACCGAACCTCTTAAAACTCGTAATGAAATGATCGTACACTCTACTCATATTAACACGGCATCAAACTCGTAAGAAACCGTAACGGAAAGAAACCCTAACCTTACTTTTGACTGGTAAAGGTCAGGACACCGATGACGACTTAAAAGGTTTAAGCGACCGTATAACTCACGTTGTGAAAGTGTCGTAGTAGAAAGTTCTAAACTTTCTCGAGGTGACCTTAAGGTAGTGGAGGTAATCGAAACAAGGATCACTACGAAAGATTCCGGGTGAACTGAAGTGTAAGGTCCTACAGACCGAGATCCACTCACTAGTGTGTTAGAAACAATAGACCCAGTACTTCTAGAAAAAACATGTCAAGAAGACACATAAGAACGGTGGAGGAGAATTATAGAAAACGAAGACAATCCAGGTATGGTAAAGACAAGAAATTGCTCGGGTAGAAACGTACTTTACAAGGGAACCATAGAGATTAAAATAACTTCTCTAGAGATCAGAAAGGTAAGACAAGAACAGGAGCTAAAGAAACGAAATTAGTGACTTCTTCCGAAAGAATAGAGAAGAACGATAAGAAACCTTGAGACGTAAGTCTACGAATATAGAAAGGAAAAGAGAAAACAAAAAGCGGAGAGAAGAAAAGTGTCGACAAACATTCAGGAGACGTTAAGTACTCCAGCGTTTCACAGCCTGTGTTGACTCGCTGACTTGACTTGATTTAAATTCAACAGTACAATGAGAAAAATAAGTAGAGTAGGAGAGGAGGGAAGAGGGTTATAGGTTCTCAGATAAGAGATACAGATGCAGAGGTGACAACGGGACATTTATTTAAGAAGTCATGGCAAAAAGATTTAAAGTATATATACGCAATCATACACTATAAATAGGTAGAGAAAGACGGAATGAAGTGAGACATATTATCCAAGATCCAAATAGGTGTTATAGTCTTCACTGATTTTACGTAATGAAAGAGTACCGACTCATTATAAGGTAACACATATACATGGTGATGGAAAAATAGGAAGTAGACAGTTACCTGTAGATCTAACGAAGGTACAAGATCGATAACATTTATCACGACGTTTCTTGTTACCCTATGTACACATAAAAAGTTAAAACTAAAGGAGTCCCATATACGGATCCTCACCCTAACGACCCAGTATACCACCAAAATAAGGATAAAAAAATTCCTTAGAGGTATGACAGAAGGTATCACCGACATAGTTAAATGTAGGGGTGATTGTCATGTTCTCACAAGGGAAAAGAGGTATGGGAGAGGTCGTAAATAATAAACATCTGTAAAACTACCTCTGGTAAGACTGACCACGCTCCACTATAGAGTAACATCAAAACTAAACGTAAAGAAATTATTACTCGCTACAACTTGTAGAAAAGTACACAAACAATCGTACAGAAGAAATCTCTTTACAGACAAATCCAGAAAAAGGGTGAAAAACTAACGCAACAAACAAAAAGAATATAACTCAACATACTCGACGAACATATAGAACCTTTAATTAGGAAACAGTCAACGAAGTAAACGATAATAAAGAGGGTAAGACTCCGAACAGAAAAGTGGAACGAATATCAAAGGAAACGACACGTTTTCAAAAATTCAAATTAGTCCAGGGTGAAGAAATGAAAACAAAAATAAAGGTAATGAAGTCCTCCACCCAGTATATCATAGAAGAAAACTAAATACAGTCTCTCACAAGACGGATATAAAAGGACATTCTCAAAATATCAAAGACCAGCATGTAAATTCATAAATTTAGTAAAACTCAAATAGAAATATATACTACAATGCTTCACAAGATTAAAGTAAGAAAATGTAAATCGACAGGTCAAAAGGGTCGTGGTAAATAACTTCTCCGGCAGAAACGGGGTAACATATAAGAACGGGGGAAACAGTTTTGATTCAATGGGTATCCACGTACCCAAATAAAGACCTAAGAGATGGAACAATGTAACCAGATATAAAGACAAAAATACGGTCACGGTATGACAGAACTACTGACATCGAAACATCATATTAGAATTCAGTCCTTCCAACTAAGAAGGTCGAGGTAAGAAGAAAGAGTTCTGATGCAATCGAAAAGTACCAGAAAACACAAAGGTATACTTAACACTTTATAAAACGAGAACAAGTCACTTTTTACGGTAACCATTGAACTATCCCTACTGTAACTTAGAATCTAAAGTAAACCATCATATCAGTAAAAATGTTATAACTAAGAAGGATGGGTCCTTGTACCTTATAGAGAGGTAGACAAATACAGTAGAAACTAAAGAGAGTAACCACAGTATTAAAAGACACATATCAAAAAAAAAAAAAACAGAGGAATATATCCAAAAAAAGGATCTATAAATTAAGTAAAACAACGCTACCACTTACCCTAACTAAGGAATTGAAGAGAAAGACTAAAAAGCAAAAATCATATATCTTTACGTTCACTAAAGATACACAACTAAAACATAGGTCGTTGAAACGATTTAAGTCACTAATCGAGATCATTATAAGACTACGATAGAAAGCGAAAAAGATACATGTCATAGGACAGTAGACGTTTGTCACTCTCAAAATGAAGAAGAAAAGGTTAGACCTAAGGAAAATAAAGAAAAAGAAGAAACTAAAGACATCGATCCTGAACTTCTTGATACAACTTATTATCACCGTTTTCACCTGTGGGAACGGAACAAGGACTAGAATCCCCCCTACGAAAGTCAAAAAGTGGTAACTCTTATTATAAACGATATCCGAATGATATATACCGGAAATGATACAACTCCATCCAAGGAAGATACGGGTAAAAAACTTCTCTAAATTAATGTTTACCCTCCACTTAAAATAGTTTCCGAAAAAGACGTAGATGACTCTAAAAGTATACCAAAAATAGAAAGTTAAACAATCATACCACACAGTATAACTAACTAAACGTATATGACTTCTTAGGAACATAGGGACCTTATTTGGGTTAAACTAGTACCACATACTTGAAAAACTACACGACGACTTAAGACAAACGATTTTAAAATAACTCCTAAAAACGTAAATACAAGTAGTCACTATAACCGGATATCAAAAGAAAAAAAACAACAGAAAAAGACAAAAACATAGTCCCACTAACACCGGAGTATCTTACTCAAACCTTCACGAGGAGAGAGACGTTAACAGACTTTCTCAAAATCTTCCTATCCGTAATCGAGAAGAGATTTACAAACTATCTCAAGAGGACACTTTGGTAGACCAGGACCCGAAAACACAAACCCCTCCAAAAAATAATGTCGAAGTTAAAGTCACGAACGTTAACCCAACAAGTATAAAGATAAAGAAGGAGGAAGTCAGAACCTTCTATCTTGAAAAGGTTCTTAGACAGGTAAAGAAAGTCCAATAGATAAAATAACGGTATATCAAAAAGTATTATCAGATAATATAAGGAAAAATAAAGACGTAACAGATAACATTAGAGAAGGAAAAGTAAAGATTAAAACAACTAAACTAAAAAGAGAAAAAAGAACTACTTAGACCGATTTCCAAACAACTAAAACAAATAGAAGAGTTTCTTGGTCGAAAACCAAAATAATTAGAAATGATAAAAAAGAAAGTAAAGAAAAAGTGAAGAAAGACGGGTCTAGAAATACTAAAGAAAGGAAGATGATTAAAACACTAAGAAAAAAGAAGAAGAAAAAGGTCAACAAAATCCACATTTCAATCCAACAGATAAGTTATAAGAACAAAGAACTCCATCCTAACATAACATATTTCACGGGAAATTCTAATTCACGAACGAAAACGAGGTAGGGTATCCAAAACTCAACAACACAAATGTAACAGTAAACAAAGATCTGTAAAAAATTAAAGGTAAAACTAAAGGAGTCATTGGACAAGTAATAAATCTTTACACAACAAATTAGAGGTACACAAACACAAAGAATGTCCAAAAAAAAAAAGAAGAACATTAACTATGGCTCAGAGTATCGTAACACCAGTCTCTTCTCCCAACTATGTTAAAGTTAAAAGAATCTAAATAATTCCAAACTAAACACTGGATTCTACACTAGATATGACTTCTTACAAGGTACACGTGAATTCTTCCACATAAGAAGACGTAAACCTACCTTACGGGATTTCTAAAGTTATTCCAGGTAGAGTAGATTACGTAGTAAATTCTGAATACAAAGGAACAATGAGAAGACAAAACTACTAGACAGGTAACCACACACACCCCACAATTTCAGAGGATGACAATAACACAATGACAGTTAAAGCGGAAAATACAGACAATCACATACAGAATACATAACTCCACGAGGATACAACCTACGTATCTATAAATGTTAACAATGTAGAAGGAGAACCTAACTAGGGAAATAGTAATACATCACAGGAAGAAATAGAGAACATTAGAAGGAATAAAATTCCAAATAAAACAGACTGTACTCCTAACAATGAGGTCGAAAGAAAACGAAACTAAAGTACCTTATATAAAAAGGTAGGAGAGTGAAAGTCATACATACACAGAAATCTGGACTTCACCCAAAGAACATCTGACGTCTATATACCCAGAATAAAAGCATAGGTAAGTAGGTCAGATACAGAAAACCAACCTCGTAAATTAGGTAAATGTAAAATTCGTTAATAACTATATATACAAGGATAACAGTAAAATAATTAACAAACCCCAACTAAAACATCTAGAAAAAATAAGAGAACATAAAGAACTGATATATTTAGGGAAATTGTAAAAAACATTTCGAAGAAACCTCTATGACTTAAGAGGATCGAAAACGTACAGACTTTTCGAAAAATAAAGAGGTAGTTAAAATTTACTCTAGGAACAGTCAATGTCATTCGAACCAAAATATAAAAGGGGAAAGTCATGAAATTTATATATGAAGGTCAGGGAAGACCAGACGTCAAAGACGACTTTGTAGTCAACAATTCGTATACCCCAAAGGGAACATACAATGAACAACGAAGAGGGAACTACGAAAATTGTAAGAAAGAAACACAATACAGAAACAATCAAACTAATCATACACAGAACCGTACAAAGAGGAACCCAAATAGGACATATCTTGAGAAACACGGAGAACCTGAACTAACTGATAAAGGAAAAGGTACAACCCCTTTAAAAGTTGCTATTAGAGAAGTTTTTTAAAGAGTATGGGAAAAAAAATGAGAAGAAGACTCTGGGGATGTTAAACTTACAACCATACAAACTATAACAGGGTCTCCAGAAACTCTAATAGGAGTCAAGAAAAGTAAGCAAAATGAAATAAGACGAGAAGTCTACAATAAAGATTGTAAAATAGAAGGACGAGTGACTAAACAAGAAGAAAAAGTCTATAAGACGATAACTAAGGAAGATCTCATAAAAAATTAAAGTCATTAACACAACAAACAGAGACATATAAATAAGAAATTAAAAAAGATCCAGAAACAATCAACTAAGAACGTTAAAGAGGTAAAACAAAAGTTCTAAAAACTAGTAGAAATAATAGTAATAAGACTTAAGAAAACGTCCATCAAACGGAGAAAGGAGAAGTAAATAACCTGAAGACAGAAAGATCAAAGAAGGAAGCAAACACATCATAAAGGGACGGAAAAGTAATAAAGAAAAATTGAATAACATAAACTCCAGACTAAAAGGGTCCGAAGTTCCTTTCAACTTAATAAAGGAACTTCTTCCAACTTAACAAAGAAGGAAAACCAAAGACGGAAGGAAACCAAAAGACTGGTTGGTGACCAACCAACCAGGTCACCAAACACATTCGAAACGTATCCCACTCAAAAACAAATAAACAAAAAGGAGACTACCCTTTCCGACTTACTCCACCATTAGGACAGACGACTACTAACCTAAACATAAAAACAAAATAAACAACAAATCTACTCCGTAGGACGTATCCCACGATGATTACGAACCCACTACGACCCAGAACCTAAGTTCACCAAGACAAACACACTCAAGAGTGTTAAACTATGAGGGATCCCAACCAAGAGACCTCTTCCGTTACCGTTGGGTGAGGTCATGAGAACGGACCTTTTAGGGTACCTGCTTCCTCGGACCATCCGAAGTCAGATACCCTAGCGATTCTCAGGCCGTGCTGACTCGCTGAAATGAAAGTGAAAAGTGAAAGGATGTAACCTCTTTCTTTACCGTTGGATGAGGTCACAAGAGCGGACCTCGTAGGGTCCCTGCCGCCTCGGACCACCCGACGGCAGATACCCCAGCGTGTCTCAGTCTGTGCTGACTTCGCTGAATCGTCGTCGTCGTCGTCGTCCCAACCAAGAGACCATCAGATCCTGGAACCTCAGATTTCCGAGTCCCGAACTAGAGACCAGTTCTCACTTTTAAGGTGTTCACCAAACAATACCGTAATTCACTCTAATTTTGTTTATAAGTGTTTACTCTTTGGTTACTACTTGGGGTCTGTTTACCTTCAATCTTTTAGTACGTTTATTATTAAGTTTATTACTTATATGTGTATATGTATGTGGGTACTCGTTTCAGTTTTGTTCGGTTGTTTTTATTTCATGTCATCTAACTGGACCTTTTGTTTCTTTAGTTTTTAATATAAATGGTCAATTCTTGTTTTGATTGATTTCGTGTTTGACCTTTTGTTTTGATTTCGTTTCCCGGATCATCCCTTATTTCGTTACTTTTGTTTTGATTGTTTATAAAACTTTCCTTTCCTTTCTTTCTTTTATTCCCTTTTTATATATACGTTTCAATTTATCTCCATCTACTTCTATATATATGTAATTTCTAATCGACGTTCTCATTTTCATGTCATCCTTTCCGTTTGTTTCCTTATTTACATCCTTTTATATTATCCAAATTTTATAATTTTCAATTGTAATATTTTTTATCTTTTCTTTTTCTTTTTTTGGTGTCTTCCTTCTTTTTTCCTTTTTCTTTTCCTTTCGTGTCTTGACGTTTTCGGGTTACATCTCCGTCTCCAAAGATTGNTAATCGACGTTCTCATTTTCATGTCATCCTTTCCGTTTGTTTCCTTATTTACATCCTTTTATATTATCCAAATTTTTTAATTTTCAATTGTAATATTTTTTATCTTTTCTTTTTCTTTTTTTGGTGTCTTCCTTCTTTTTTCCTTTTTCCTTTCGTGTCTTGACGTTTTCGGGTTACATCTCCGTCTCCAAAGATTGTTGTTAATTTTCACACTGACTTATATGTGTATATGTATATATGGGTATTTGTTTTAGTTTTGTCAGGTTGTTTTTATTTCATGTTATCTAACTGGGTCTATTGGTTCCTTTGGTTTTTAAAATAGATGGTCTTGTTTTGATTGATTTCGTGTTTGATCTTTCGTTTTTATTTCGTTCCACGGTTAAGCCTGTATTACTTGTATTTTGATTGTTTATACAACTATCCTTTCCTTTCTTCCTTTTCTTTCTTATATATACGTTTCAATTTATTTCCTTCTATTTCTTCTAAATATATGTAATTTCTCATTCACGTTCCCTTTTCTTGTTATCCTTTTTGTTTGTTCCTTATTTATACCTCTTTTATTATAATCCAAATTTTTCAATTTTTAAATTTAAATTTCTTTTCTCTCTCTCCTTTTTTTTTTTTTTCCTTTGGTGGTGTCTTGACGTTTTCGGGTTACATCTCCTTCTCCAAATATTGTTGTTATTTTTTACACTGACTCTTTTTTTTTCAAGTTTTCGAATTAACCTAAAGTATCACGGTTATTTTAGCTGTCGATGTTGTCTCCCCCCTTTTCCTTTCTTTTTCTTTTTTTTAGACTTTCTAAGACGTCTTGTTCAGTTTTCTATTCTTATTATTTACAAAAAGAACTCAGTGACGACAATCACAGTCTCAGGAAAGGGAACGACCCTCAGTGTCAGGTGGAATGGAGGGATCCTACGAGAGGTTGTGACACGACTAGAGACCTGGACGACACTCCCCTCGAGTCTAAGATTAGACCAAGATGAGGACACACAAGAACGGAGATTTTAGGTGTCGATACTCTCGATCACGGAAAAGAAAACACCCTCGAGAGTTACTGGAAAATATATCTGTGTCTCAGACGGAACAACTAACACACCTAAATTAGACGTCGAGCATGTTACCCACCCTTCCAAAACCCAGAAGATGTAATCGGTGTGACGGGGACCCAAAGTCACCAAAATGAAGGTGGAGATGTACACCCAAACAAGACTCGTGACCCCAAACGAAGACTTCAAAGGGACTTCCTGAACCCAAACGGAGACACTCCCGGTCCACACCTCCACCATATCGACGAAGCCAGTGTCCCCAAGACCGTCGTGGTCCATGAGTCCGCTCAACCGCCGATCTCGTCGTCCTTTATATCACGAGATCTTCCATAACCGATTATACGAGGTCATAAGAACGGACCTCTTCGAGGGAGGGATTGTCTCTTCGGACCGTTCGGTGTCAGATGTCCTAGCGTTTCTCAGTCTGTAATAACTTCATTGGGATGCACGTGTCTGTGTTCTGAAAAAGACGGACACCGTCGAGACGAGGTCACTCTTAAGTTGGTACTACCACCGGGTCGACAAACCGAACACCCCTAGGACTGCCGTGGTTTACACACCCCTGTGTCTGACGGAGGTGGTGTCCTCAATACCGGGATAGTCTCAGACAAAAACTCGGAGAACATCGACCTCTGGTCTTCCAGAGAATCCGGTCAGAAAGAGACAACGAGGTGTGTAAGTCCGTGAATCCCCCAAGGGTATGGACCATAGGAAGAGACAACAAACCGTACAACCCGTGTATCTCCCCGGGGGGACCGACTCCAGGATGAGACATCAAACCGTGTAGTCAGTGAATTTCCTCGTGGGACCCACCCCCAGGATGAGACATCAAGTCACACAGTCCGTAAACTACCCGGTCGGAGAGATAACAAGTCGACGACTACGACCGTACACCCCTCTCTCTCCGATACTACTACCGAGGTGGAGGATACACACTAAGTAGTCATATCGGAACGAAGATACCGACGGGTCGAAAGGAGGTGTCCGTAAAGGGGGATGTTAGAGAAGGGGGTGTCGGGGAGCTAGACAGACAGACGTCAGTTCTCGTCGGGAGCGAAACTCTAACGAGGTGTTAGGGATCTGAGGCCGAGGGTAGGTCCCCTGGTCACAAGGACAGACACCATACATACCGACAACGTTCTTGACAGGCTAAGAGTAAGGTAAATCCGACGGTGTCTAGTCGACGAAGTGAGAGTCGGAATTTATAAAGAGGAGACTGAGTCTGTTAACGGAACTACACCCCTAACCTGGGGACGAAGTCAAGGGAGTGGGTGTCTTCCGTCAAGGTCAGGATGGTTGTGAGGACAAAGGGGGGGATCAAGGAAGTAGGATGACTCAAAAAGTACCAACATATATAATAAAAGGTGACCAGTCCATGAGAACAGGTGACAGTCGGTCATAAGAATTACGTAAAGACCCAGACTTCGACATAATGACTACATAGACACCTTTCTGTACATGGGGTTCAGGTAGATGAGTTGACGGTAGAGGGAGAGTAAACAAGAAAAACGGAAAACATTTCATCGATAAACTCTTAAACTTTAATGTTTATATTTAGGAGGTTGCGATAACCACCCTTACATTTAACCCCGTCGGTGTTACGTTTTGTCATACCTTGAAGGAATTTTTTGATTTTTATCTCGATAGTATACCAAATCGTTAGGATGAGGACCCATATGTAAGTATCTTTTGATTAAACTTTTCTATGTGGGTGAGGTTATAAGTATCGTCTTAATAAATGTTATCGGTTCTATACCTTAGTTGGATTTACAGGTAGTTATCTACTTACCTAGTTCTACACTAAATATATATTACCTTATAAGTCAAGTCAAGTCAAGTCAGCGAGTCAACACAGACTGAGAAACACTGGGGTACCCGACGTCGTGCGGTCCGGAGGGACGGTATTTTTCCCTACTCTATTACGGTTAACGTAGTTGTACCTATTTTGATCTCTAATAGTATGATTCACTTTATTTAGTCTCCCTCTTTTTGTTTATATATTATAGTGAATGTACACCTTAGATTTTTTTTAGTATGTTTAATTAAATAAATGTTTCATCTTTGTCTGAGTTTGTATCTTTTGTTTGAACCAGTGGTTTAGCCTGTCTACATTCGTACCTATTTAACCCTTAAATCCTAATTATCTATATGTGATGTTATATACATTTTGTCCATTTATTGTTACTGGATTAGAAACCCTTTAATATAAGTTATAGAACATTATTCGATATTACCTTTTCTTAGACTTTTTTTATACACACACACACACACACATAAGACTTAGACAAATGATATGTGGACTTTATAACATTTAGTTGATATGAAGTTATTTTTCCTAATTTTTGTTATGTTTTATTTTAATGTTTATACCGAGTGGTATATAAAGAAAACCCGTCACGACGAGATCTTCTAGTTCAAAAGGTGTATGTCCACTTCTTTTTCCGGTTTCACTGTCCAAACTAAACCCGTAACGTACTAAAATCGTATATTAAAAGGGATAAGACATAATAATATATGAAAATAACAAAGAAAAAATTCATATTTAAATAAATAAAATTAACCTCTGATTAATGAAATGTTATAACATAATCAAAACGGTATATAGTTGTACTTAGGTGGTGTCTATATGTGTACAAGGGGTAGGACTTCGGGGGAGGGAGGAGGGAGGCGTATGGTAGGGAGACCCAGCAGAGTCACGTGGTCGGGGTTCGTAGGTCATAGTACGTGAAAATAACAAAAAACTCAGTAGAAGGTCAATATGACCCCGGAAGACTTCTGTTTATTTTACAAAATTTGCAAAGATGTTGGAGATAATACCAATCGTGTTGGGACCTGTGTTCTGTTTATTTTACAAAATTTACAAAGATACTGGAGATAATACCAATCGTGTTGGGACCTTTGTAAGTCGGTTACAAACGATCACCTCATGGTGAGTTACTGTCTCTTAAAAGATCTACCTATCCAAAGAAGTCCCCGACCAGATTTCCAGTTCAAACAACTTCGGTGATGTACCGGACTGACTTATACAGAACGACAGTAACTCTACACAAGACCGATTACTCAACACCCATCTACACCGTACACGGTGAAGACCCGACTCATTAATTAAAGGTCTCACTAGGTAGTACTACTAATTAATAGAAGGTGTCTCTCTGAAGAGGACAATCGAACCCAGGGGTTGACTGGATGTTAACTGGACATTGGATTCATTAGGAAACAACTAAAGTCGGCGACCCAAAGCCCTAAGAAACAATACCGTCGTTCTGTACGCTGACTGAACGGGAATTGACCGGTATACACGACCGAGAACGACTGACCTTCTCGTACCAAGAAACAAAAACTCGACACCGAGATCGAAGTATTTGGAATATAAAATGATTATTAATAAGAACCATCAGTTTTATACCTTTTTATTTTTCTCCTAGTGATAAAAACGAGTAAAGAATTTAGTCACCACAAGAAACCATCGTCATAGACCTCAACCTTGTAGACGGTAACTAACTTAATTTAATTACTATCACTACAACTACTATTTCGTCTTCTACTTACCTAATAAATTGAGACTTGACTTACCTCGGTACAGAGGAAGTCTTTTGACGAGTCATCCGGTCAGTAAATCAACGAAGGGAAGGGTCAGTTATAGGATAAACAGAATCTAACCGAAGGGATCTTCGTCTCAGGTTCTGTTTTTAAGTCTCTGTATACTAAATGACTCTCTCACGAGACTTCTCTTTCTTTCATTCCCTTCGTCCTACCCGTCACCATCCTGTTCTCATCTCTGTGCTTGGACGAAACTAGGTCGGACTAGGACCCCCTCGTGTCTTGGTGTTTAGTGTGTCGTCTTTATAAGGGTGGGACTATACTCCTTTAACTGGAAAACATAAGGATAGAGTCAGTCGGGACGGGATCCTTCCCATACATCACAAGATCCGTTCCACCGAAGAACGTCAAGTACCGTTGAGATATCTCTTACATCTTACTTCGTACCTCCCACTTGGTAATAGTCGGTTAAGAGTCACGTCGACTCTCCAATCACACGGACGGGTCATTTACTCTGGACCCATCCCGTAGGTGTCATGGGTAGTGAGACGTGGTCGAAAAGAAGACAAATTCGAGTCTAAAAAAGTCTTGGGATACAGGTTAGGGAGACACAGGGAACGAAAGATTAACGTGTCAAGTAATTAGATCTTTAGTTCGTAGTTGACGGACGGGATTTCACTTTCCTCTCTGAACGACAAAAGATATCAGAGAAGGTTGAAACACTAGATACACAAAAGAATTATCCAGTTCCCGACCGTTTTCAAATAGGAAAGGACTATTGTTTACTGTAAAACATCCCTCTTACATTCGGGTTTACTCACTAAGAGTTCCACCTCCAAAGTCCCGTAAACTTGTCCAGTCCCCTCCTATTCCCATCTCTTAAACCGGTCCCGACGACCAGTGTGGTACATTTAACGGAAGATCCGACTAGAAGATCTCCCGACTGGAACAGTCGATGGACACGTGGTAGATGATAGAAGAATCACGACGACATGATCGATAATTACTTTAATTCTTTTGGACCATGACAATCCCTTGTAACACTAATCCCCTCCTCTACAGTCTACTACTTCAGTCAAGACAAGACGGTTGGAACGTTACATATTAACATCCTTAGTATAGACGAAAGTAGTCAGACGTAGTCTTGAGAGACAAATAAAGAAAGAGAAACGAAGGAAAACTACAATGGGAACAGAAAGGTAAAGAAGGGAAATGAAGGAAAGAGAAGAAGGTTTTCTCTCTTTTTTGTTTTGTTTACTCGTTTGTGTTGTTTTGTCTTTGTCTCAATATCTATGTCTCTTGTTTGTCCACCGACGGTCCTCCCTCCACCTACCCTCCTTCTTTCTTAATTCACTTCTTCTAATTCTCCATGTTTGGAGGTCAACTTTTTAATTACTTAATGACCGTACTTTCCAATTTTAAAGAATTTATTCGGTTTGAGTATCTTTATCTCTCATCTTATCAATAACGGGTTCGGACCCCCCACCTTCCTCACCACCCCTCCCCGTCATAGTGCTACTGATTTTGGTTGACACGGCAGGAAAGAGATCTGTCACTGAAGGTTTACCACCTGTGACAGACTTGACGGGTCATTGACCCGTCAAATTTACATCTGTAGGAATCCCATTTAAAGACTGATCGACCGAAACTCTCCTGTATAGATCGTGTCAAGGAATAATCCTACTTGACACACCATCACCGGCCTCCTAACCTAGGACCTTAGTCTGTCTACCTAAATCTGGATCTGGGATGGTAAATAATACTAGATACACTAGAACTCGTTCCATTAATTGGAGACACACAGAAATCAAAGGACTGTCAAAGGGTACTCTGAACTTAGAAGTCTACATTACCATGTATAACAGGGTTTGTTTTTACTATGTTATTAGTTGTTATTCTATTTAGTAACTCTTCAATAATTTTGTGTTTACACTCCTTTCTGGAAGTACCCATAGATCTGTCTTTTTTGTTAGTGATTGACCCCTCTACAGTCCAGTAAATTTTTTTGGATGTGTCTAAAACACTAGTTGCGGTCTTCTCCCATCTTGTTTCAGGTGTCCTAAGACTTCTTCTTTTTTTAACTCGACAGTTAACGTCAAGGTCGTTCGACAGGAAGTTCATATTTCAGTTGTATCCTTGTAAAAGCTTATCCGGTATTAAGTATATTATCTTGTGGGGTTTAAGGAAGAACTTTTCTTCTGGTTCACAAACTAATAAATTAAGTCAGTCATTTAGTTTCTTAGTTTTAAAATTTTCAGTCTTTACCTCGTCAGTGTTAACTTCTGACCATCACTATTCGTTAAATTTATATTTTATTTTCATTTGTTGACAATTTAATGATAATGTCCTGTCTGACACACAGTATTTTGAGTTTATATTTTTTGTTCCATGTATTATTGTAATCCTTACGATTAAAGGTGTAAAGAAAGTGTTTCCTCTCGGTTATCTATTATAGATCGTGTTACAAAAAGTGTAACAAAGAAAATTTCTTCATGAAATACTTGACTAGGTAAAACGTTTCTTCGTAAGAAAAGACTTCGATTCACTAAGGAATTGAAAGAAAGAGAAGTAAACATTTCAGTTCTTTTTAATGTTAATTTCTAAACTAATGTTTTCTAGTAGTATCTCAATAGGGTAAAAGGATAGGTAACTAAATGGATGGTTAGACGACAGGAAGGAGGGAGGGAGGGAAGAAAGAAGAGAGGGAAGGAAAAAAGATAGGTAGATAGGTAGGAAGGTAGGTAGTCGGATATATGTATACATCTTTCTATGGATATTACTTCCAGATGTCTACAATTATTTGTAACAAAGACCCACTTTATTACAATTAAATTTTAAAACAATAGGAAAATTTTAATGAACTTACTTAACGATGTTTCACATGGTAAAAAATATTTTTGTTACTTCTCATGAAAGTTCCTCTTACTACTTCTTATATACGCGATTGTGACAATTTATTTTTACTCGTGTCATGTTGAGGTAAACACATTTTGTTACCTATTTTACACATATATATCTACTGATCTGTAAAGGATCTTCCTAAGTATTAATTGTCTATTGCCACCAACGTATACTTCTTCCCTGTCCTGTTACCCTGATATTATTCTCCCTCTAAAGAAATAAAAGAAAGGGGGTTTAAGACATTGTATGAATATAACATTATTAATACCTTTTATTTATGGTTTTCTTTTTTATTTTTCTTGTTCACCGACTTCCGATAGTAACCTGACCGTAACCGTTTGATGACTCTTAAGCCAATCAAGTAAAGGAACGTCTCAGGAGTTTGGAAGTATTAGTCATCTAAGACGGTTGGGGATGAGGTCTCTATTGTTCTTTCGGTCACTAGTTCGTTACCTTTATAAAGGTCCTGTAGGGGAAGGAAACAAACGGAATGATTTAGAGAAAACAGAGTTTTAGTCCAAGAACGAACATTATAGAGGAGTATGTTCTGTACCGAAACGGAGAGTAAAGAATTTTATCAAGTCCGGTCAGTGTACATCCTTTATTAGATTTCTTTCAGACCTTTGTCCTTTGAACGGCTTGTTTACGTTACCATTTATCGTCACCTGTGAAACTATGATTCCTCGTCGTCACTGACGTTACCTAGCTGTCGTGTAGGAGTCGACACTGGTGAACAGTGATACAACCTTACACCGTGCCACACTGTTCTAGGAGACCCCTTCGATCTTTACCTCTAACCTCTAAATATTTACTTATCCTAAAAGGTCAAAATTTTACAAGTAACTTAAGTTTAATTTTTTTTTTTCTATGACACTTCTGGTGGGTTGTATAAGCGTGTCCGAACCTGATACCCGATAGTAAAGATGAAGACGATATCTTCATATACGAACTAATGTCGTAAACTCGACCTAAAAAGGGAAGTCATTTAACAACGATCCATGGAATCGAGTGACATCTATCTACACGGAATACCGACTCATCTGTAATTTAGTATGTCGGGATCTTTTTCGACAAAGGTGGAAAAAGGAGAAGGATCGTGTTATCTTTGGAAGTTCTTTACCTCTCGTTTAATTACAGATGTCTACTCCACTGTGACAGTGGACACCCAGTCCTAATGTTTTAAAGAGTCGGAGGAACCTGTCTTCACCCCGACTCGAAGTTAACGTGAATTGTCGAGGGGTTTTACCCCTAGGTTCGTTTTCTTTGAGTCAGGTAAGAACAAAGGACCCCTACAATATGTCGGGTTCCTGTTTTCACCGACCTAACCTGACTCAGACCTAAACTTTAGACCCGAAAATCTGAGTTTCGTCTTTTCTTTACTACTCCACCTCTACCTCTTCCGTACTAGGGAAACTCGACATGTTTTATTTCTCCGGGTACAGACGAACTCTTGTACGTCCATTTAGTCCGTGATTATGGTATGGGAATTTGATGTTGTTTTAGATTCCGTCGTTAGTCTTACGTTGTCGTTCGAGTAGAGGACTTACAGGAACTAAAGTGTCGAAGTACCGAGAGAAGAGAGGGTCTACGTTACCGAAAGGTTACTTACCTGCACTTACTACCGACGACAAAGAAGGAAAAGAAAAAGTCCACGGGGAGAAACGTAGGACGACGACGACGACGACGATTCAGTGAAGTCAGAACAGGTTGAAACACGCTGGGGTATCTACCATCGGGTGGTCCGAGACGGCAGGGACCCTAAGAGGTCCGTTCTTGTAACCTCACCCAACGGTAAAGGAAGAGGTTACGTACTTTCACTTTTCACTTTCACTTCAGCGAGTCAGCACAGGCTGGGAGCCGCTGGGGTACCTGACGTCGGGTAGTCCGAGGAGACAGGTACCCTAAAAGGTCCGTTCTCATGACCTCACCCCACGGTAACGGAAGAGGAACGAAGCACGATCCGGTGAAGATATGACACTTCAGTTAAGAAGTCGAAGAGGAAGGTCTATATATTCTTGGGATCGTAAGGTGACTTCGCTGAATCGTCGTCGTCGTCGTTGTTGTCGTATCGAAACTTACAATCAACTTTGAATTCACAGATGTCAGATGAACACGGCGGTTTCTACATCGAAGACGATGATGAGACTAAATAACGTAAGAGAAACCATTTTTTACAGAACCTGTATCGTTCGTTCCGCAGTCGTATGTTTCTTTGTACGTAGAACGGTTCTAGAATGTTAGAACGTTAGAATAATGTTCTATTTCGGGTCCTGTGGAGAACGAATTCCTACAAGAAATTCTATCGGGTTTTTCTATCGTCGTTACACTAATTATTGGGGTAGACAAAGTGAGGAACTTAAACAAAGGTCCCTTTTATGCGGAAACTAGTGATCCACGACTGCTCCCATATTGGACCGGACTCCACAAAGGGACCTCACTTTATACGTCGTGAAGAGTTGAGGGTTAAGGTAAATTAAATAATAAACAAAAACGAGTTCTTCTCCGACAAAAATGTCGACTGGTCTAAACCTTCGACCAAACCCCACAAAGTAAAGGAATATACTTCTCAATATTGTGTCCCCTGCCATTGGTCGACAAAGGTGGAAGTGATTTCTCCCTTACTCGGAGATGACATCGTCTTCCCTAAACCCAATCAACATTCTTCCTTGAAGGAATCTCTCAATGATAGTTCCCGACCCTGAGGGACCAGACCCCCGAGAATTTATCGTAAGACAACAAAGAGAACCCCTATCTAGTGTACTCTGGTTCTAATTGTCCTAATCTTGGTCGACTTGTTGAACAGAGACAAGGAAGGTCATGTCATAGAGATATGTACTCTATAAAGCTCCATATTTACTCGATATATTAGTAATTGCTCCGACCCAGAAACACCTATTTACTTACTGATCCTCATTCTTTTAAACCCCCATAAAAAAACTCAGAATCTTTTTCACGACAAGGAAATGTAGACTAAAAGTTCATTTACGGTGTCGTCACTACCCGACCTCAGAACATAACCGAGGGTCCCGTAAGTCACCAATTTACAAATCCTAAAGAAAAACAAAAATCGTTCAGTAAAAATTTGTATCGACAAGTATTTTTAATTTAATCCATTTGTATGTTAATTTATACAACATAACTTTTGTTCCATGTTTTATGTATTTTGAATGGTGAATCATTAATAAAATGATGTAAATTTAACATATGTATAAGAAATATAATACACATAGATAACGTAGATATATCATCTTTACCATCCTTTCAATACTGATTGGACCTGTCGTATAAATTTTCGTCTCTGTAACGAAACAATTGTTTCCAGACAGATCAGTTACGATACCAAAAAGATCATGAGTACATACCTACACTCTCAACCTGATATTTCTTCCGACTCGTGACTTCTTAACTACGAAAACCTGACACCACAACCTCTTCTGACAACTCTCAGGGAACCTGACGTTCTTCTAGGTTGGTCAGGTAGGATTTCCTTTAGTCAGGACTTATAAGTAACCTTCCTGACTACGACTTCGACTTTGAGGTTATAAAAACGGTGGGCCACACTTCTTGACTGAATAAACATTTCTGGGACTATGACCCTTTCTAACTTCCGTCCTTCTCTTCCCCTGTTGTCTTCTACTATACCAACCTACCGTAGTGACTGAGTGAGTTTCCTGTACCCAAACCCATCTGAGGCCCTCAACCACTACCTATCCCTCCGGACCGTACGACACCAAGAACCCCAGTGTTTCTCAGTCTGTGCTGACTCACTGACTTGACTTGACTTGACTAACGTGTACAGAAGGGTCCACGTGTAAACCGTTGTAACATAACCGTTAAACTTAAGACAGTACCACCCTCATAAATATAGTAACTTTAACCGTCTGATATACTTAGTCTCAAAAAAAAAAAGGTTTAAGCCCATAATTTATAAAGAATTGTGTAAATGTACCTTCTATCTTTTTCTGTTCTATCTCCTCTTTCTATTCACTCCCACCTCTCTCTAATAATATAAAGGAGTTATAAAAATAATCATTCTGTTATTATATTGTTGGTGAATAGAAAGAGGAGACGAGTGAAAAAGAGAGAAGGAACATTTACAAAATTATTTATGAATTGTAAACCTAGACCCTTTTCGGACTAAATATACCAGACGGTCAGAGGATTTCCTCTAAGTCAAGTCAAGTCCGTGAGTCAGTACATACTGAGAAACGGTGGGGTAACCTACGACGTACAGTCCACAGGGACAAGAAGTGGTTGAGGACCTCGAACGAGTTTGAGTACAGGTAACCCCACTACTACGGTAGGTTGGCAAAGTAGGAGACAGTAGGGGAAGAGGAAGACAGAAGTTAGAAAGGGTCGTAGTCCCAGAAAAGGTCACTAAGTCTAGAAACGTAGTCCACCGGTTTCATAACCTCGAAGTCGAAGTCGTAGTCAGGAAGGTTACTTATCAGTCCTAAATAAAGATCACTATAAAGAGGGTTGTTAGAACTAAGGTCGAACACCTTAGTTCGGGTCGTAAAGTACACTACATGAGACGTATATTCAATTTATTTGTTTCACTGTTATATATCGGAACTGAATGAGGAAAGGGTTAAACCTTTGACAGACGACAAGGTACAGGTCAAGATCGACAACGAAGAACTGGACGTATGTCCAAAGCTTCCTCCGTCCACTCCACCAGGTCATAAGGGTAGAGAAATTCTTAAAAGGTGTCAAACAACATTAGGTGTGTTGGTTTCCGAATCCGAATCAGTTGTTTCGTCTTCATCTACAAAAAGACCATAAGATAACGAAAAAGTCACTAGATTGTCTATGACCGTTAAACTAGAGACCAAGAAGACGGAAAAGATTTAGGTTGAACTTGTAGACTTTCAAAAATCAAGTACGTGAGAACTTCGGACGGAACTTCTTAAAACTCGTAATGAAACGACCGTACACTCTACGCACGTCAACACGTCATCAAACTCG
Source organism: Capra ibex (assembly GCA_006410555.1). Taxonomy (NCBI): domain Eukaryota; kingdom Metazoa; phylum Chordata; class Mammalia; order Artiodactyla; family Bovidae; genus Capra; species Capra ibex. Next base: position 1,643,353 of record SJYO01050271.1, read on the forward strand.
TAATAAACCGTAACGGAAAGAAACCCTAACCTTACTTTTGACTGGAAAGGGTCAGGACATCGGTGACGACTCAAAAGGTTTAAACTACCGTATAACTCACGTCGTAAAAGTGTCGTAGTAGAAAACCCTAAACTTCATCGAATTGACCTTAAGGTAGTGGAGGTGATCGAAACAAGCATCACTACGAAGGATTACAGGTGAACTGAAGTGTGAGGTCCTACAGACCGAGATCCATTCACTGGTGTGGTAGTGCCAATAGACTAGTAAGTCTAGAAAAAAACATATCAAGAAAACACATAATGACTCTACAGAAGAATTATAGAAGACGAAGACAATACAGGTATGGTAAAGGCAGGAAATAACACGGGCACAAACGTACTTTACAAAGGAACCATAGAGATTAAAAGAACTACTCTAGAGATAAGAAAGGACAAGATAACAAAAGGAGATAAAGGAACGTAACTAGTGACTCCTTTCGAGAGAATAGAACGATAAGAAACCTTGAGACGTAAGTCTACCCAAAACGAGTAGAGGAGGAACGGAAAACGAAGAGAAGAGAGTAGTCGACAAACATTCCGAAGGAGTCTACTGATAAAACGGAAAAACGTAAAGAAAAAGAACCCTTACCAGAACTAGTGACAGGGGACATGGTACAGTGTTTGGAGGTGGGTATCAGAAAGTTCGTGAAATAGTCTAGATCGGGAACTTAGACAAACAGTGAAGATGACATATTAACATTCGCTAAACTTAATCTAGTATGAACTTACTAAATCACCAAAAGAGAAAGTAGTCAAATATAGACTTAAAACGGTCCCCAAGTACTAGACTCAGTGTCAGTCGAGGACCAGAACAAAAACGGAAGAAATAAAAAAAGGGACTTCCAGTCAAATAATGGTCTTCTTCAGAAAAAAAAAATTTCTTTTACGAGTCTTAAAGAATCAGGTTTTTTAGGAAAATAAAATGGAACTTGAATTAATCGTGTTCATTTTAAACCTGAACCACCCTCACGTGTAGTCTACTGAATTGGTAGATTCAGTGATGACGGTTTTTCTTTCTATTACACCCGGTGTACATGTTAAAATTTATAAGATCATAAATTTTTATTTAAGTTTTCGTTTTTCTCTATAATTAAAATCTATATATAATGTATCGATTTAAAAGGGTTTAATAATAAAGTTGTATTTTATTTATGTTTTTATAATCACTCGATAATGTAAAGAATCATTGTATAAAAACTTTAGACCACACAGTAAATGTCAATGTCGTGTAGAGTTAGTCTGATCAGTGTAAAGTTCACGAGGTATCGTGTACAGTGAACACCGTCGGTACAACCTGTCCGGTCAGATAAGTCCCTACGTTTCCGACGTACACCGACGACGATCACATCTGCGAGTACGAGGGTCAGACGTCTGTCATATGTATCTCAAAACAGAATGGACTTACAATCTACCCCGGACTTCAAATCAAGTAGGGTGAGAGTTTAATATCTACGTTCCACTCACTTAAAGTCTCAAAAATTTAACGGGATCAAATGTGTAGTGTACCCGGTATTTCTACCCCACCAATATCTTATGTTTCTGACCAATATAAATATTTCTCTAATATGGAACATTCTTTTTACACAATTGGGGTGTACAATCATCATTAATATTGATTAAACCACTCTTTATTAAGACAAACTCTTATCTCCGGAACCCTAATTCCGGAAAGTTTCACTAAGGTTAGGATAAATAGGTTTCGTATACCCATCTAGGTATTCCTTTACGTCGAACTTAAAGGATAAAGACGTACTTAAAATCCCTTGAATTCTAAACTGTTAGTGTTATTTCAATTAAACAAAAAAGGAAATCATTAATTTTGAAATAAATTTATAACTTTCTCAGAGTGTTCGACCAATTAATTTTCTAAACTCCTTAAATTAAAATAACCTGTTTGATTTCTATAACCTACCACCCACTAATGAGAATGTCTCTCTATTCCCTTTTCATCGAGAATGTAGTCTAGGTATTTATCATTTATCTTCAAATATTAACAGAAAACAAGGGCAACGTACACCAATCACATAGATTAGTAGAGAGACATAAAGAAGTTTCTAGATAATACCTTACAGATGGTGGTTTGTATTTTCTCAACTACAAGATATATAATATTTTATTTCTTGGAATTTTTTGTTAAAAAAACTCCTTTTTTAGTTAACGGAAAATAACGTAACCCGAATCGTATGTTGTTTCAATATAAAAAAGAGAATAAAAGAGTATTATTCTAGATATAAGAACATTTTGTAGTTACAAAAGGTTTTCAGATAAAANAGATGGTGGTTTGTATTTTCTCAACTACAAGATATATAATATTTTATTTCTTGGAATTTTTTGTTAAAAAAACTCCTTTTTTAGTTAACGGAAAATAACGTAACCCGAATCGTATGTTGTTTCAATATAAAAAAGAGAATAAAAGAGTATTATTCTAGATATAAGAACCTTTTGTTGTTACAAAAGGTTTTCAGATAAAAAATCCGTCGTGGTCATAAATAAAGAGAAAAAATTTGGGGAACTTACAGGAAAATGTGAAAAACATTAATGTTTTATCAGAACCGTAATAACCAAAAGACCTCAGTACCTCCCCGTAAACATGTATAGAAGTAATATGAACACACATGGGAAAGGTACATATCGTCTACGTATTCCATGTAAGATAGAGGTTTTGTATTTTCTCAGAAATCGAAAGAAAAGAGAACTCATATCCTTTCTTGTTTAGACCTCTAGGTCACCAGAGGTAGAAAGATTAAACTGGAGTCTTAGTTTCAAACCTCACGTTTATTAAACAAACCTTCCACTAGGTTCCTTTGTGACTATCCTCTTTTTTTCTGTAATTTCCTTTATAATAGTTCGTTCAATATGAGAACTCGTTGACCTCTAATTTTAGGATCCCTTGAGACCCTCCGTAAAATTTCGTACATGAGTCTCAGTAGAGTACTCCCTAGACTTTATCAAAAGACGGTTGAGAATAAATTAGTAAATATGTCCTTACGAAGACCCCTGTGACTAATGGGTCGTTAAGATCGGAAGGGACATGTACCCGTCTTGTCCAAACATCTGTTCTCTCTCGAATTCCGTTTTTTAACGTTCATGACTGTCAACCTGTAATCTAACCACACGGTCCGTTATGATTTAAGGTTTCTCTATACCGACCATCACTTCAATTGATTTCTTTGAAGATTTGTTACATCTCCTTCTCTGTCATAGATGTGTCTAAGTGTGTAATTATGTGTAAATTATTTATGGATGTCTCTTGGGTACGTATGGAACGTGATATGTAATTCCGTCGTACGTCAGGAATAGGAATACCTCTATAGTAAAATCAACTGTATGTAAATAACTTACAACAACAACAACAAGTCATCGATTCAGTACAGGTCGACAAACGTTGGTGCGTCTGACGTCGCGTGGTCCAAAGGTAGAAAAAGTAATAGGGGGTCTCAAACGAGTAACTCAACCTACTCTACGGTAGGTTGGTAGAGTAGGAGACAGTAGGAGAAGAGGAGGACGGAAGTTAGAAAGGGCCGTAGTTTCAGAAAAATTTACTCAGTCTAGAAACGTAATTCACCGGTTTCATAATCTCGAAGTCGAAGTCGTAGTCAGAAAGGTTACTCACTCATAAGTCACAACGAAAGGAAATCCCAACTGACCAAACTAGAGGAACGTCAGTTTCCCTGAGACTTCTCAGAAGAGGTCGTGGGATTAAACTTTCGTAGCTAAGAAACCACGAGTCACAAGAGATACCAGGTTGAAAGTGTAGACATGTAGTGATGACCTTTTTGATATCGAAACTGATATACCTGGCAACAGTCGTTTACAATGCATATTATAAGAGTCTTCTGGATTCTTTCTAGTGGTTTCCTCTTTTTAGAGTTTGAAGAGTGTCCGTTTAAAGACAGAGAGATAATCGTAAAGGCAGGGGTCAATCAACAACGACGTATTATTCATTGTAATTTGTGTTACCGACCAAAGTCCAATAAAAAATTGACTAAGACGTCCAGAATTTAAACACTACCCGAGTCGACCCACCAAAATAACTGGACTTACTCTAAACCGATTAGAATAGACCCGAATAAACATGAAATTGAGGGAACAACTAACACCCGATCCCAAGGGATTAAGAGGAGGACTACAGTGAACAAGAGGTCACCCGATCAACTCATAACAAGGGTACTATCGTCTCAAGGGTTCTGTTGGATCTGTCGTTGGAAGTTACGTATTCACAAAAAGTTCGGGAACGAACGGAGTACAAACGGTAAGAAGGTAACCAGTCTTGTTCAGTACTCCGGCAGAGTGAAAGTCCTGACTGCCTTCTGAGACTAGTAACTATCGTCCTCTATGTTTTCAGTGTAACGTTTTCTACACCTATACGTCGTCCCTCCTTTAACACCAATCAAAACGTCAGACGGTGTTTTATTTCTTCTGAAAAATTTAGATGGTGTTTGTATTGTGTGTGGATTATATTGTCTCTTTTTTAACATGGTCCTCAGACAATTTACCTCTCACACACCACGGTACTCGTGAACATGGTCTCTTAAGCGGGAACACAACCAATAGTAGCAGACACACAGACCGTTATAAAGTGTTAAGGGGTAATCTTTTAACACGGTGAACCTAAAGACACCAAACTTTCAGGTTTTGTATGCACCCTTAGTACACGTAGTATAAAAGTGATTGTTCCAATTCGTCAAAGACCAAGGAAGGGTCTTCAGTAGTTTTGATGATGTTGTCGTACTCGACTTCCACCATTAATACTGACAGAACGAAGTGACAATCCTTTTCATCATAATTGACTAATTGAGGTATGAGTACCTTACCCCGACCTTTATTACGGTTGTATAGATATAAGAAGGTAACGAGGTTATTGGTGGTAAGGTAGGACAGTGGAGATGTTTGTACTTAAGGAGTAAGTGACTAAAGGAACAAGACCTGTACATACTCTTTAAATATAGATAATCATGATTAAATGACCAGGACTTTTACAAAATTGGGTTATAAAAAAAAGATTACCTTTTTTTACTTATCAGTTTCAAAAGGACCTAAGATTTCTACACTAAATTTATTGAATATATACGTTTTGATACCATATCTAAAGGTTTAAATTTTTATCAACTTTTCATATTCATAAATCTGAAGATTTAAAAGGTTTAAATAAAAATTCTATAATGGTTGAGTGGTTTTTTAGGTTTTAGAACTGAATGGTTTTTTCCCTTTTTTGTAATTGGTTGTTGAGTAGTAGTATTAGATTTAACTATCGTTAACCCGATTTTACTCTCTACTGATTATAGTCCCAGTCAGTCTGGATGCCAATGACTTTCAAGAGAGAAGGTCAGGGAGTGTGGGGCTCTGTGTAGACCCATTGTCCACAAATACTCGTGGAACCTTTCCTCTCGTGTCTAAGGTCAAATTATACGGTTGGGGATAGAAAAAGTCTCGAAAGTATGAATTAGGACAAACCTTACCGGTAAAGGACGACAGAACGAAGTAACCAATCTCAGAGGAGAAACCTCTCCGGAAGAGTCATAAGGTCTTGAAGGGAGGACGGAAGGAGAGGTAAAAGCGAAACAAAGTCACCGTTCTAGTGGACCACCACCCTGCCGTTTTATTTCCTGCCGTGTAGGTACCAAAGTCCGGTGAAAGACTCTACATCGGGAGTTAGGTATGAGATTTTAGTGGTCCTTCCCGCGTTCGATCCCGTACGAGAATAAGAGAGGGAATCCGTGTATGACATATATAAGAAGTCCCTTTACTGGTCTTCCCCATATATACACACACACATATATATATATATATATATATATATATATATATGTGTACGTATACATTGTGCATGTATATATACGTATTGTACAACTATATATGTATAACTTTATACATACATATATATATCCCTGTGTTATACATACTTTTTTGTCTTTTTGTTTTGAGGACTTGTCGAAAATCGTTTCTTTTGTCTTAATTACATAATTTGTCTTTTTTTATAATTTATTCATTTTACTTTCCCCATCTCTTTCCCCTTGAACCTACGTCCGGTAGTTTTCCTTATTTTAAGGTCAAAATCCTATTTATTTATGATCCTTACATTGCATGTTGTATTATTTATATCAAGTATGACGACATACATTATATACCTTTAATAATTCTATCATTTAGGATTCAGAAGTAATCTTCATTTAAAAAAAGATAAGAAATTAAAATACAGATATACTTACTAACCACAAGTGATTTGAATACCGTCTTTGGTAAAATACTACACTACAACATACATTCAGTTTAGTAATACGACATGTGAAATTTAAATATATCCCGATTCTAACTTCCGTTTTCCTCTTCCTCGACTCCTACTCTACTAATCTATTGTAGTGACTAAGTTATCTGTACTTAAACTCGTTTGAGACCCTTTATCGTCTCCTGTCTCCTCGGATCACACGATGTCAGGTACCCTAACGTCTCAATCTGTACTGAATCACTGACTTATTGTTGTCGTACGATCAATATAGAGTCATTTTACCTTTCTTTTAAATTTTTATTCAATTTACTTACGTAAGTCTTTTCACGTCTTTCCAAGCTATTGAACGTTCTCTTTATGTGTCAATATTCCTTTTGACTTTACATTTACCCTCTATACTTTCTATTGACATCATTTCGTCATCAAGGATTTCACACTAGAGTTTTATCATTATAGTTGTAGTGGACCTGTCAACAATCTTTATCTTTAAGAAAATAGATGGATTCTAGATGACCCGGTCTTTGAGACCAACACCCCGGGTTCGAAGACACAAAATTCTGTGTGGGAACCCACTGAGGTTCCGTTAGTTCACACTTTTGGTGAACGACATCTCTTGGTTTGTCTAGTTGACCTAACGCTCGGTTTCTAATAATTAACCCGGTCTTCTACTTCATCTCTTTAAGATAGTCTTCCATAGTCCCTACTTATTCCTATATCTTTATACATACAACCCTTCCCTCTTCCCTTACCGATGGACCTGTTCCCTTACCGATGGGTGAGGTTATAAGAAAGGACCTCGTAGGGTACCTGTCTCCTCGGACCGACTAATATATATCCGGTACCCCAGTGTTTCTCAGGTTGTGCTGACTCGTTGGTAGTGAAAGTGAAAGTTCACAATTGTCAGTACCATTTCTCTTCATCTTCCAAGTTATAGGTATATCATCCTATAGATTTTGGACGGATGGTTATTAAAAGGTCCTAATTTATTTTTAAATCAGATAAAGTGTAATTTCAGGTCTAAAAGTAGAACAAAAAGGTTATTTGACCTTCTAGACCGTTGTAATCGAGTGAATAAGTGTATTGTTAATCGGTACGACTGATCGTCGACGAGAGAAATCTACTTCTGAAGGGTCTCCTGATCGTACACCCACGGTCACCGTCTACCCGTCTAGTTAAGGTCGAGATAGTTCATGATTGACGTACTGAAGTCTGGTGGAAGACTCAGAGGTAAGGGATTAGATCTGTCGCCCAAATTATTCTATGGGTGGAGTATCAACAAAACTTCAAATATACTCAGTCATATACTTTTCTAAGTCACGAACCTCGAATGATTCAACAAATTTTTGTGGTCGATAATTAAAAAGAACAGTATCTGGGGTGGGTTGAGAACTGTGAATTCAAGTCTAAAAAGAATGTCGGTTAGACCAAGTGAAGACGAACAATTCAAGGGACAAACGACGGAAAACCTTTGTCACTAAGGAAGGGGTAGGGAAGTAATGGATTGAGACCAACCAAACAATTGTAGAGACCTGGAGTCAAAGGAGAAGTCATTTTACCCTTTACTGGACGGAGTTGGAGTGTACACGTACGTTCACCTTATCACAGACACCTGTACTGAAGGTGTCTTACCCGTGAACATTTACGAACTTTCAAAAAACTAAATCAGTAAGTAGAAGTATAATCGTGTTCTACGATGTCGGTCACGTATCACCAAGTTCTGTCGGTTAACGATCTAAGAGTTCTTAAAACTCAAACAACAATTTGTGACGGTTATAATTTTCGACTTAGTATATCTGAATATGAATTAAATGAATATAATTTTTGATTCCATTATTTAATAGTGTTTGGAAGGAGTAAAATTAAACAATGATGTAAAAAGGTGTTAGATTTGAGAACTCTACTTAAGTCAGACAAAACAGACGCTCTATCTTTGTGGTATGTTAAGATAAAATGAGTTGTAAAGAAGGGTTGAGCGTTGAGTCACTGTAGTGTACCCACCCAACTTTGACTGGTACTGACCTTATAAATAGGGAACCTTAAACAGTTTTTGAAGCCTAGTCCCGAAATAAATGGGAACTTTCCGGTCAATATTTTATAAATGGTCTCGTAGTCATTCTAGAAATTTTAGACGAACCTTTTGTTTTTCTTTGTGTTTTAGCACGAATAATGATCCCTTGATATTTACAAAACTTCACGGTCATCTCTATTATTTTTTCTGTTCAGATAATATAAAATCTAAACGGTCCTTTAAGTGTTCGATCTATACCGTAATTTGTAATTTTCGATTTCAACTTACAAAATCTTGAGACCCTTTATACGAAAAGTTGTAAAGAAAATAAGAAGGACATTAAATGGGTAACGTTTATCGTAAGGTAAAAAGTACGAGTTTATTTCCAAACAAAGATATCATTATTAATACTTCGTCTTTGACGTGAGAAATGTATGTATCTGTCAAGAGTGTTGATGAAAGACCCCGTTTAGGATCAATTGTCTACTCTTTTAACGTGGAGTCTCTTTTATTTCACAGAACTTGTATTAGTCAGAACTTTCATCGTCTCGACCCGTATTCGACTCCGGTAGTCTGAGGATTCTGACGTACGGAGGTGACGGGGAGGGTGATGGTCGGACCCGAGACCTTGACTATAACTTCCAGTACCACTTTCTACTAAAGGAGGTTTCTCTTATTACTTTTTGTTCCTCTAAGTCAATTAAAAGGAAAAAGAGACATAAAAGAAGGGTCTAGTAAGTTCATTTCGAAAGGTCTAAATTCTTTTATTTCTAAGGTTATTGAAAATTTTAAGACACTTCAAAATTTTTATAAATAAATAGATAAAAAAAGACACATCTCACAATCAACGTCGTACACTCTAGAAAACAACACCATCCGTCCGGGAGATCAACGAAAGATCAAAACCGAGTTTCTGAGTCTTAACATCACACGTATGAGTACGTTCCCGAATCAACGGGGCACCGTACACCCTAGAATGAAGGAATTGGTCCTAACTTGGGTACGGGGGACGTTGTCTTCCGTTTGAGGATTGGTCACCTAATGGTCCCTTCAGGGGTACTTCAAATAACTTTTTAATAAAAAGGAAGAAATAACCGAGTCCAGACATCGGAAAAACAGTTGTTCATAGGTTTGTTGAAATGGATAAAGGCGTTTTCACAGTCCTTTTGGTGACGAGGACAGTAGTTGGACCAAATTAGGTAGAAAGATCCTTTTATTCGAAAAACATAAAACCTTTTATCGAATTTAAAAAACTTTTATGTTATTTAAATTTTCTTTTACTTTTTTTACTTCTATCTATGTGTTTTTTTCGTACACACGTATGACATGATGGTGGGAGGTCAAAGTAAAAATTTACACACAAGATTTTTACAACGGATACGTAGCTTGGACCTGACCGCTATGTTATAACATTTCATTAATTGGAGGTTAATTTTTTTGTTACAACGGATACATGAAATCTATCATAAACAAAGACTCTAGAAACGGTGAAAGATAATGTAGTAATATTAATAAAGAACGACAAGGTCTAAGAATCCGTAACAATGAAAGTTGCCGTACTACTTTATACTTTCTAATTACTTCTTTACCTATAATTAAGATATCTGGGTCCATTTACCTTGTCATTTTGAACTTCGACACTTTTTATACGAGAAGGATAATGTTTTCTAATGTTAAAAGTTTTCTTGTCAACTACAAAGGATCTCCATCGGATCGTACAAAGGTACCCTCGAATAATCGTTCTAAGAAGTACCCAGGATAGGGTCTGAATAACTGAGTCTTGGACGAAAAACTGTTTTACGGGTCCTCTAAACATATGTGTAATTTCAGACTGTTCGTACTGAAACGAAGTATAACATAATACATAATATATTATGTATATACATAATATATTAACACTCTATCTGAATAGAAAACATTGGTCGTAAGTGTCAACATATCTTTATGTCCAAAGTCTCCCACTGAGGGGGTACCTGAACCCCCATGTGCAAGAAGAGTCTCAGAGTACGAGTGTAGAATTTCGTTCTATTTACTTTAACGGAAGGACTTAGTACACCTAAGTGAACTGGTTTAAATATATTCGAAAAGTTGTCAGTATAAGGTTACAATATCAAATGTCACAGGAATAAGGACAAACAGGGACCTCATCCTTTTTCACTGTTTTTAATTTATAAAGTTGACTTACATAATTGTGGAATAATAGTTTTCCTTGGGGAGGGGGAACACTCCCTTTACCTATGTTACTTAATACATTTTCTTTGAACGAATCAGGATGCCAAGAAAAGAATCACTGAATCATACCGTGTTCTTTATTTGATAAGATCTTAAAGGAAATAAAGAGTAAATAATAAGACAAGTTCTTTAATCTCTGTGGTTCCCTTGTAAAGTACGTTTCTACCCGAGTTGTTTCCTGTTTTTACCATACCTGTATCGTCTTCTATAATTCTTCTCCACCGTTCTTATGTGTCTTCTTGACGTGTTTTTTCTATAAGTGCTGGGTCTATTAGTACTCCCACACTAGTGAGTGTGAGTGGATCTCGGTCTGTAGGACCTTCCACTTCAGTTCACCCGGAATCCTTTGTAGTGATGTTTGTTTCGATCACCTCCACTGTCTTAAGGTCAACTCGATAAAGTTTAGGACTTTCTACTACGACACTTTCTCGACGTTAGTTATACAGTCGTTTAAACCTTTTGAGTCGTCACCGGTGTCCTGACCTTTTCCAGTCAAAAGTAAGGTTAAAGTTTCTTTCCGTTATGGTTTCTTACGAGTTTGATGGTGTGTTAACATGAGTGAAGTGTACGGTTGTTTCATTACGAGTTTTAAGATGTTCTGTCCGAAGTCGTCATACACTTGGTACTTTAAGGTCTACAAGTTCGACCAAAATCTTTTCTGTCTCCTTCGTCTCTAGTTTAACGGTTGTAGACGACTTAGTAACTTTTTTGTTCTCTTAAGGTCTTTTTTATAAATGAAGACGAAATAACTGATACGGTTTCGGAAACTGACACACCTAATGTTATTTGACCTTTTAAGAAGTTCTCTACCTTTATGGTCTGGTGGACTGGACGGAGAACTCTTTGGACATACGTCCAGTTCTTCGTTGTCAATCTTGACCTGTACCTTGTTGTCTGACCAAGGTTTATCCTTTTCCTCATGCAGTTCCGACATATAACAGTCGGACGAATAAATTGAATATACGTCTCATGTAGTACTCTTTGCCACCCGACCTCCTTGTTCGACCTTAGTTCTAACGACCCTCTTTAGAGTTATTGGAGTCTGTACGTCTACGGTGGTGGGAATACCGTCTTGCACTTCTTCTCGATTTCTCCGAGAACTACTTTCACTTTCTTCTCTTACTTTTACAACCGAATTTCTAATTGTAAGTCTTTTGATTCTAGTACCGTAGACCAGGGTAGTGAGGTACCGTTTATATACCCCTTTGTACCTTTGTCACCGACTGAAATAAAAAACCAGAGGTTTTAGTGACGTCTACCACTAACGTCGGTACTATAATTTTCTGCGAATGGGGAAACTTCCTTTCAATACTGGTTGGATCTGTTGTATAATTTTTCGTCTCTGAAATAAAACAGTTGTTTTCAGGTAGATCAGTTCCGATACCAAAAAGGTCATCAGTACATACCTACACTCACAACCTGATACTTCTTTCGACTCACGTCTTCTTAACTACGAAAACTTGACACCACAACCTCTTCTGACAACTCTTAGGAAAACTGACGTTCCTCTAGGTTGGTCAGGTAGGATTTCCTCTAGTCAGGATGCACAAGTAACCTTCCTGACTACAACTTCGACTTTGAGGTTATGAAACCGGTGGACTAAAATTTTCTGAGACTACGACCCTTTCTAACTCCCGTCCTTCTCTTCCCTTACTGTTTCCTACTCTACCAACCTACCGTTGTGACTGAGTTACCTGTACCCAGACCCACCTGAGGCCCATAACCACTACCTGTCCCTACGGACCACACGACACCAAGTACCCCAGTGTTTCTCAGTCTGTACGGACTCGCGGACTTGACTTGACATGTAAAAATGGAAATTTCGTGAGTCACGATGCATGTTCTCTCAGATTTAGTCACTTTTCCGTTACTAAATCTCTTCTTGACACAAACACCCATTAGAAAAAATAAAATGTCAAATGTTTTCTACCATACTATTCACAGGTCACAAACCGACGTTAACAAAAGTGACGTCATGTTAAGGTAAAAGGGACTGGAGAAATGTCCATCACGTTCCTCTGTCTCTCCTGACAAGTAAACAAATACTTCAGACCTCTATCCATTGTCCTCAACTTAAATACTGTAATTTTTGACCCCAATTTGAACAGACTTAGACGTATATACAGAGGTGAATACATGTGACATACACGGACAAAAACATGACCCTCGAACCTATTTACCTTTATCTCACCCTATCCTAGAGGAAAGTGTTAAGAACCTCTTTACCACCAATAGAGGAAGAAACCTTAAGAGGTTTCCTCTCAAAGGATAAACAAGTATTCCACATCTAAAACTCAACGAAGTAACGTCTCCTACCACATGGGTCCCAGAAAGATCAGGAGACTTAAGTATTTAGTCCAGACAGATCGTTAGTAAGTAAAACGTTGAAAGACATTTCACTCAGTCTTTGGAGTCAACAGAGATTTAAACATATTTGAATAGTATAGTTTCACTTTTCACCTTCAAAATAAACGAGTCACCACAGACTGAGAAACGTTGGGACGGTCCGGGGACTCAGGTATTAAGAGGTCCAATTCTTATGACCTCACCCATCGGTAAGAGAAGAGGTCCCCTAGAAGGGTTGGGTCCCTAACTCGACACAGAAGACGGAATGTCCACCTAAGAAATGTTGGACTCGGTGGTCGTTTCAGGATAGAATCGTTTCGAATGGGATTTAAATGTTCGGTAACGACTATCAAGTAGTCCATAGAAAGGGTTTGTACTTTTACGAAAAAATTTTCAAACGTATAGGTGACGTGACAAGTCCTGTTGTATTCTTATAGATAGTAGAGTTACGGGTGATTTCCACTTTATCTCCGTGTTTGTCCACCGTGACATAGTGTCACTAAAGTTAAGTTGACTATAAAAACCGTACTTGTACACTGAAAACATACATCTATACAATGACGAACGGAAACGAACCCGACACCAACTGAGTCTAAGGAAAGGTTCCTTGTATTGAGAAACCAAGTCAGTCAATTCAAGTCAACGAGTCAGCACAGACTGAGACACTGGGGTACCTGACGTCGTACGGTCCGAAGGGACAGATGGTGGTTGAGGACTTCGAACGAATTTGTGTATAGGTAACTCAGTCACTACGGTAGGTTGGTAGAGTAGGAGACAGTAAGGGGAGAGGAGAACGGAAGTTAGAAATGGTCGTAGTCTCAGAAAAGGTTACTCAGTTAAGAAGTGTAGTCGACCGGTTTAATAACCTCAAAGTCGAAGTCGTAGTCAGTAAGGTCACTTATAAGTCCTGACTAAAGGAAATCCTACTTGACCAAACTAGAGGAACGTCAGGTTCCCTGAGAGTTGTCAGAAGAGGTTGTGGTGTCAAGTTTTCGTAGTTAAGAAACCGTGAGTCGGAATAAATACCAGGTTGAGAGTGTAGGTATGTACTGATGACCTTTTTGGTATCGAAACTGATCTACCTTGAAATAACCGTTTCATTACAGAGAAGAAAAATTACACAATAGATCAGATCTAAACAGAATCGAAAAAAAGGTTCCTCGTTCGTAGAAAAGTAAAGTACCTACGTCAGTGGTAGACGTCACTAAAACCTCGGGGGTTTTTATTTCAGACAGTGAAGGAGGTAACAAATGTGTAGATAAACGTTACTTCACTACCTTGGTCTACGGTACTAGAATCAAAAGATTTACGACTCGAAATTCGGTCGAAAAAGTGAGAGGAGAAAGTGAAAGTAGTTGTCCGAGAAATCAAGTAGAAGTGAAAGACGGTATTCCCACCGTAGTAGACGTATAGACTCCAATAACTATAAAGAGGTCCGTGAGTACTAAAGTCGAACAAGAAGTAGGTCCGGGCGTCAAACGTACGTACTACATGAGACGTATATTCAATTTATTCGTCCCACTGTTATATGTCGGGACTGCATGAGGAAAGGGATGAACCTTGGTCAGATAAAAAGGTACAGACCAAGATTGACAACGAAGAACGGGACATATGTCCAAAGAGTCCTCCGTCCATTCCACAAGACCATAAGGGTATAGAAATTCTTAAAAGGTGAAACAACACAAAGTGTGTTAGTTTCCGAAACATTATCAGTTATTTGGTCTTCATCTACAAAAAGACCCTGAGAGAACGTAAAAACTACTAGGTTGTCTACAACCGTTAAACTAGAGACCAAAGAGACAAAAAGATTTAGGTCGGACTTGTAGACCTTTAAGTACCAAGTGTATGACGACTTCGGTCGAACCTCTTAAAACTCGTAATAAGACGATCCGTTTCCTCTTTTCCTTTCTATATGGATAAACTTACAACTAAAGGTTTTTTATCGTACCTCTTTATTCTTTCGGAAGGAGTCACTAGTCACGTTTCTTTATCTCCTTTTGTTGTCTTACCCTTTCTGATCTCTAGAGAAGTTCTTTTAATCACTATGGTTCCTTTGTAAAATACGTTAACCCGTGTTATTACCTGTCTTTACCATACCTGGATTATCTTCGTCTTCTATAATTCTTCTCCACCGTTTTTATGTGTCTGTTTGACATGTTTTTTCTAGACTTACTGGGTCTATTGGTACTACTACACTAGTGAGTGGTTCTCGGTCTGTAGGACCTTACGTTTCGGTCCACCCGGAATCCTTCGTAGAGATACTTGTTTCCATCACCTCCACTACCCTAAGGTCAACTCCATAAAGTTTAGGACTTTCTACTACGACACTTTCACGACGTGAGTTATACGGTCGTTTAAACCTTTTGAGTCGTTACCGGTGTCCTGACCTTTTTAGTCAAAAGTAAGATTAGGGTTTCTTTCCGTTACGGTTTCTTACAAGTTTGACGACGTGTTAACGTGAGTAGAGTGTTCGATCGTTTAATTACGAGTTTTAAAAGGTTCGGTCCGAAATTATCACGTACTTGTATCGACCAGAGAAGAGTTTACGTTTCTCAGGGGTCTCTACTTATGGAGTTTTTTCTGTATTAAAACGGAGTAAAAGATCCCAGTTTTTATCCATAGCTAGATTTTCTTGTATCGACACTTTTCATTCGCTGTAATTGTGTATAAATTTTTAGACATAAAGGATCACTAGAATTTTTTTCACCTTTGTAACCGTCTAAAATAAAAGAACCAGAGGTTTAGTGATATCTCCCGATGACCTCCGTACTTTAATTTTTAATGAACGAGGAACCTTCTTTTCGATACTGGTTTGATCTGTCGTATAATTTTTCGGTTATATAGTGAAACGGCTATTTCCAGACATATCAGTATTGATACCAAAAAAGTCTACAGTACATGTCTACACTCTCAACCTGGTATCCATTTCGACTCGTGACTTCTTGACTACGAAAGTTTTACACTACGACCTCTTCTGAGAACTCTCAGGGAACTTGACGTTCCTCTAGTTTGGTTAGTTAGGATTTCCTTTAGTTGGAACTTATAAGAAACCTTCCTGACAACGATTTCGACTTCAAGGTTATGAAACCGGTGGACTAAGTTTCTCGGTTGAGTAACCTTTTCTGGGACTACGACCCTTTCTGACTCCCGTCATCCTTTTCCCTCACTG
This sequence comes from Capra ibex, assembly GCA_006410555.1. NCBI lineage: Eukaryota > Metazoa > Chordata > Mammalia > Artiodactyla > Bovidae > Capra > Capra ibex. The sequence continues at coordinate 1,659,372 of SJYO01050271.1, forward strand.
TCTCCTACTCTAACAACCTACCGTAGTAGCTAAGTTAACCGTATTCGAACTCTTTTGAGGTCCTTTATCACTTCCTTTCCCTTCGGACTACAAAACGTCAGGGACCCCAACGTCTCAGGCTGGGTTTAAATCGTTGACCTGTTGTTGATGTATGTAATTTTACACTACCGTGTCTGTTCAAGAGATACTTATGTCTCGATACTCCCTATCAATGCTCCAATGACGATACTAAACTTACAGAAAGGGGAGGAAGGAGTTGGTACAACTTTGGACCATTAACAAAATCATACACCTCGTAAACTCCCCACTAAGTCAGTACTCCCGTCTCAGGAGTACCCACTTTAATCACGGTAATACTTTTGGTCGAAGGAACGGGGGAAACGGTAAACGCTTATATTACTCTGTTGAGATCTGGTCTTCTACTGGGAGTAGACTGATACGATCGTACAACTAGAGTCTGAAGGTCGAAGGTTTGACACTCTTCATTTAAAAACAAAAAGTATTCGGTGGACCAGACTCCATAAAACAATGTCGTTGAGTTTACGTGATTCAAAAGGTACCCTAAAAGACCTGTTCTTATGATCTCGTCCAACGGTAAAGGAGGAGGTCCCCTAGAAGGGATGGGTCCCTAACTTGGGTCCAGAGGACGTAACGACCGTCTAAGAAATGGTAGGCTCGGTCGTCCCTTCGGGTTATACACCCCCTTCTTTTATGAGGGTTTCAATCATCGAATTTTTAGTTGTGAATAATAAATAACGTTAAGATTTGACACCGACCCAAGTAGAAAAACACTAAGGAAACGAGATATACCGTAGTCGACCAAAGTGATTACGTCCATGTAAGTTATACTCGAACGGAATCTCATCTTGTAGGTTCTACCGAAGTACTGACCTTTACCGAAGTTAGTCGAACCCACCGGTCTTCTTGATCCCTACCGACTTCGAACCTTGAAAGAAAGGAGTGTTTAAGAGTAGTTCGGATAACCGTACCGTCCATATTGTATTTCAACGGTTTCCCACTTTTTTTTTTTTTTTTCGAAGGTCCTAAGAATTCAGTATCTGACACTCGAGTAGTGGAAGTCGACCAGTTTCGTGTAGTGTTCCGGTCGGGACTAAGGTGTCCTCCCCTTTATCTCGACAAAGGACTACTCTCGTCCATATTAATGTATGTTTTATAACAAACACCGATATAAACATCTGTAGATGTCTTGAGGTTAAAATGAATATAAGATGAGAAGTGGAACACCAGTTCTAGAAGTTCACTCCGAACGAGATGGAAATTTGGACCCTTCCATCTGGGTGAACAAGATTTGGTGTGTACCACCAGAATAAAAATTACGTATAAATCCGTATTTGTTTACTTTTTCAAGACTGGTCACCTTGAACTCTTCTTCGTACGACCCTTCATAGTGTCATATCTCAGATCTTGGGTAGAAACGTTTAACTCTTTAGATTTGACTGATTCAGTGGTTTTTATTAAGGTAGAGATACTTGGTTTGAATACATTGGGTTCAAGGATTCTACCTCCATATTTTGAAAATACGGTGGAATACATGATAGGTTTGAGTACTCTTCTGTTTTTTTATTTTCCAGTTGACGTTGAATATTACTTAGAATATTTACATCTCTTCACTCTTTGAAACTCCAGTAGTACTGGACGTGTAAGAGGCTTAGTCTTGTTCTCCTTGACCTACTTAATTTATAAATTACCATCGATTCTATCGGACTAAGTAGGTGAAACGTCACTCTTACAAAAACCAGTTGTCCTAGTTAACCGACCGGTGAAGAACGTAGGTAAAAGTACAATTCTTACAAGAACGATCACCTTATCCCACGTCAGTTACTACTAACTGGTACTGGGTGAGAAAGGCTCTAGAACGATATCATCGACGTTGATTACTACCAAAGAACCAAGAGGAAATTAGGTACAAAAGTACTGACTGGTATGGTAAAACTTTTTGGATAAGTCAGTAGGACCCCACTACCAAAAGTTTGCCGAGAAACTTGTCTTAAAGTAGGTACTATTTCAAAATTTACCAAAGATCTTTTCACTCCTTTTATTCTTGTATATGTGTTTTTGAGGTTTCATGTATGGAGTGAAACTTTAAAATATATATCCGTATAAAATGTAGTCGAAGAAGGGAAGTCCTCAGTGGAAAAATCTCATAGAAAGGACTCCAAAGATGGACACACGAAGAGTTACGTAAGGGGTCAAGGGTGTAGGTGCACCTGGTACTATCCCACCTAGTGTCTGTCACGTAAAGGAACCTGACGGAGAGAGAACAGTGTTTTGTGTCAAGACAGAAGAATCAGACAAGAGAATAAGAGGTACGATACTTTTGTAGTCCAACATCGATGAATCGGTACATAGTCAGGATCAACCAGTCGACGGTTTTTGGGTGGAGTTTGAGATTTGAATTGTGTATCGAATTGTGTTATTTTAAAATAAAGAGTGAGTACCTTTCAGGACCTTTCGAGATAACTAACTTAGTAAAATTCCTCGACGGATTCCCCGAGTTATTTCCGTTACGGTTTCTTACGAGTTTGATGGTATACTAACGTGAGTAGAGTGTGAGATCATTTCATAACGAGTTTTAAGAGGTTCGGTCCGAAGTCGTTATGCACTTGGCACTTGAAGGTCTACAAGTTCGACCAAAATCTTTTCCATCTCCTTGGTCTCTAGTTTAACGGTTGTAGGCGACCTAGTACCTTTTTCGTTCTCTCAAGGTCTTTTTTTTTTAGATAAAGACGAAATAACTGATGCGGTTTCGGAAACTGACACACCTAGTGTTATGTGACACCTTTTAAGACTTTCTCTACCCTTATGGTCTGGTGGACTGGACGGACTCTAACTCTTTAGACATACGTCCAGTCCTTCGTTACTAATCTTGACCTATACCTTGTTGTCTGACCAAGGTTTATCCTTTTCCTCATGTAGTTCCGACATATAACAGTGGGACGAATAAATTGAATATACGTCTCATGTAGTACTCTTTGCTACCCGACCTCCTTCTTGTTCGACCTTAGTTCTAACGACCCTCTTTATAGTTAGTGGAGTCTATACGTCTACTGTGGTGGGAATACCGTCTTTTACTTCTCCTTGTTCTCGGATAACTACTTTCACTTTCTCCTCTCACTTTTTCAACCCAATTTCTAATTGTAAGTCTTTTGATTCTAGTACCGAAGACCAGGGTAGTGAAGTACCGGTTACTTACCCCTTTGTCACTTTTGTCACCGACTGAAATAAAAAGACCCGAGGTTTTAGTGTCGTCTACCACTAACGTCGGTACTTTAATTTTCTACGAATGAGGAACCATCCTTTCAATACTGGTTGGATCTATCGTATAATTTTTCGTCTCTGTAATGAAACGGTTGTTTCCAGACAGATCAGTTCCGATACCAAAAAAGTCACCAGTACATACCTACACTCTCAACCTGATATTTCTTTCGACTCGTGACTTCTTAACTACGAAAACTTGACACCACAACCTCTTCTGAGAATTCTGAGGGAACCTGACGTTCCTCTAGGTTGGTTAGGTAGGATTTCCTCTAATCAGGACCCACAACTGACCTTCCTGACTACAACTTCGACTTTGAGGTTATGAACCGTTGGACTACGTTTCTCGACTGAGTAACCTTTTCTAGGACTACGACCCTTTCTAATTCCCGTCCTTCTCTTCCCCTACTGTCTCCTCCTCTACTAAAATACCGTAGTGGCTGAGCTACCTGTACCCAAACCCACTTGAGACCCCCAACCACTTCTAGTCCGTCTGGACCGTACGACGACAAGTACCCCAACATCTCAGTCTGTGCTGACTCGCTGACTTGACTTCCCCGAGTCCGAAGAAAGTAGAAGTTATATACTGGAGACTCCAACAACGTCTTCCCCTTTTCCTTCCTCCTCGTATTTTTCGTCTACAAAATAATCGAATAGGATCTTTCTTGTATGGAGTGAAATAGGTGTAAGTTAACTATACTCGAGTCAGTATATTGGAGGGGTTGACGTTCCTCCGAAAATGATATTCCCCAAACATTAAATCAATACACGATTTTCTCCTCTCGTTAATTATAACGAATTGAAGTTAAATTAAAAACTTTCATAATCTTTAAAACTTTTTTTGATTGTCAAAATTTTTCAGGTGTTTTAATGGTTGATTTCTCTTTTCGATAACCATTTAATTTAAGAAATACACCAGAGAAACTACTGTACACATTCAGGAATTACAATGAAAGGAATAAAGTTCAACTCCAGAAAGAAGTTTTATGATTAAAAAATTTTAAGATAGAAAATACCGAAAAAGAAGTATATTAGAGATGGTTCTTGTAACATGAAAGAAAAACAATAAATCATTAACTAGGAAATTACTACAGAAAATTTTTTATATTTAAATAAATAAAATTAACCTCCGATTAATGAAATGTTATAACATAACCCAAACGGTATGTAGTTGTACTTAGACGGTACCCATATGTGTATCTTGTGACATGAAAGTATACAGAATAAAAAAGTCAAATCTTATAGTGGGACTCTAGTTCCGATATCATTTCCAAATTCCAACAGAAACTGTGAGTTTCTGTGAGTTTCCCGAAGGGACCACCGAGTCTCCAATTTCGCAGACGGAGGTTACGTCCTCTGGGTCCAAGCTAGGGACCCAGTCCTTCTAGGGGACTTCTTCCTTTACGATTGGGTGAGGTCATAAGAACGGACCTCTTAGGGTACCTACCTCTTCGGACCATCCGATACCCAGTGTTTCTCAGTCTGTACTGACTCGCAGAAGTGAAACTGTGAGTTTCAGGTCAGTTTACTGAATCTCGGTATAGTCGAGTAGAAAGAATTAACTGGTTAATCTGACCAATGTATATATAAGTGTATGTAGAAGTTTCTATGTATGGTAGAAGGTTTTAGCTTATAATTTATAGTTATTACACTAGTAGGTTTAGTCCCTAAACTATATGATACCCGAATCCCGGATTGGGTAGAACGACGAGTAAAACACGTATTTCAAAAGAACTTATGCTAGTGTGATTTAATAAGTAGATAACAATACCAACGAAAGTTCGATGTGACCGTTTCAACTCATAAGTATTGTTTACCGGGTGTTTAAATTACATAAATAATAGCCTAGGAAACGTCTAAATAAAATAGTTAAGGATCACATTTGATACCCATCTTCCCAGTATACGGACTTCCCAGTTTTTCTGTTACAACTATTTATTCACTGTGTCGATACTATGTGTTTTGTTATATTAAACCTCCCCCTCCCCGACTTTTCATGTATGGATAGACTTTAGTAAAATAAAAATTTCATTATACATCCGGTTATTTTATGTAAAAGTATGGTTCTAATCTGGATAGTAGTTTGTCAAATGTTGTATACTTGATTCAAGTGTTCCTGTTTCCTTTCGTAAGGAAGTGGTGGGGTACTACTCGTTCCGACGAAGAGATGTTTGTTCCAACCAGTAATATAGAAGGGAAATAATACACCTTGTCCCAGTGAAGGAAGGGTAGTAATCGTGGAATTTGAAGAAGTGTGGGTAGAAGTTTAACAATGACGAACATGAAGGAAGTTATTCTTTGACCGGTACAAGTCAAAATAGGGTAATAACACGGAGATCTTTGTGTTTCTGACTCGAGAACTATATTGTCGAACAATTTTTCAATCAGTGAGTCAGCACAGATTGAGAAACACTGGGGTACCTGACATTGGGTGGTCCGAGGAGACAGGTACTTTAAAAGGTCCGTTCTTAAGACCTCATCCAACGGTAAAAGAAGAGGTTATTATCGAACAATCCTCAACTAATTTATGAATCGTAGTTGGTAAAATACGGTGCTAAAGACCTCCCTTCCTAAAGTAAGAGGTATTATAAAATAATGGACATCAAGATTACAAGAAGGAACCGTTTAAATATTAAACTATTAGGAACCTAAAATAAATTAAAATTTTAAAATGAACAGATATTTTAGGGTCACACACCCTTGGTGTCTGGGTTCACTGTAATATTGTGACTTTCTGCTGAAACGATTAGAGACGAAACTAAGTGGTAATCATTTAAATATAACACATCCGAGAGTTACCGTTCGAATAAGGAGAAGACAGGTTCAAAATCCCTTGAGAAGTGACTTTAGTCTTGAGTATTGAATCTCGTTGATTGTTCCCTTATTACAGACAAAGACCGGGTCCCATCCCTTTATGATTTATGTTCTCCTTCCGGAAATCTTAATACACACGTTGTTCCTGTTTTTCTGTCTTTAATGTTTACAGGACGAACGTTTTCTCCTCCTATCTTTGAATAGAACTCACTTAAAGACGATAAACGTCAAGGAAATCGTTTAGTATTTTTCATCTTGAGTGAAAGAGTTTAAATATTTAATTATTGAACTTGTAATGGTACTAATTTGGTTGTACGAGTTCTAATGCCTTGTTCACCATTTGAGTCATAGTGACTCTGTTTCTGACACTTGTTAATTGTAAAGACGAGAACATAGAGGAGAAGGAGGAAGTAAAAGAACTGTTTTTATTATTGGAGATTTTGTATTTCTCGAATCTTTCGATAGAATTTATTCGACTTCGGTTTAATCTCCTCTTAGATCCTTCTTTGACGGTTTAAAGAAATACTTTTGAGTTTAAAAGTTCAGTTTAGATAAGTTCCCATAATTCCGTTGTACAAGATACGTCTTAGAGAGAGTATACGGAACCCCTTCGGTTCACTACTACTTTGTTCAAAGACTTACTTTTCCAAAAGGATGTCCTTTATAGTTTATAGATATGTAAAAGTTCCCTTCTTCGAACCAATCTTCTTAAATTTTTAAGAACCTATTTAAATATCCGAACGAGTAATTTGTCTTCAAACTATTCAAGAAATTTTTTTTTTATTACTGGAAAGTAGATAGTCAAACATCCGTTATCTTTTAACCCTCGAGTGGAATAAATTTTTTTTTTTTTTTACTCGGAACAGACACCAGGTGTTAATTTTTCTCGTACGTTGTTGTTGACGTAGGAACACATTTGATGAGTCTTAAGTTGTCGAGTCCTCTCTTCGAGATTAAACGGTTCGAATCATTGTACGGACAGGGAAAGGGGACTTTTTCGTCTTTGTCTCTCCTATACCTGGGAACCCACTAGTACCAGACTCCGTCCTTCGATCCAAACGGACAGACGGTTCCGATGTCTGTGTCTCCCAATATCAAGTAAGAGATTTTCCTTTAGTCACACGAAAAACCTTTCTTTTGTCCTAAGGTTTGATGTTTTTTAACCGTTAACAGGAGGTGTTAACTTTTTGTCTAACCTAAGTACTGAACGAACGGAGAAAGTAAAAAATTTTCACAAAATCTGTTCTTCTATCATACATCCACTAAATAAGTAGTTCCAGGAACACTCTCCACAGTACCTTAGGAACCTTGTTCTATGTATTACCTTCGACCACTAACTACACAAGTCTTGACCATCTTATTATACTTTTAGTTGTAACTGAACTTGGAGTTGGGTCTGACTTGAGAACTGTCTCTCATAACAGGAGAAAAGATCAAGTTGTACTATTACTCTGTAAACTCAACTCCCTACCCCACTTAACAATTCCGAGAAAACAAACGTTCACTGCCTTTGAGTTAGTCTTTTAAAGTCCTTACTTCGATGTTCGTGTTTACCTAATACTTTGAATTTACTACACTATTTTTACGACATAAAAAGAGAGTCAGAAAACTGAGACGAAGGAGATAACCGAAGTACAATATATTTGAAGAGTTATATTACGATTTCTACTGGGTGGACTGGGGTGGACAAACGAGTCTGTCCTTTCTTAGACGGACGTTACACCCTCTGGGTTCAAACTAGGGACCTAACCCTTCTAGGTGACCTCTTCCATTACCGTTGGGTGAGGTCATAAGAACGGACCTTTTAAGGTACCTGTCTTCTCGAACCACCCGATAACAGGTACCTCGTGTCTCAGTCTGTATTGACTTACTAATTGTGTGATGTAGTGTGGAGTAGTCCAATCGTTGAAGTCTGTACGAATTAAGGGTCGTCGATGGGACTCTACTGAGTACCGACCTGAAGTAATATATAGATTAGAACTTAGTTATTGTCACCGGTCCTACCTCATAAGACTACTCAGTCCAGTCTTAGTGTAAAGATGGATACCTATATCCTCGAGATGAGTCTGATGGACTTATTTTACTTTTCACCAATTCTTTTCTTTTCTTTCTTTCTTCTTTACTACTTTCTCTCCAAATCTCTGAAACAATATTTTATCTCCCCCACTAAGACTCGTCTGTTCGTATTACTTCTGGAAAATTTTGTATTCGTAGAAAATTGTGTTTTTTGACTTTACCATAGTCATTCTACCTCCAAGTTCAAAGTTTCTAAAGTTATACAATCACCTCATCCGAATTTGATTCTTTTAAATTTTATTAATCTTATCCAACAAAGGTACAGGACCGACAATATTTGTCACGACGTTACTTGTAACCCCATGTACACAGAGAAAGTTAAGACCAAAGGAACCACACATACGGGTCGTCACCTTAAATCTTTCTACCATTACTATTGGGACATACGCTCTGTCGTTTTCTCTGTGTTTACATATTTTGCCTGAAAACCTGAGATTCCCTCTCCCTCTCCCTCTCCCACCCTACTAAACCCTCTTACCGTGACTTTGTACATATGATAGTACATTCTTTGCTTAGTGGTCAGATACAAGCTATGTCATATGTCCTACCGAACCCGACCACGTGCCCCTACTAGGTCTCTCTACTATACCCCATCCTCCACCCTCCCCCCAAGTCCTAACCCTTGAGTACATGTGGGTACCGCCTAAGTACAGTTGCATACCGTTTTGGTTATGTTATAGTATTTCATTTTATTTCATTTTTATTTTTAAGTTTTTTATTATTTTTTTTATAAATCTTATCTACCTTTTAGGTTACAACCATGGGTTTAGAGTCAATGTATTTATTACTAACCCATTAAACGGAGTGACTATTCAGTACGTTTAAAGTCAACAGATGTATAAGTTGACTACCCTGGTCTACGGTACTAGAAGTAAAAGGCTTACAACTCGAAATTCGGTTGAAAAAGTGAGAGGAGAAAGTGAAAATAGTTCTCCGAAAAATCGAGGAGAAGTGAAAGACGGTATTCCCACCACAGTAGACGTATAGACTCCAATAACTATAAAGAGGGCCGTTAGAACCCCTTTGTCATCTTTGTCACAGTCTGAAATAAAAAACCCCGAGGTTTTAGTCACGTCTACCACTAACGTCGGTACTTTAATTTTCTGCGAATGAGGAATCTTCCTTTCAATACTGGTTGGATCTACCATATAAGTTTTCGTCTCTGTAATGAAACGGCTGATTCCAGGCAGATAAGTTCCGATACCAAAAAGGACACCAGTACACACCTACACTCTCAACCTGACACTTCTACCGACTCGTGACTTCTTAACTACGCAAACTTGACACCACAACCTCTTCTGAGAAGTCCAAGGGAACCTGACGTTCCTCTAGGTTGGTCAGGTAAGACTTCCTCTAGTTGGGACCCTAAAGAAACCTTCCTTACTACGATTTCACCTTTGAGGTCATGAAACCGGTGGAGTACACTTCACAACTGAGTAACCTTTTCTGAGACTACGACCTCTCTAATCCCCGCCCTCGTCTTCCCTTGCTGTCTCCTACTCTACCGACCTACCGTAGTGCCTGAGTTACCTGTACTCAGACTCACTTGAGGCCCTCTACCACTACCTGTCCCTCCGGACCGTACGACACTAAGTACCCCAGTGTTTCTCAGACTGTACTGACTCGCTGACTTGACTTGACTTGTATAAGTTAATAAAGAATTAAGTCAATGAATTTTTAGATTATGTTAAGATCCGACGAAATATTTTCGATATGGCAGGATCACTAAAACTAGGGTGTCATTGTCCGGGTCGAATAGTAAATATCCCAGATATAACTTAAACCTGTAAATATTATTGTTTGATGTGTTGGCCCCCTTTTACGAGTCTTCCTTACTATTTAATAACAGTTCCTTTAACGAGTGTATTAAATAAGGTTTCAGTTCATCTTTGTAAAAGAGGTATTAAGTGTAGAACAAATGATGTGTAATATAGTTCAACTGGTATAATGTAGATCTTTTAATATATGTAGCACGTTACTACATAGATCAAAGAAGAGTCTGTAAACTATATGTTTTCTCGTTTCACATGGAACCGATTCAGAAATAACGGGTCCTCGTTTCATTCAGAATTTATATATACGATATTTTGTGTACGTAGTTCATATCTTAGAAAAACCAGAACTACGTCTTCTTTAGTCAGGAAGTTACAGAAAATTTACGTCTGACTGTACGACACACAAACACTTACTCACACCAACACTTGTGTAAATATTTACATAGTTTATATTCGTGTTTATGTTTATTTACGTATGTGCACGTAAACAAATCGTCTTGACAATCCTTTCATAAAGACGACACACAAACACTTACTCACACCAACACTTGTGTATATATTTACATAGTATATATTCGTGTTTATGTTTATTCACGTATGTACACGTAAACAAATCGTCTTGAAAATCCTTTCATAAAGACGTATTCCCATTGATCGTGTGTCCGTGACCCTGAGTACAGTCGGTACCCTTCCTGACACAATAGAATCTATAAGAGAAAGACTTTGAAGGAAATCACTGTATAATTGGAGACATGACAACTGGTGCCGTGTTTGGTCAAAACGAGTGAAGGACAACAGAACGAGGGTGAACTCTCACTCCAAGTCTCCTACAGACTTCCTTCCCATACAAAACCATGTTTGTGTTGACCGTTTGTCCTTTTCGTTGGTCGTACGACCAATGTCCAATTATTCCTGTCGTCTTCTTAAGGAATCCGACAACCACTCGACCAGTCGAAACGAACTCTAGTCTTTCAGGATCCCGTCGAATTTCAATAAAAAATTCTCTTCCTTTTCACAAATACCAAACGGTCTTCTGTTTTACTCTATGACCGACCGAGTCCGTTATCGACGTCATTACGAATAGTAGTTGTCCCTAGAAGACAAACACCTCTTGACTACTCCGAGCACACAACCTTGTGTGAAGTCATTGACATCTCGAGATGTCTTTATTAGACTAACAATCGGTTCCCTTGTAGATCCGTTACAAGTGAATGGTACAGGAAAAATAAATAAATAAAAATTAATTAAATCAATAAATTGTGTCCGAGAAATCAATACCGGGTATCCAAGACCTCACGAACCCGAGTCATTGAGACGTCGTACACTCTGGAATCAAGGGACTGGTCCCTAGTTTGGACGTAGGGAACGTGACCTTCTTTCACTTTCACTTTCAGTGAGTCACCACAGGTTGAGAAACACTAGGGTACCTGGTATGTCGGGTACCTTAAGAGGTCCGGTTTTATGACCTCACCCATCGGAAAGGGAAGAGGTTCCCTAGAAGGGTTGGGTCCCTAGCTTGGGTCCAGAAGGTATAACACCGTCTAAAAAATGGTTGACTCGGTGTTCCCTTCGGGTCCTTATGACCTCACCCATCGGATCAGGAAGAGGTCACCTAGAAGACCTGGTTCTTTAGTTTGGCCCCAGAGGACGTGGCGTTCCGTCTAAGAATTTTTGTCCTGGTTGGCCCTTCAGGGAGGTATAGGAAAAATTTCACGGATTCGTTTACTTAAAAATAAAGTTGTTGAAGCCTACTTTTAGTTAGATTTTGTATAACGAATAAAAGAACAGAAAAATTTATTTTATATAACTAACTTTGTCTTAGTAATACTTGTAAGTAAAGTCAACGAGTCAGTACAGACTGAGAAACCCTGGGGTACGTGACGTCGTACAGTCCGAAGAGACAGGTAGTGGTTGAGGACCTCGAATGAGTTTGAGTACGGGTAGTGTAGTCAATACGGTAGGTTGGTAGAGTAGGAGACAGTAGGGGAAGAGGAGGACGGAAGTCAGAAAGGGTCGTAGTCCCAGAAAAGTTTACACAGTATAGAAACGTAGTCCACCGGTTTCATAATCTCAAAGTCGAAGTCGTAGTCAGGAAGGTTACTTATAATTCCTGACTAAAGGAAATCCTATCTAACCAACCTAGAGGAACGTCAGGTTCCCTGAGTTCTCAGAAGAGCTTGTGATATCAGGTTTTCGTAGTTAAGAAGTCGCGAGTCGAAAGAAATGTCAGATGGAGAGTATGATCCAAAACTTTTTATCCGGTTACATGTTATTAATGGTAAAACGACTTTCAAGTAACAATTCGAGATACGTTTTAATCTCAAATTAGACATTTTGTAGAACGTTTCAGTCACAATACGGATGAATGGATTAAATGTATATAAATGTGACACTAGACCCGAAAGGACCATCGAGTTGACCATTTCTTAGACGGACGTTACTTACTCTGGACCCAAACTAGGGACCCAACCCTTCTAGGAGATCTCCTACCATACCGTTGGGTGAGGTTATAAGAACAGATCTCTTAGGGATACCTGTCTCCTCGGACCACCCGATGTCAGGTACCCCAGTGTCTCTAAACCTGTGTCCATTCGTGTCGTGTATGTATTACTCAACTCTGGATCTTTCAAATTCACTGAACGTACTTCAATTAGTGTCAATGACAATAGGCATCTTGATCTTAGGTCCTCATGGTTTTACGTTTAAGGTGGTTACACATCGAGTGTCATCACAAGAGTCCCGTAAGTCAAGTCAAGTCAGTAAGTCAGAACAGACTGAGAAACGTTGTGGTACCTACCGTCGTGTGGTCCGAAGGTACAGGGAGTGGTTGAGGGTTTCGAACGAGTTTGGGTACAGGTAACTCAGTCACTACGGTCGGTTGGTAGAGTAGGAAACAGTAAGGGAAGAGAAGGACGGAAGTTAGAAAGGATCGTAGTCACAGAAAAGGTTACTCAGTCAAGAAGTGTAGTCCACCGGTTTTATAACCTCAAAGTCGAAGTAGTAGTCAGGAAGGTTACTTGTAAACTCAACTAAAGGAAATCCTAACTGACCCAACTAGAGAAACGTCAGGTTCCCTGAGAGTTCTCAGAAGAAGTTGTGGTGTCAGGTTTTTGTAATTAATAAGCCGTGAGTCAAAAGAAAAAATAAATAAATAAAATTAACCTCCAATTAATGAAATGTTGTAACATAACCAAAACGGTATGTAGTTGTACTTAGACGGTGCTCATATGTACACAAGGGGTAGGACTTGGGGGGAGGGTGGAGGGAGGGACATGGTAGGGAGACCCAGTAGGGTTACGTAAATATCATTTTAAGAGTGTAGGTATGTACTGATGACCTTTTTGGTATCGAAGCTGATCTACCTTGAAACAACCGTTTTATTACAGAGACGAAAAATTATACGACAGGTCAAAAAAACAGTATCGAAAAGAAGGTTCTCGTTAGCAAAAAATTAAAGTACCAACGTTAGTGGTAGACGTCACTAAAACATCGGGTTCTTTTATTTCAGACAGTGACAAATGTAACAAAGGGGTAGATAAACGGTCCTTCACTACCCTGATCTACGGTACTAGAATCAATAGACTTACAACTCAAAATTCGGTCGAAAAAGTGAAAGGAGAAAGTGAAAGTAGTTCCCCTAGTAGTTCAGGAGAAGTGAAAGACGGTATTCCCACACAGAAGACGTATAGACTCCAATAACTATAAAGAGGACTTTTAAAGAGTATTCAAAAATCGTTGGTCAAGAAGTCCTTTTTTGTGTACGTGTGTGTATAAATAATAGTTGAAATGACTATATCTATTATACATCGTGTTTTCAATTTTATTTCATAATGATATGTTATTAGAAATAACGTTTAAGGTACATCGGTTAACTGGTAGTCTCTTATTAAAACGAGTAATAACGGTCTGAGAATATAGAAGTCAAGTCAAGTCAAATCAGCGAGTGAGCACAGGCTGAGAGACGCTGGGGTACTTACCGTCGTGTGGTCCGGAGGGACAGTAAGTGGTAGCGGGCCTCAAGTGAGTCTGAGTACGGGTAGCTCAGTCACTACGGTAGGTCGGTAGAGTAGGAGTCAGCAGGGGAAGAAGAGGACGAGGGTTAGGGAGGGTCGTAGTCTCAGAAAAGGTTACTCAGTTGAGAAGTGTACTCCACCGGTTTCATGACCTCAAAGTCGAAATCGTAGTAAGGAAGGTTTCTTTAGGGTCCCAACTAGAGGAAATCTTACCTGACCAACCTAGAGGACCGTCAGGTTCCCTAAGAGTTCTCAGAAGAGGTTGTGGTGTCAAGTTTTCGTAGTTAAGAAGTCGTGAGTCGGAAGAAGTGTCAGGTTGAGAGTGTAGGTATGTACTGATGACCTTTTTGGTATCGGAACTGATCTGCCTGGAATCAGCCGTTTCATTACAGAGACGAAAACTTATATGACAGATCCAACGAGTATTTGAAAGAAGGTTCCTCATTCGGAGAAAATTAAAGTACCGACGTCAATGGTAGACGTCACTAAAACCTCGGGGTTTTTTATTTCAGACTGTGACAAAGGTGACAAAGGGGTAGATAAAGGGTACTTCACTACCCTGGCCTACGGTACTAGAAGCAAAAGACTTACAACTCGAAATTCGGTTAAAAAAGTGAGAGGTTAAAGTGAAAGTAGTTCTCCGAAAAATTAAGGAGAAGTGAAAGACGGTATTCCCACCACAGTAGACGTATAGACTCCAATAACTATAAAGAGGGTCGTTAGAACTAAGGTCGAACACAAAGAAGGTCAGGTCGCAAAGAGTACTACATGAGACGTATCTTCAATTTATTCGTCCCACTGTTATATGTCGGAACTGCATGAGGAAAAGGATAAACCTTGGTCAGACAACAAGGTACAGGTCAAGATTGACAACGAAGGACTGGACGGATGTCTAAAGAGTTCTCTGTCCAGTCCACCAGACCATAAGGATTCATATTTGAAACACTTGACCTCGTTTCACCCGTGAATCCGTTTCTTAAACATCACACAATCAGGGAGTCAGTATAGACTGAGAAACACTGGGGTACCTGAGGTAGGACGGTCCTAGGAGAGAGACACCCTAAAGGGTCCGTTCTTATGACCTCATCCATCGGTTATAGAAGAGACTCTCTAGAAGAGTTAGGTCTCTACTCTGGTTTTCGTGTTAAATAATTTCTTTTTTTACTTAACCTCAAATGTTTTTTATATATAAAATTCTCTGTGGTAATATTTTTATTTTTTTATTCGGTATCCGTCCCTATTGTACACTTTAGTAAATAAGGTCTTTTATCTTTCTTGAGACTTTTGTGTTGTTGTCACTTTGTTTATGATGTAATTTTTGTCTGTTTTTGAACCTGTGAAATAGATTCTCCCATACACGAATCAGTGAGTCAGCACAGGTTGAGAAACACTGTGGTACCAACATCAGACGATCCGAAGAGACAGGTACCCCTAAGAGGTCTGTTCTTATGACCTCACCCAACGGTAAGGGAAGAAGTCTCCTAGAAGGGTTGGGTTCCTGACTTGGGTCCAGAGGACGTAAAGTCCGCCTAAGAAATGGTGGACTCGGTATATGTCTACTGTTTATTTGTGTACTTTTTTTCTACAAGTTGTACTAATCGGTAATCCCTTTACTTTCAATTTCAATATTACTCTATGGGGACGTAGGGCATGTATGGGCTTGTCGGTTTTAAAACTTTTATAACTGTTATAGTCCACGGCTGTTTCTACGTCTCGTTGACTTTTAAAGTGTGTAACAACTATCCTTACGTTTTAACATGTGGTAGAGATCTTTTATTAAACTATGAAAGAATATATTAATTTGTATTTAAATAGTGTACTAAGACGTTGGGATGGGGGAGGTATAGATGGGATCTCTTCACTTTTGAATATAAGTATACTTTTAGACACATACTTATAAGTATCTCAGAAGTAAGTATTAACGGAGTTTGACATTAGTTAAATTTATTGGAAGTCGTTTATATACCTATTTGTTTAATACCGTGTAGGAATATTACCTAATCACTTCACTGAGTCAACACAGGTCCGAGGAGATGGGTCCGTTCTCATGACCTCACCCGACGGTAAAGGAAGAGGTCCCCTAGAAGGGTTGGGTCCCTCTCTTAGGTCCAGAGGGTGTAACGTCTGTCTGGGAAATGATGGACTCGGTGTTCCCTCTCGATGATACTACCTAAGTCAAGTCAAGTCAGCGAGTTAGATAGACTGAGAAACGCTGGGGTACTTAGTGTCGTGCGGTCCGGAGGGACAGGTAATGGTTGAGGGCCTCAAATGAATTTGAGTACAGGTAACTCAGCCACTATGGTAGGTCGGTAGAGTAGGAGACAGCAGGGGAAGAGGAGGACGGGGGTTAGGGAGGGTCGTAGTCTCAGAAAAGATTACTCAGTTGAGAAGCGTACTCCTCAAAGTGATACTACCTAATGACGAGTCATCATTTTTCCTCGTTCGATCATATATACACATTGTTGTACCTATACAACGTTTTTTGAAGACGACTAACTTTCTTTGGTCAGAGTTTTGTAGTGTATAAACAAGTTAGATATACTTTAATAGGTTTTTCTCTTTTGAAACCTCTACCTTCTAGTCACCGACGGTCTTTAATTCCCATCCACCTCTCATACTGATGTTTCCCACCGTACTGTTAAAACTCCCCTACTACCTTTAAAAACCTTAGGACTAAAAACACCAATGGAATTAGATATACATATAATGTTAAGTAGGTATCTTGACATGTGTTTTTCTTTTTTTTAGTTAAAATACCGTACATTTAAAATCTTTCATTAAATTTAAGATCTTTAATTTTAATTAATTTTAATTAATTTAATTTTCAGTTAAGTATTATTGTAATTTTAGATTGGACGATACGGTATGTCTGAATGTTGACGGATTCACAAGACGTGGAACTTTAATGTGGTACTAAAATGAACATTTTATTTCTTCATTATTGTCTAAATAAAGTTTTGTTGTTAAACCCCAAGAGTCTATATCCTTCTTTTCAGTGATTGTTGAACAGAACTACGACAAACCAAACCTCCTAACTTCCTCTAATTAATCGGTATATTAACTAGAGTCCTTTGACATATTTGAACCGAAAAACCTAGACCTTAGGTCCTGAGCATTAACGGACATACTCAGGTAAATAGGATTACACATCGTAGGAATATCTCAATGACATAGTCCCTCCCAGATTAACCCCTAGTCTTTGGTGAACTCGTAAATTTTATCTTTCTTATGTTACGTTCTTTAGTCAATTTCGTCCACTACCTGAGACCTTTTCGGTTTGTTCTATGGTCGGGTCTTTAATTGTTAGAAACCTTAGAAGATGGATGGGATCCATCCTTCCTATCTACCTTTAGCATCAAAACGACCGTGGGGTTTTGACCCTAATATACCACCTTCTGGTTTGGTATCGTCCGACGAATCTTTTATGAACCTGGGGATCTTTTACGTCGGGAACCTTCCCTACGACGGGTTCCGTCTCTTCCTTCCCCTCTTTAGACGACCAAAGAGAGAAAGAGAGAGAGAGAGATTGGAGCGTCACTACCGAGAGTAACGGGTTTAGGTAGATCTTCTGTTGACGACTCCTATGTATTGTAGTCGAACTATCCTATTTGGGGAAGGAAGGTTCTACTTCTCGTTTAGTCAAGTCAAGTCAAGTCAGCGAGTCAGCACAGGCTGAGAAACGCTGGGGTACTTAGCGTCGTGTGGTCCGAAGGGACAGGTAGTGGTAGAGGGCCTCAAGTGAGTCTGAGTGCGGGTAACTCAGGCACTACGGTAGGTCGGTAGAGTAGGAGTCAGCAGGGGAAGAGGAGGACGGGGGTCAGGGAGGGTCGTAGTCTCAGAAAAGGTTACTGAGTTGAGAAACGTACTCCACCGGTTTCATGACCTCAAAGTCGAAATCGTAGTAAGGAAGGTTTCTTTGGGGTCCCAACTAGAGGAAGTCTTACCTGACCAACCTAGAGGACCGTCAGGTTCCCTGAGAGTTCTCAGAAGAGGTTGTGGTGTCAAGTTTTCGTAGTTAAGAAATCGTGAGTCGGAAGAAGTGTCAGGTTGAGAGTGTAGGTATGTACTGGTGTTCTGTTTGGTATCGAAATTGATCTGTCTGGAATCAGTCGTTTTATTACAGAGACGAAAACTTATATGGTAGATCAACCAGTATTGAAAAGAAGGTTCCTCATTCGTAGAAAATTAAAGTACCGACGTCAGTCCTCTTCCATTGTTTACCTAAACACCCTTTGGTCCGGATCCTGGTCGGGTCAGTCGGGTTCTAACTATTGTTTAATTTCCCCAGTAACCTCGACTAAAGGTGAGATAGAGACACCTTACTTCGGAAATATTATTCTAACCCTTCAAGAGAGAGTCTCCGTCGATACTCTCCCTGGATGTACAAAACCCTCTCAAACTGTTCTCACGAAGTTTAAGAGTCGGAAAGAGATACCCACTGAAGTTCCTTTTCCAAGAGGTTTGACAGACACTAGCAGAACCCAGTGGGGTGTATTCCGTAAGATGAGAGTGTTATAAAGAGGACACACAAGTCTCAACGTCAAATCGGATAAGGAAAAGACATGGTGAACGAAAAGTGTTTCGGTATATAAAAACCATGGATTACCAGGGGGTGTCGAAAGAACGGACCTCTTTCTTTACCGTCGGGTGAGATCATTAGAACGGTCCTATTAGGGTACCTGTCTCCTTGGACCACCCGATGTCAGGTTTCCCAGTGTTTCTCGACCTGTACTGACTCGTATGGTCGTGACTGTACCTGACTAGAGAGAAGAGTCACTACTCTCGTCTTAGATCTCAGAGTACCAGGAGAACGTTTGAGAACATAGTAAAAGGGATCACTAGAAACTATGGAAAAGATAATGACATATTGAAAGAAATATTTATACTTTCCTCAATGACACCTTAAGATTTGGAAGGAGGTACCGGGAGAAGGAGGTTATTGAGGAGTACCTTTAAGGATACCCCTTTATCACATGATTAATATGTAAGATATCGACTTCTTCCCGAAAGATCAACATAATCAGTACCTTTGCCGTTGGAAGAGACCATAAGAAGGGACCCTTTAGGGTACATATATCCTCGGACCACCCGACGTCAAGTACCTCAACGTTTCTCAACCTACACTGACTCGATAGAAGTGAAGTGAAGTCAGTACTCACTCGTGTCTCCGATAGATTCCGTGAGGTCATCTTCCTTAAATTGTACACCTTGATCAGTGTTATCACGACCTTCTTGTCTTTTCGGCTTGTTTCCGGTAATTCCGTTGTCGAACTTCGACGATAGTGATCATCTAGTTCTTCCTATTTCCCTTTTTAATCACAATAACCTCGGTTTCTTAGTCTCGGTGGGTATCGTTGTCTCAGAAGTGTATCCTCGTCCCTAGTTCCTCTTCTATATCGGTCACGGTCTCTGGGACCGACTTCGACTCTCTTTTCGTTCTTAGTGGGACCGAGGGGGAATAGGAACTTGAAGTTAGAGGGGTCTCGGAAAATAACTGATTTGGTTCGGTCTTCGGTCAACCGTTCTCTCGGGTCCTTTACTTCAAATGTCTCTTACCTGTCCCTCTCCTAAATTTTCTTTTGTTCGTCTACTGGGTCAAAAGATCAGTAAGTAAGAATCCAAAAGTGAAAGATGATAGAAGAGGGTTTGGTAATAACGAAGACTTCTCAACGGAGAAAGTCGATCATTAAATTTTCTGTGGGTCTACGTCTTACAGTGTTCTAACCCTGATCTCGTAACTAGATCAAAAAATAGGTGACAATTCAGTGATAAATTGTTAGGTAACATTTACGATGGAAGGTTGGGAATGGGAACCGGACGGTGAGGGGTGGGTTTATATTGATTCATGAATGCCAGTATTATCCACCCTTCCACGTAACCACGTGATAATTGTCTCGTAAGAATTGTCGAACTAGTCGTTTCTAACACATTCAATAACCATATTGAAAGTGGAAGTCAGTGACTGACCAGGTGGTCCATGAAGGTATCGAAAACTTGGGGGAACGGAGGGTAGAAAGAGGGGATCATAGGGAAATAGAAAAGGTAATAAGTGGAAGTACCCCAGAAAAATGAGGGGGGTGGGGGGGGGGTGGTCAAGATTCGATACATACTTCTCTACTGATACATTCACTAAATATCAATGACACTTTCAAATAATTTACAAATACTTAATAACGGTAGAAACGATTTCGTAATTATACATGAATAGACATAGAAAGAGAGATTCACACATAGGAAGAGAAGGAAGTAACACCATATTGAAAGGGGTTAACTAAAAAAAGAATTGGTCCTCTCCAACAATGTAATACGAACAAAACGAAGACAAAGAGTAGAAAAAAACAAGACAAAGGAGATTGTTCTAACACTCAAAGGGATTCCCAGAGGTGAGGGAACCGGGTATTATGACGAAAACCACCCGACACCTGTTTCATCGACAAAACCTCTGGTACTGAACTAACTGTTTACTCTCCGGTCCCGTTCTCATCGTCTTCAGTCTCGACTATTATTTCTGAGGGTGGAGTCTGGTGGTCTTCGATGGACCGTGGTAGGGATGAAGGACGAAATCGAGACCTTCCTTTGGACTTTACGTCCCTGTCGTAATGTAACGGAAAGACCGGGTACTGGAGAGAAAATTCTTCATAGTTTTAGTGGTAGTGTAAAGGTAGAGATAACGAAGGTGAGAACAGATTCAGTAAGTCTGTGAATGTTTCCGGAGTGGAGTCACCAATGTGATATCTAACGTAAAAATACATTTGTCTTATGATTTCATGTTTTTTACAAACAGAGACCTTAGAAAACGAATTGTAAGACGAATGTCTTAAGTAGTACATCAACACATGTCTGTTTCAAGTAAGTAAAAGAAACGACTTATAGTGAGGTAACGAAACCGAACAAACTCACTTAAAGGTAAAGAACGTTAGTTCGTTCTATTACTTCCTACTTTGACAGGAAGGGTCTCTTTGTTATCCGTACCTGATTCTCCAGGGACTCCCTCGGAGGGGACAGGAAGAGAGTAGTTCGATCCCATAAGGAAAGTATAGGTCACTTAAAGTCCCGTTGTGACTTAAAACGACTCACCTAAGTGTCGCGGTATACCGTTAACAGAACCTAGGACCGTGGTCCGGTTTCCTACTGTCAAGAAGAGAGGAACAATGTAGAAATGAGATACTAACGAGTATAGACTTTTAGAATACGAAACGTTAGAAGATAGTCGGGTCCCGGTACACAATATTGTGAAACATACTACGTCACACCTCGACGTTTTAACAAAAGAACCTCATAAGATTTCGGTAATTAAACCCTCTTTCTGTAATAAAATGATATATAAAAGTGTATTATCCTTGTTTGATAAATAACGTAGAAATGGTTACAAAGGTCCGAACACCGTACATTTTAGTTCTACTAAAAAGAGTAAAAAAGGATTTGTCAACTCTTAAAAATCGACTCTATTCCCTAGTCTACTTCGGTCATATTAAATCCGTTCTAAGGAAGATAATCCGTACCCGAAAGTCTACATATTAAAACGGACCATTCTCATCTTATCACACCCACCACGTATGAAAGTAATACATTAATTGTAGGACAAAAGGGGTAACCATTATTATAGAGTTTCTCATGTTCCCTTAAGTCCTTCCTTTGTAAAGTATTAAAGTTTTTGTTTTTTTCTGTCATTTAGTAAGAAGTCTTATTTAGACTTTCTACCCAACAAAGATGGTTTTTGGTCATCTTTGACTCCGTACTATTACGGTGATGTCCAAAAAGACATCTCCGTGTCAAAACTTCTAAACGAGTAATTAAAGGGTCGTATTAGAGGAAACAGTGTACCGTCGAGAAAAGTACCCTACGGAACATTAGGATGACTGAGAATGGGTCATTGTCCTTGTTAAAGATTGAAATGAATTACCTCGTAAACACCAACAAGTGGGACTCTTTTAGTTGGTTTCTTTTACGGACGTCCTCTCATTATCACTTTATAGGTTGGGTACTCAGTTTATTTTACCTACGATAAGGTACAGAAGTTCATAAGGTTAACCACTTTACTTGAGTGTCGGTCCTAAGGGACGGAAAGGAAGGAAACCTTTTCACATAAGTAGCACAGACAACAGAGAACTGGAGGAGTCTCCGGGTTCGTGTAAGTTTGACGAACTAGGGTAGTTCTAACTAAGAGAAGGGACAGCCTTAAAAGGGGGAAAAGGAGATTGACGGAAACAGAAAGGGAAAAGGGGAAGGGAAGGAGGATAAATAGGAATAGAAATGGGGACGGGTCTTATTTGTATCTCCTAAACAACTTGACTTCGAGTCTCTTACAAAAGAAGTCCCCGGTTCCCTCTCCTTCTTTTTAGTATTTTATCAATATTTTATTTGTAATACGTTTTAATTTTGATTTCGTAGTCTTTGTCGATTTAAAGGATTTACTTTAGTTGGGACTTATAAGTAAACTTCCTGACTACGACTTCGACTTGGAGGTTAATGAAACCCACGAACTACACTTCTTGACTGAGTAACCACTTCTGGGACTACGACCCTTTCTAACTTCCGTCCTCTCCTGTTGTTCTATTCTATGAACCTACCGTAGTGACTGAGTTACCTGTACTCAAACTCGTTCGAGACCCTCAACCACTACCTATCCCTTAGGGCCACAGGACGTCAGGTACCAACGTTTCTCAGTCTGACTCGCTGACTTGACTTGACTCTTTCGACTTTTACAGAGTATGTTAGTGTTTTTCGTTGTATTAAAGAAAATGAACAAAATGTGAAAAGAAGGGATGTGTAAATCGATGTAAGGGAAATAACGGAGAAGTACACCGTTACCTAAACCATCATAAAAACAACAACAACAATTTCTTGTCTTCCTATTGGGTCCGAAAACCAATCGTGCGAATCAGTTTTAAAGAAGTAAAAACTACTTTACGTATTTTGTACGGTGAAGTTGGTATACATGTGGGTAAGAAAAATCTTGACGGTGTTCCGACACGGGATGTTTCTCTTTAAGACTATGTAAGTCAAAGTCAACCAAGGGTAGTTTTCTATTCTTTTTTACAATATCCACAATATGGTATAGTAACTAACGACCTTTTGTCATATAAGGTTATCTTCTCCTGAACATAAAATTACTCAAGAGGTACTCTTACCTTAGGAGGTAAATATTAAAGTAATCAGGTACCTCATCGAAGACCGAGGGATATTTCGGAGTAAAAAGTACGTAGTGGGTATTTCGCGGACACAGTCCATGGTATGTGGTGGTTTGAGTAAATACGACACTGTACTGGACTCAAGATGAGAAACAGTACTATGAACTGTTCACTAAGTCCCCCGGAAAGGATGTAACTCCTCCTTTCATTTTTACACACACGTAGTAATTTCACTGACCTTTGGCGAATTGATAAAGAATAATTTAATTTTGATTCACATAAGAGTTAAGTTGAAAGGGAATCCATCTAGGGGTTTAGGGGTATGGACGAGTTGTAGTGGATTGTATTTCCCTCACACAACCTCGTCTTTAGTTCCGTTTTTCTCTATTCAGAATGGACTAATATTAATTATATAAAAAGAGTCCTTTTTATTTCTTAAGTTTTCTGGTGTACTTGGTAAAAACTCTGGACAGGACCCCGAACCTTCCCACACCGCCGGAACTGTGTATTTGAAGGATCGTTTAGAAGGTGATAAGTACTGTGGTCACGACCCAAACCACAGGACAGACCACGAGAGGTGTGAATCCCCACACTTCCTTCGAAGGTCAGTGACTCTTAAAAGGTCGAGAGTCAACCCTACCACAGTACAGAGGACCTCGGAGCTACGAGGGTCCATCGATTCGTCTAGTGAGCGTCTCTATCCTTAATCAGGACCCAAAAGGTCGATCGTCTTCAGACTGATACCGATGACTCCCCCAAAACCCTTAAACAAAAAAAGTCGGATGGTTATTTCGGACTCCGTATTTTAGGTGACAAATTTCTACTCTGGGTGAGTTTGACTGATTATTTTACCGAACGTGACACATAAATCGAGGAGTTTTAGAAAAGAAATAAGTAAACAGAATAACGGAACGATTTTCTTGACTTTCGAACCTATGACCTGAAAACAAGACTTGATGAATGGTATCGACACGCACGAACTTACTGAGGAACCATGATGACTTGGAGAGAAAGTATTAGCTATTTCACTCAACTTGAACTCAGAGAACAAAGGAAAGGAGTTGATTGTAGACTTAAAGGATCCAGAATGATTATACGGTCAAAGTGTACACTATAACATTAGACACTCCAATACAAAATTAGTGATTCAATAAAGGTGACTTAAAATTATTTGTTTTCGTGATTCATACATAATACTTGGACCTTGACGTGACTCACGAACTATACATACTAGAGTATGTAAGGAGTCATTAGTTACAGAAACCCTTTAACATGACTAGTGTAGACTACAGAGTCAATGACACTATTCTAGAAGGAAGTTTCAGTTATAACACAGTACCTATTTTACAGTGTTTTGAGTTGTTTCATATATTAATTTGGGAATGTTGTTAGAATTCTCTACTCACTATAATGACAGAAGGAAGAAAATCTCTTCTCCTTTGACTCGATGTCCTTCAAATTCACTACTGCACAGTGTCAGTGTGTCGTTCGTTCGCAGTATCAGTAACGGAGTCTAGTACAGGGTCTACTTTCGTTAATTTACTAAATGGACTCAAGTACCCGAAGGGTCCGCCGAGTCACCATTTCTTAGGTGGACGATTACGTTTTCTGTGTCCTCTATACTCAAGCTAGGGACCCAACCCTTCTAGGGGACCTCCTCCTTTACCTTTGTGTAACTTTATAAGAACGGACCTTTTAAGGTACCTGTCTCCTTGGACTGTCCTATGCCAGGTACCCTAGAGTTTCTCAGTCTCTCTGACTTGTACGTGTAAAATCTAGAACTTCGAGGATCTACCGTCTCTATTTTTGTCTTAGGGCAACGGAAATCTGTTACCACTACGTTCTTTTGGAGTGATCGGACTCACTACAAATTTTTTTTAAGAATTCTTTTTGTTTGTTTGTTCGTTTGACCTATTTCAATAAGAAAACCGTAGGTCATACCTTCTCTGTCACTTCCAACGAGGGACGTACTACCTGTAAAGGACGAACGAATCCATCCTAAATAACGTCACGAGGTGGTCCACCGTGAGGTCGCTTCTATACCGATAGCTTTCGAGAGGTTGGGGTTCTGAAGTTCGAACTTTCTTAAAACTCATCCAATTCTCCCATAAGAACTCTTTCTCCGACGGTCCGTTTCCCTATACCAAAGGGTACAACGGTCATCCCGTGTCGGACTTCTGTCTCCTTTCAGGTACCTGTCCTTAGGATTCTGTTTTCTGTTACTAGGGTCTTTTTCATTCGGAGTTTTGTAGATTCTTCCCAATTCTGTTAAAGGGGAGTAGAACCCTTTTAGGACTCTGATCTTAAGTCTGAACCTCGACCATAGAAACGACGATTTAACACTGAGGAAATTTCTTAGTGTACGAAGAGATCTGAAGTCTCAGGAGTAGACATTTTACGCACACACACACACACACACACACACACACACACAATTCCCAAGAAATTGTCACCCAATACCCGGATCAACTACCTCAGGTACTGGGTTGAAGGATTTCAGAACCCTTTTTGGCACCCGTGTGTAAAAAAAAGATCCTTCTTTCAGACAACGAAAGTTGTCTAAGATTGGTCTGTGTCACTTAGGGGTTTACATTTGTTGTAGACCTAATCCATTAAAGGTTCCAGAGGAGATAGAAGTCACAAGAGACTAAGACATTAAAAAGACCCTTCCGTTGATACCAACAGTTCAATTAACCTAATTTGAAGACCGGTTCAAGGTCGACGTAGAAAAGAATGTGTGACAGATTACCAAAACAACCCCATCAGTGTGGATTCAAGTTCTTCAGGACGTTGTGGGAGAGACCATCTAGTCCACCGTGTAGTACACTGATTACACCAAGTAATCTCTCGTCAACGGTTGTGTCTAGTCTCCTTGACGTTCTCGTTGTGTGCTCTAGGGTACTCAAA
Organism: Capra ibex; assembly: GCA_006410555.1. Classification (NCBI taxonomy): domain Eukaryota; kingdom Metazoa; phylum Chordata; class Mammalia; order Artiodactyla; family Bovidae; genus Capra; species Capra ibex. The sequence goes on from SJYO01050271.1 coordinate 1,685,364, forward strand.
TCATCACCTTCGTCCACGATTAATTGTAGGAAACCTACTTGTCCTATACGTAAAAAACCCTCACCCATTCTTAAAGACCAATCTGTTCGAGGTTTAAGAAACCAGATGAATCTTCCACCACGGTTAAGGTAGTAGGTCCTACTCTAAAATAAAGGACTACTGTGGAAGAGTCGGTTCTTCCTTCCGGGTCGTTCCTCCACCCTGATAATAAAAGTCTCTGTAACAGTACGTTTATTCCCGAGGAAGGTTTTTGTCAACGTTGGTTCCCTCACAGGGACAGGATGGAGAAACCAAGTCTTTTTTCATAGAGAATGCAGAAAAAATGACCTCATCCAAACCATCGACTCATTACATTAATATATCTAATGGTTGTCTTTGACTCCAAAGTTGGACAGGATCTATATGTGGTAAACACTTCCCTCCCTGAACCTCTCCCCCTATAACTAACCCTTACGTCGGTTACCTCTCGAGGCGATGACTTGTCTCTTATAACAGGTACGTATCTGACGTCATCGTGAATTTGCATACCTCTACGACCTTGTACTCTAATCAAGAACTCCTCTCTTGGACCCTCCCTCTCGTCAAGGAGGTCTCATAGTTTCTCACAAGAGGTCTTACACTCAACACATATTCTTTTCTTCAGGAGGGAACACGAAACCTTCTAACCTGACCAAAGGAAAGTCTTGCTAGACTGGATGACGGATCCGGTTACCGAGAGTCGGGACCGGTGTGTAATTTTAGTTGAAAACTTTTTAATGATAACGAAACCCGGGTAGGTCCTAGTGATTTAGTCGTAGTGACTTCCACCCTGGACCTGTAAAGACAAATTTTTTAGAGAAGACCACTGAATTATGTGACGACTTCTACTCTCGGTTGACCGGATCTAGGTACCATCTTTAATATCCCGAATATACGTTTATTGGAGTAGAGTTAGAGTGTCTTACATTGTTAAAGTCTTAAGAATCCCGAATGACGTAATTCTGAACACGTGTTACGGACCAAGTGTCGTCCACGAGTTGTTTGTAAATAAGTCATCTCATCATCTATCGCCACTCCACCCGGTCACTATGGTAGGTAGAATTACCGTTACTAAGTCAAATAATAAAAGGTGCTCTTCCGGTTCCCTTTTAGTAGTAAAGATGAATGAAAAGACAATAAAATTAAAAATAAGGAAAGAAAGAACAATAAAGACACAGAAAGAGAGAAAGGAAAGGAACTACACTATATACAATTGAGGTCCTCCAACCCCATTTTCATCCTACGTGTCTTCCTTCCCTCTTTTTTTTTTTTTTTTTTTCTCGTTACAGGAACTTACAAACAGACAAACAAGATCTCTTACTGATCTCCTTGTGTACCCTCTAGAAAGAGGGTACGACGGTACGGGTGGAGTTTTTCTTTCTCGAACGGTACCTAGAGTTCCATGTATCCGAGTCGGTTACTCTTTTTGACCGGACTTCTCCACTATTGTAAAAGTCTCACTACTCATTTCCCTTACTTTTTATTTCAACTCGGTACTTTTCGGAAATCATTTCTCCTGTTTACTTTAGAAATTCTGAGTCTGTTCCTTTCCTTTCACTTCAGTGAGTCAACACAGGTTGAGTAACATTGGGGTATCTGACACCGGATGGTCCGAGGAGACAGGTACCCTAAAAGGTCCATTATCATGACCTCACCTAACGGTAAAGGAAGAGGTCCCGTAGTAGGGTCGGGTCCCGAGCTTGGGCCCAGAGGGTGTAACATCTGTCTGCGAAATATCAGACTCGGTGGTCCCTTCAGTTATGAGTGTGTTCCCGTCCAATTTAGAGGTCCTGGGTCTCTGGAACTCTTTATCTTTCACATAAACAGTAAACAGGGTAACTAGAAAGTTCTTTTTAAAAGAAGTACGTAAATAGTGTCGTATGTTCGTACATTAATAAATAACAGATGAAGAGAATAATGTTAGAATAAAAGGACTCCTATCTTGATACTTATAAACGAGTGGTGACTTAAGGGTTACGGAAAGTATGACTGTACACCAGTCGTGAGTTTTAATACACAACTTACTTAATTTTCCACTTACTCATTCTACTTAGATAATATCTTACCGTCAATCGTCGACCGTCCCCTAAGTCCTTAAAAAACAAAGTGTCTCAGATTTACCTTCTGAATTAATTGACTGGTAGAGGAAGAGAGATGGTAAATAAAAGGAGAGGAAGAGAGACAAGATATAATATCATATTTGTAAGAGTGTTTTAGATAAAAAATTTTTCCGTCTCTTACTTACTATCATCAAATACCAATATGATCTATATATCTAACTAATTACGAAAGTAAAAAATTTTATTCAGGAAACCGAAAAGAATTCCGATAAAAGGATTAAACTACTTCTTATAAACTCGGGAGATATACAGACTACCCTCCTACCTGTCCTTTCCGGGTCCGATTCATGGGACTAGAGGTCTTCGAGTATTCGATCTTTCCCTCTAGTAACTACCCCGTTAAAACTCTCGAAGTGAATCCAAATTCCCTTGAGACCCCTGTGTGTCTTTCTATGAAGTGAATTTGCCCTTACTAAAGGTTCTCCTGTAAACCCTCCTCTTCTATCCGTTTGTTACCATACTTTGCTCCCTTTCCAGTCGAGGGTTTCTTCTCCTTATGGAGGTGGAACTCTAATCTCTTCTTCGATCCCTCCGTTCAATCCATCGGAGATGTTATTTCGTCATTATCTCGACCTCTGGATCCGTTCCGTCACACACCACCACCACTGTTTCAGACTTCCTTTCTCCTAACTCCCGTCTGACCAGTACTCTACGTAAAAAAAAAGAAAAGAAAAAATTTAAAATTTTAGAAATTAAGAATGTACGCAAGGGTTTGTACTTGGGGGGAGGGTGAGGGGAGGGGTATTGTAGAGAGGCCCAGTAGGGGTACGTGGTCGGGGTTCGNGCAGTCTGTACCTGACCGCTAAGTTAAGAGAATGTACTATCATATGTACAATCTTACGGTAAGAGGGTTTAGTAGGGTGGGAGAGGGAGAGAGAGACTCAGGTTTTCAGGTAATATGTGTAGACACAGAAAAAAGACAGAACGTATGTCCCAGCAGTAACGGTAGAAGGATTTAAGGTATATATACACAATCATATGACATAACCACAAAAAGAAAGACCGAATGAAGTGAGACATATTAGCCGAGGTCAAAGTAGGTAGAGTAGTCTTGACTAAGTTTACTTAAGAAAAATTGCCGACTCATTATGAGGTAACACATATACATGGTGTCGAAAGAATAGGTAAGTAGATGACTACCTGTAGATCCAACAAAGGTACAGGACCGATAATATTTGTCACAACGCTACTTGTAACCCCATGTACACAGAGAAAGTTAAGACCAAAGGAGCCACACATACGGGTCTTCACCCTAACGACCCAGTATTCCATCAAGATAAACGTTAAAAAATTCCTTAGAGGTGTGACAAGAGGTATCACCGACATGATCAAACGTAAGGGTGGTTGTCACATCCTCCCAAGGGAAAAGAGGTGTGGGAGAGGTCGTAAATAACGAACGTCTAAAAACCTAGCGTCGGTAAGACTGACCACACTTCACCATGGAGTAACACCAAAACTAAACGTAAAGAGATTATTACTCACTACAACTCGTAGAAAAGTACACAAACAATCGGTAGGCATACAGAAGAAACCTCTTTACAGATAAATCAAGAAACCGGGTAAAAAACTAACCCAGCAAATAAAAAGACCTTAACTCGACGTCTTCAACGAACATATAAAAACTCTAATCAACAAACAGTCAACGAAGTAAACGATAATAAAAGAGGGTAAGTCTTCCGACAGAAAAGTGGAACGAATATAAAAGGAAACAACACGTCTTCGAAAATTAAAATTAATCTAGGGTAAACAAATAAAAACGAAAATAAAGGTCTTAAGACCCTCCACCTAGTATCTCCTAGGACGACACTAAATACAGACTCTCACAAAACGGATACAAGAGGAGATCCTCAAAATATCAAAGACTAGAATGTAAATCTAGAAATTAGGTAAAACTCAAATAAAAACACATGCCACAATCTTTCACTAGATCAAAGTAAGAAAATGTTCACCAACTGGTCAAAAGGGTCGTGGTGAACAATTTCTCTAACAGAAATGAGGTAACATATAAGAACGGAGGAAACAGTTTCTATTCCACAGGTATACACACACCTAAATAGAGACCCGAAAGATAAAACAAGGTAACTAGATATACAGACAGAAACACGGTCATGGTATGACAGAACTACTGACACCGAAACATCATCTCGGACTTCAGTCCGTTCAACTAAGGAGGTCAAGGTAAGAAGAAAGAGTTCTAACGAAACCGATAAGCTCCAAAAAACATAAAGGTATGTTTAGAACTTTAATAAACAAGATCAAGACACTTTTTACACCGACCATCGAACTATCCCTAACGTAACTTAAACATTTAACGAAACCCATCATATCAGTAAAAGTGATATAACTAAGAATTCTTACTACCTCTTTATCCTCGGGCGTCTCTTCTCTAACTTTTCCTTGTTGACGACACCTTTCTTGACCTTTAAATTTAATCATCTGATATTTGTCTCCCACACCAGTCATCACAGTCTACAACCACTGAGTCGACTTTGTTGTTGTAGAATTTCCCCCTATGCTCCATCTAGTATCTACTCCCCTCTCTCTTCATATTTACTGAAAAAGATCTATTAAGTGATTCCCTTTTTTCTTCTCTTCATCGAACTACCTGTTTCCCTTTACATCCTGGTGTCACAAGACACTACTGGAACTTCGGACCCTACACCCTCATCCTCTCTGCGAGCGCTCCCTCCCCTATATACATATAAATATCGACCAAGTCCAACAACAACCTCTTCCGTTACCGTGGGAAGAGGTCATGAGAACGGACCTTTTAGGGTACCTACCTCCTCGGACCACCCGACGTCAGGTACCCCAGTGATTCTCAGCCTGTGCTGACTCGCTGAAGTGAAAGCGAAAAGTGAAAGTACGTAACCTCTTCCGTTACTGTGGGGTGAGGTCATGAGAACCGACCTCTTAGGGTCCCTGCCCCCTCGGACCACCCGACGGTAGATACCCCAACGTGTCTCAGCCTGTACTGACTTCGCTGAATCGTCGTCGTCGTCGTCGTCGTCCGACAACATGTCGTCTGGTTGTTTTGTACATTTCGTTAATGGGAGATTAATTTTTATTTAAATTTTTTTGACTGAAAATTCACTTTCTCACAAAAAAACAACCATGTTTGACTCTCCCTTATAGGTCACATTTCCCTCTTTATCCTCTGTCTTTTCTTTCCCATATATAAAATAGGAAAACGATGTCCAAGACAGAGATTTGTGGAAGTAATAGTAAAAGTCGCGGAGAAGAGAGACTTCATTAAAATCTAGTAAAACGACTTTGATTAGGATTTAATCTGACGTTCGGAGTCTATCGTAGATTGGTTTAGACTAGACAGTAAGGGTAAATCGGTAAAGACTAACCCAATGAAACAGAGAAGTGAGTTCCTGATAATTGGACCCCAAGTGTCAGGGGTTTCCCCAGGTATCTGTTTCAATATGCAATTGTATAATAAAATAAATACTAGTTTACACCCAAAAAAATACGAAACCTTTTAGAATTAGACTCTTCTCTACACAATAACCGAAGGGGTCAGACAGTTTTTTTTTAGGTGATAGGTTCTTCCGAAATTTACTATCGGTACTGGTCGTACCATAGATGTTTGAACAACAACAAATCAGTAGTTCAGAACACACTGCGAAAACGCCGGGGTACCTGACATCGGGTGGTTCGAGAAGACAAGTACCTTAAAAGGTCCGTTTTATAACCTCATCCAATGGTAAAGGAAGAGGTCCCCTAGAAGGACAGAGTCCCTAGTTTCGGTTCGGTAACGTCCACCTAAGAAATAATGACTCGGTGACCCCTTTGGGTAGATCTTTGATTGTAGAAAGAAAACGAATACAAAGTCCAACTGACTTTTTAACTTTTCAACTTTCACAGAATACGATCGTCAAGAGTTTACTACACACTCTTAGTGGAACTCTTACTCTGTTTTTCCTGTATGAAACTTTTGAGTGGAGTAACTCGGACTAAATCATGTAAATCACCGCCTGAGTACCACTACATACCGTTTTGGTTATGTTATAACATTTCATTAATTGGAGGTTAATTTTATTTATTTAAATATAAATTTTTTTCTTAAATGTTAAAGTATTTGTCGAGAAGTCAATTAAAACAACGTCTACCAGAAACCTGTTGTACTCCCTTGTATGTGGTGTGGAAAGGGACCAAAAGGAAAAAAAAAAAAAGCTCTAAATGAAATGTTATAACACAACCAAAACGGTATGTAGTGGTACTTAGACGGTACCCACATGTGTACAAGGGTTAGGACTTGGGGCGAGGGGTATGGTAGAGAGACCCAGTAGGGTCACGTGGTCGGGGTTCGTAGGACATCCAAAAAGGAAAACTTGCACAGGATTTATAAGAAACTTTTCACTTTCGTCTTCAGTGAGTCAGTATAGACTGAGAAACACTGAGGTACCTAATATGTCAGGTACCTTAAGAGGTCCGGTATTATGACCTCACCCATCGGAAAGGGAAGAGGTCCCCTAGAAGGGTTGGATTTATAGTTTGGACGAAATTAATATAATTTATGAAAGTCACTAAAACCCTTTACGGTTCGGAAGTTTTAATTTGCAAAAAGGTTTGAAGGTTTTCCTTACGACAGTAGATATTATAAATGTATGTACTTGTTCGGTAGGAGGTGACCATAGACACACTCACAAGACTCTCTGAGTAGTATAGTGTCAGTGTCTTGTTGTACGTTTAGTGACGTTTACATCCTCCCCGATCGACATACCTCGAAACGTCCTACCTTCGTTTTCCCTTTCCACAACAAACTTTTCACATCTAAATTTAAAAACGTTGATTGTTTACTTAAATTCTCTTCTACTTAAATTACTACTCCGATCCCCTTTTTTCTTTTTTTTGGATTTGTTATGTCAACTTAAAGGACATTATGGTTTGGTGGTCCGTTTAAAAGATCTCCAATCGAATTTTAAAATCCACTAGGGTTCATCGTACCACACATTTCGATAGGGTACGACTCTTCTCGAGTACTGACGTCGTGAGACCTTTATGATCGAACTCGAAGTTGGTCACTTACTCAAACGGTCTATACTTATTACGAAGGTTCCTTGTCACCTCAGTGAGTAGAAGACCCAGACTCTTTTGGAACTTACCCCGGGAGTACAAGGATAGAAAGACTCAACTTCTACCTTGAGTAGGAAGTAGAGGTTCAGTCTAGATGTCCGACCGAAGATAAGGGTTCATTCAGTTTAAGGACCGTTGTTTCGACTTTGTCTTATAAAGTCGTGAAACACCGATTTACTCTTCAAAAATTTTGGTTCAAATCTTCAACTCGGTCGTCCTGTATTTTTCGTTTTCTACAGACTTGGATTTTCGGACATACTGTAAACGTTTTACTCAACTCAGATACAGAAAACTGAAACGTTATTAGAACCCAAAGTTATATCCACGTTTCTTTGTAGTCTACAGTATGGATTGTACTTTGTCAGATACTAAGAAGACTAAGAGGTTTGTCACAGATATATTGTACGAGCACCTTACAAAACTAACTAGACCTTCCAAGAACTTTCGTTTAAAATGTAAAACACCTTATTTTTTTAATTATTTTGTAATGTATGACGAAGGGGTCTAGATTGTTCTGGTAAAACGACTCTACTATTAGTGATCTCAGGTCGTCGGTAGTCAATTTCTTTGTAGTCAGATGTCTACCGTTTTACTTTGTTATACGTAAAGACACAAAGAGACTGTTGACACTCCCTGATAATCCTCAAGTTTTAGTAGAAGTTCCAGTAGTACAACTTTCCAAAAACAAAAAAAAAGGGAAAAAGGGATACTCTGTAACCTACGTTAATAAGTACTTCGTAAAAACCTAAGTATATGAATGGAGATAGGTACCTGGTCCCTTTCGACGTACGTCCTGTATCAGAAGGATACGAACAGTACGTGTATCCCGAGGGTAAAATTACCGTATGAATTTTGTTTGTTACTATTTATTTCATATGTTAGTATCCGGGGAGACCATCTGAGAACTAACGACAGACAGATGAAGACAGAAGAACGAGTGTCTCGAAAAGGTAATTATATCTACACCTTTTACGGTCTATGACCAAAAGGGTCAGAAGGAGCGTCCATCCATCCGATTCTCAAACACTAGTATACGACCGGTAGTCCTTGACTTCTTCAGACAAGTCTTCTAGAGACTCCTTGTTAAAAGAAGAAGAAAATTTAATTAAAAATAACCCAATATGATCTAAATATTACAACACGATCAAAATCCATATGCCGTTTCACTCAGTCAATATGTATATGTATATAGATGAGAAAAAATCTAAGAAAAGGGTACATCTAATAATGTCTCATAACTCATCTCAAGGGACCCGATATGTTATTCAAGAATAATCGATGGATAAAATTTATATCATCAACATATACAGTTAAAGTTATAGGGTTAAACAGGAAGGAGGTGGAAAAGGGGGAACCATCTACATTCAAACAAAAGATATAGATACTGATAAAGACAAAACATTTATTCAAGTAAACATGGTAAAAAAATCTAAGGTGTATATTCGTTATCATATACTATAAACAGAAAGAGACAGACTGAATAAAATGAGTCATAATGTAGAGGTCCAGTTAGGTACAATGACGTTCACAACAATAAAGTCAGAAGAAATACAGACTCATTATACAGTAACATATATACATGGTGTAAAAACAGGTAGGGAGTCACCTGTAAATCCAACGAAGGTGTTAAAAGAAATTATACTGACTTCACAGTATAATTTATACTGTTTTATACAAACTCTTCACTAGAGAGATGTAAATGACCGAAATTTTGAGTCAACAAACTCCTACTCACGAACATTAACACCGTAGGAAGAACACTACTACTTCTTTTTTGGTTCTCGAACTAACACTTCATCTGAGTCACGGGACTGTACCAGTTCGATGGGTTAATTGGGTGAGACCTTTGTAGGTCGAGACCCGCAAAATAATTTAAGTCAAGTTATAGGATGATAAACGTCCGTCTTAGAAAGATGGTTGTGTTAATATAATAGACCGATAATCCCGATCATAAGAAAAGAAGTAAATAAGTTACTTACAAACACTCATAGGTGATTTCCAATCCATACTCCGGGAGTACCACTCATATTATTTGTACCAAAGACGTGAAGACCCCTAAGGTCAGATTCTCATTCTGTCTATGACCCTAATGTTATATATTATAAGTCGAACTATAACAATCCGTAAAACCAGTCACTTCCGGAGAACCTCTTCACTACAAAAGAAGAGACTTCTTTTTCTCCCTTGAGTAGTCCATCCATCAAAGTAAACACGAAAACGTTTAATTAATTAAATTTTTCACCCTACTAAATCCTCTTACCGTAACTTTGTACATATTATAGTATATTCTTTACTTAACGGTCAGGTTCAAGTTACGTTCTATGTACTACGAACCTCGACCACGTGACCCTACTGGGTCTCCCTACCATACCCCTCCCTCCATCCTACCCCCAAGTCCTAACCCTTGTGCACATGTAGGTGCCGTCTAAGTACAACTACATACCGTTTTGGTTATGTTGTAACATTTCGTTAATCGGAGGTTAATTTAAATTTATTTCTTTTTTCACTAGAGGATTTTCAGTTATTTTAGTTAGGTACCTTAGTTTCTTCTTTCTTATCAGAGAGTGTCAACAGTGTAACCCGTCGATGACAGAGACCTTAGTCCACCCAGTCAGTCCACCTGGGAATTTAATTGAGGAAGTGTCCCGGAGGTGTTTGGAATAACACTAGTAAAAATATTTATCTTTTGTAGCACCACCAACGCCATCAACTCCAGTCTCTGTGGTCAAAAGTAAACACACAACACAAGTAATATTTACTAGATTATTTAATAGGGAAAACTGATTCTTAAAGGTATTAATGAAAGTCGGACTCCCGTGAAAAAACAAACAAAAATTTGTAAGTCGGTAAAACTAAATACACTTACACTTTTATAGATGTAAAAAAAGACGAAAATTAGGTTAGATGTCTTATAATAAATCGTGTTCCTTTTGAGGTTTTATCGACTTAGAAAGGTGAATAAATCTAAAGTGGTTTCTCAGGGGTCCCATCTTACTTTTGTAGGGACTCGACCCCATTAAAATGTTTTTGACGAATCTCGAGTTGTCGATAAAGACATGAAAGTCTTAAGACATTTGTATACCCCCTTTTAGACAGGTGTCAATACGGCCTCGTCACGGGTCCGGGACTTAAGAGGATAGCAAAGTAACAAACCTTTCCGATTCCGGTCTCTAAGTCACAGACACAACCTTTCCAGGAACCTCTAAAAAGTACAGAGACGAAGACGGAGGTTCTGTTCCAGAGGACAGGAAAGAAGGGACTCTTTAGTATAACAAAAGAAGGAAAAAACGGAAGGAGGGAGAGACGGAGGGGGGAGGAGGAAAGGAAATAAGGAAGGAAGAAAGAAGAGAAGGAAGTAAAAGAAAGGGAGGAAAGGAAGGAATAGAGTAAAGGTCTATAGACAGATTAAAGGTGATCGAGACGTAATGTAACAGGAAACTAACCCGTAGTGGAATTACACAGTATACGGTTCATATATATAAACACAATATTACGAAAGATAAATGTATTTTTCCTCAACAGTACTAATTACCGTCCTTACTAAAACCAAACACCCACTCCTCTCCGTTACGTCTCTCCCTGTAAACAGAAGTAAGAGGTTCTGTACTCATAAAGACTTCATTTTATGAGTACATACGGTCCCGGGTCCACTACCGTTGAAGTTTTATAGTCGATGAAGCGAGAAAAACTGGTCCCGTACGTACGGTGTTCCGGGAAGTCACACTGGAGTGTAAATGTAAAAGATACAAATTTACGCAAATATTTAATCGGAAAACTGTACATGAGGTTTACTCCAACACGTGTGTTCACATGACAATACATCTCCAGTTTCCACTAAGGTTTCTACAAGTAAGATATTGAAATTTGAATGCACTACAACAGTCTTGGTATAATTGAGAGTCAAGTCAAGTGAGTCAGTACAGACTGAGAAACGTTGGGGTACAACGTTGGGGTACTTAATGTCGTGTGGTCCGGATGGACAGGTAGTGGTTGAGGACCTCTAGTGAGTTTGAGTACAGGTAGCTCATCCACTACGGTAGGTCCGTAGAGAAGGAGACAGTAGGGGAAGAGGAAGACGGGGATTTGGGAAGGTCGTAGTCTCAGAAAAGGTTACTCAGTTGAGAAGAGTACTCCACCGGTTCATAACCTCAAAGTCGAAATCGTAGTCAGGAAGGTTTCTTGTGGGTCCTGACTAGAGGAAATCTCACCTGACCAACCTGGAGGAACGTCAGGTTCCCTGAGAGTTCTCAGAAGAGGTTGTGGTGTCAAATTTTCGTAGTTAAGAAACCGTGAGTCGAAAGAAGTGTCAGCTTGAAACTATAGGTATGTACTGGTGACCTTTGTGATATCGGAACTGATCTACCTGGAAACAACCGTTTCATAACAGAGACGAAAACTTATACGATAAATCCAACCAGTATTGAAAGGAAGGTTCCTCATTCGCAGAAAATTAAAGTACCGACATTAGTGGTAGACGTCACTAAAACCTCGGGGGGTTTTATTTCAGACTGAGACAAAGGTGACAAAGGGGTAGATAAAGGGTGCTTCACTACCCTGGTCTATGGTACTAGAATCAAAAGACTTACAACTCGAAATACGGTTGAAAAAGTGAGAGGAGAAAGTGAAAGTAGTTCTCCGAGAAATCAAGGAGAAGTAAAAGACGGTATTCCCACCACAGTAGACGTATAGACTCCAATAACTATAAAGAGGGTGTTAGAACTAAGGTCGAACACAAAGAAGGTCGGGTCACAAAGAGTACTACATTAGACGTATATTCAATTTATTCGTTCCACTGTTATATGTGGGAACTGTATGAGGAAAAGGATAAATCTTGGTCAGACAACAAGGTACAGGTCAAGATTGACAACGAAGGACTGGACGTATATCTAAAGAGTTCTGCGTCCAGTCCACCAGACCATAAGGGTAGAGAATGTCTTAAAAGGTGTCAAATACCACTAGGTGTGTCAGTTTCCGAAACCGTATCAGTTATTTCGTCTTTAGCTACAAAAAGACCTTGAGAGAACGAAAGAGGTACTAGGTCTCCTACAACCGTTAAACTAGAAGTGTCAAGTGCATAACGACTTCGGACCGAACCTCTTAAAACTCGTAATGAAATGATCGTACACTTTACTCACGTTAAAACGTCATCAAACTCGTAAGAAACCGTAACGGAAAGAAACCCTAACCTTACTTTTGACTGGAAAAGGTCAGGACACCGGTGACGACTCAAAAGGTTTAAACGACCGTATGACTCACGTCGTAAAAGTGTCGTAGTAGAAAGTCCTAAACTTTATCGAGTTGACCTCAAGGTAGTGGAGGTGATCGAAACAAGTATCACTACGTAAGATTCCGGGTGAACTGAAGTGTAAGGTCCTACAGACCGACATCCACTCACTAGTGTGGTAACACTAATAGACCCAGTACTCCGAGAAAAAACATGTCAAGAAGACACATAAGAACGGTGGAGAAGAATTATAGAAGATGAAGACAATCTAGAGATGGGAAAGACAGGAATTAACTCGGGTAGAAACGTACTTTACAAGGGAATCATAGAGATTAAAAGAACTTCTCTAGAGATCAGAAAGGGTAAGACAAGAAAAGGAGATAAAGAAACGTAACTAGTCACTCCTTCCGAAATAGAGAGAAACGATAAGAAACCTTGAGACTCAAGTTTACCCATATAGAAAGGAAAAGAGGAAACGAAAAACGAAGGGAAGAAAAGTGTCGATAAACATTCCGGAGAAGTCTGTCGGTAAAACGAAAAAACGTAAAGAAAAAGAACCCCTACCATAACTAAGGACAGAGGACATATTACAGTATTAGGAGACAGATATCAAGTAGTCTGTGAGACAGATAGTCTAGATCCGGGAATTTAGATTAAGAGTGAAGGTAACATATCATTATTCCCTAAACTAAATCCAGTATGGACTTACTAGATCACCAAAAGAGGTGGAAGAAGTTAAATTCAGACTTAAACCGTTATTCCTCAAGTACTAGACTCGGTGTCAGTCGAGGGTGAGAACAAGAACGACTGACATATCTCGAAGAGGTAGAAACCGACGTTTCTTATATTAGTTAGACTAAAACCACATAAATAGACTAAATATTCAAATACACTGGATTTTCCAATACAAAAGTTTTAATCGAAATCAGGACACTACGGATCACGTACTATATTTCATCTATGTTCATCAAAGACAATCCATTAGCAAATTTTGGTGTCAACCGGATATATCGTTTTCTACGTAAAATTGGATTTTACAAGACATGAATTATGACGGTGATTTTTACGTGAGTCCTTGAGTCTTTAAACTCCATGTATCAACCCCAATCAAAAAAAAAGAAACTCAGGGAGAACCAAGTTCTTTTGACGGTCAAGATCTTTGTAAAGAGAATGAACTTTGAAAGGAAAATTATTAACAAAAGATCGAGGACATCAATATTCGATTCGGAATACGGTGTATCACGAATATTTCAATTGTTTCGATTAATTTTTTTTATGTTGGAAAATTTAGTCTATGTGAATAGTTATATGAGGGTTTATAAACTATGAAACAAGTCCTCCCTTTTTTCTTTTGTGTATTTCTGTCCAACTTTTATAATAAAAAATTTTCTTTTCCCTATAATAACTGTACCTTAAATTTTGGGGACGAAAATATTCTAGAAGTCGAAATGTTAGTCTGGGTTTAACGTCCTATGTTTCGGTTATTTGTTTCTATTTTTATATGTTATATATTTTAGTTATATGTTATAATTCACCACAAAGATATATGTTTGTCGTTTGATAGACTTTTCCATTAATCCTTTTGTTAGGGTAAACGTTATCAGTGTTGTTTTTTATACGAATTTTTGTGTGAATTGGTTTCTGCACTTTCTGAACATGGGTTTTAATATTTTGTAACTACTTCTTTTACTTCCTTCCGTGTCTATATATCTTTTCGTAAGGGACAAGTACGTAACCTTCTTAATTGTAACAATTTTACAGGTATGTTAGGTTTGACTTGATATCTAAGTTAAGTTGGGATAGTTTAAGGGTTACGGTAAGAAATGTTGTTATCTTTTCTTTTAGGATTTTAAGTATGCTTGATGTTTTCTGGAGTTGATCGAATTCGTTAGAAGTCATTCTTAATTTGACCTCCGTAATATGAATGACTAAAGTTTAATATAATGTTTCGATAACATTAGTTTTTTCTACTATAACCGTCTTTTTTATCTGTATAGCTGGGTACCTTGTCTTTTCCCTCAAGTCTTTATTTAGGTGGTCAAATACAAGTTGACTAAAAGTCGTTCTCTGGTTCTTGTGTTATACCCTTTACTATCAGAGAAGTTGTTTACTACGACCATTTTAACTATAAGTGTGTGTCTACTTATTTTACCGTAAGTAGAGTATGATGTATGTCTATATTTGAGTTTTACCTAATTTCTGAATTTATATTTTGGACTTTATCATTTTGCTACTTCTTTTATACCCCTTTCACAGAACAATAACCAGACCCTTTACGAAGTTCGTGTCCAGTGTTCTCAGTATTTTTTCTGTTTTGTTAACATAGTTCGATTTTTCAAAGATACGTGGTTTCCTTTGTTAGTTTTTTCACTTTTCCGTTGGAATCTTATCCTCTTTTATAAACGTTTCGTATATAGTTTATACCCCAATTACAGGTTTTAAATATTTCTTAAGTTGAGTTAGCGTTTTTCTGTTTGTTGTACTAAACTTTTATCCTTTCTTGACTTATCTATAAAAAGTTTCTTTCTATATGTTGTCCAGTTATCTCCATACCTTTCAAGAGTCGTAGTGATTTGTGACTTCTTTATGTTTAGTTTTGGTGTTACTCTATCGTAGAGGGTGGACAATCCTACCGATAACAGTTTTTCTGTTCACTATTGTTCACAACTACTTGATGACCTCTTTTACTTTGTAAACATATGACAACCACCCTTACGTCGGTGATACCTTTTGTCATGCCTCTGAGGAGTCTTTTAATTTTATCTTGACGGTATACTAGATCGTTAAGAAGAATATATTTTAGTTTCCTTTATTTTAGTTGCAGAGTTTTTTTTAAGACGGTAAAGTACAAGTAACGTCGTAATAAGTATTATTGGTTCTATACCTTTGTTGGGTCCCCAGTTAGTTCTTCATACCCTGTTTCTTTCACACCATACATTTTACCTTATACATATATGGAATTTTTAGGAAAAACTTTTTCCTTTAGGATGATAAACGTGGTTTTTCTTACTTGGATTTCCTGTAATACGATTCACTTCATTCAGTCAGTGACTTTGTGTTTATTGCGAACTAGAGTAAATACACACCTCAGATTTTCCAACTTAAGTGTCTTTGTTGTCTCATCTTAACAACAACGGACCTCAGTCACTCACCCTCTTTACGTTACAAGTATTTTCGTGGTCTCACGTTTCAAAGTCAATACTTTCTACTTATTCAAAATGTCTAGATTACATATCGTACAACTGATGTTAATTGTTACGACATTATGTATAAAGTTTAAACGATTCTCCCAACTAGAAAAAAATTATATTTAAATAGATAAAATTAATCTCCAATTAATGATATGTTATAACATAACCAAAACGGTATGTAGTTGTACTTAGACGGTGTCCATATGTGTACAAGAGGTAGGGCTTGTGGGGAGGGAGGAGGGAGGGGTATGGTAGGGAGACCCAGCAGAGTCACGTGGTCGGGGTTCGTAGGTCATAGTACGTAGCTTGGACCTGACCGCTAAGTAAAGTATATATAATGAGTCGGTAATTTTTATTATGTAAACTTAGTCAAGATTACTCCACCTACTTTGACCTCAGATAATATGTCTCACTTCATTCGGTCTTTCTTTTTGTGGTTATGTCATAGTCAGTCAGTCAGTCAAGTCAGCGAGTCAGTACAGGCTGAGAAACGTTGGGGTACTTATCGTCGTACGGTCCGTCCGGAAGGACAGGTGGTTATGTCATATGATTACGTATATATACCTTAAATCTTTCTACCATTGTTATTGGGACATACGTTCTGTCGCTTTCTCTGTGTCTACATATCTTGTCAGAAAACCTGAGATACCCTCTCCCTCTCCCACCCTACTAAACTCTCTTACCGTAACTTTGTACATATTATAGTATATACTTTACTTAGCGGTCAGGTCCAAGTTACGTACTATGACCTACGAACACCGACCACGCGACTTCCAGCTAGAATTTACAAGAAGTCAAGTCAAGTCAAGTCAGTGAGTCAGTACAGGTTGAGAAACGTTGGGGTACTTAGCGTCGTACGGTCCGGGGGGAGAGGTAGTGGTTGAGGGTCTCAAGCGAGTCTAAGTGCAGGTATCTCAGTCACTACGGTAGGTCGGTAGAGTAGGAGACAGAATGGTGGGTGGTTATGTATGTGTTTCTATTGATAAACTGTCCTAATAAATTGTTACAGTAAGTCAGCGAGTCAGTACAGAGAAACGCTGGGGTACGAAGGGACAGGTAGTGGTTGAGAGTTTCGAACGAGTTTGAGTACAGGTAACTCAACCACTACGGTAGGTTGGTAGAGTAGGAGACATCAGGGTAAGAGGACGACGAAAGTTAGAAAGGGTCGTAGTCCCAGAAAAGGTTACTCAGTCAAGAAGTGTAGTCCACCGGTTTCATAACCTCAAAGTCGTAGTCAGGAAGATTACTTATAAGTTCTGACTAAAGGAAATCCTACCCGACCAAACTAGAGGAAGGTCAGGTTCCCTACGAGTTCTCAGAAGAGGTTGTGGTGTCGAGTTTTCGTAGTTAAGAAGTCACGAGTCGAAAGAAATATCAGGTTGAGAGTATAGACATGTACTGATGACCTTTTTTTCCATCGAAATTGATCTACCTGGAAACAGTCGTTTCATTACAGAGACGAAAAGTTATACGACAGATCCAACCCTATGAAATTATATAGGGTTGAGGATCAACCCTATGATATTTATAGGGTCAAATTATATGATTCTATCATCTACCAAGAATAGTTACCTACTAAATCTGAGGAAATTGTTACACATCTATATAGTTTTGTAATTTAACATGGAGAATTTGTGTAGGAAAAAAAACAACAACAATTAATATGGAGTTATCTCGATTATTGTTTGTCCTTTTACCGTTATTTTTGGATCGAAGTTCCTATGTAACTACTAGATCGAGAATACAACTAAGGATCTTATATTTTTTGATGAAATTTTAATAAGAATTTTAATGATAAAACAGAATGGACACATACACACACGAGTCAACGAGTCATCACAGGTTGAGAAACGTTTGGGGGTCTGACATCGGGTGGTCGGAGGAGACAGGTACTCTAAAAGGTCCGTTCTTACGACTTCTCCCAATGGTAACAAAAACAAGAAAAAAAAAGGGGTCCCCTATAAGGGTTAGGTCCCTAACTTGAGTATAGAGGACGTAACGTCCGTCCAACAAATGGCGACTCGGTGAACCCTTCGGGTATAAAATGGATACATAGAGACGTAGAGAGATCATTATGTACGTATAGATAGAGAACGGATAAATAGAGACATAGATAGATAGATAGATAGATAGATAGATAGATAGATGTACCACTTTATGAACTTTGGTTCTCGTTACGGTATAAACCTTTAGATTTTGTTTTTCATTAGAATTTCGTTAAGAAGTAAGGTCCTCCTAGAGAATGCGTCATCCTTTCAATACTCGTAATTCTCACTATTTACGATGACTCTGTCTTCACAGTCTTACCGCGTGTCTTCAAGTAAAACCTACGCCATAAAACATCCTCGAAGGGGTCTTCCGTCTTTCCCTTTTGTAACTTTTAACTCGTTTCAATTACTTTGGTCCTCTCTCGTATTTTAAAAGGTTCTTATAACTCTTGAAACATTGGACTTACTTTCTATTAAATTTACCCCTTCTACTCTCTTCTACGACGGTTTTATTCAAGTGTTGTATAAAACTTCCCAGACCTGATACGATTCCTTAAGTCTAAAATAAAAAACCTAGTAAGGTGAATATCCGAAGTATGTGCCAACAGAAAAGTGATGATTCATATGTCACTGATAGTACCCCGTAACGTACAGTATAAAACGTTGTTTGTTTTACAAACAACTGTCTTATTCGTCTATCCACAAAAATCTTTCTCTTCGTTGTCCTAGTCTATACACAAAATAAATCAATCTAGTCTTCCTTTTTAAAGTTTTTCGTAAAAGTTTCGTTCACCCTCGTCGAGAGTTCGTTAGGACTCCCGTCGACCCTCCACTGTGAGACCGAAGGAGTATGAGTCGTTGTCATTATTCGAGGTTAATGACTTTACGATTGTATCAATGAGGTTGTGGTACATAATCAAAAGAAGGAAAAGACAAAGTGAGGGAAGGGAGGGGGACTCCCTAATGGAACGTTTATCTATTGAGTTTCAAAAAATATGGTTCAAGACGAAAACTCTTTGAGGTCAAGTTCTGTCTCAGTCTACCGGTAACAGATTGTGTCTCTAACAATCTCGGAACTGATTTTGTCACCGGGACCTTTTATACCTTCCGTCTTAAGGAGAAATTAGGGAAGTTTAGGTGTACGGAACCATATATGAGTGGAAGAGATTCAGTAAGTTAATTCGTAAATAGAGTCACGAAGACACTTCCTTAAAACGTCTTTATTAATTCCGGGGTTTACTCAACTTTAATAGAGGTCACTTGGACTGGATTGGTCTACTCATTATTTTTCCCTGACCCTGGAAGGATCACTTTCTCTAAGTTTCACACTTTCCTTAAACTGGAAATCCCTCTAAGAGGTCACGATCGAGACTTCTACTGTGTACTTTACATCCGGAGTTCCTCGACTTACGTTCGGGGGTCTAGTCGTGGTCGTCTCTCTACTGTAAAGTGAAGATGTTGGTGTTTTTTAACTCAAGACAGTTGTTGTACTTTCTTAGACCTTCATCTATGGGAAACTTCAGAATTCTACTCTTGTGTCGAACATTTTGGGACGAGTCCCCGGAGTCAATTGGATAAGAGTCTGGAGAATGGTTTCTGTCATACTCTTTATTTGACCCCACAAAATTTGACGATTAAAAAACGATTAACGAATACACTGACTCCTGTTGATCATGGTTTACCTTTCCACAATCCAAATTATATGTCTATCTTTAGTTCACAATTTAACGATCCTGAACCACCGACTAACACACTTCACCAAATTTCTTTTTCTCCTTACTGAAATTCTAAGATCAGTCCCCGTATTACTACTGTAAATTACCCAATCTTTTACACGTTTCTCCCTAGAACAATACCATACTTATAAAAAGGAACTCAAACGGTACAAACTCTACTTCCACAAATTATTCGTTAACTTTTATATTAAGTTTCGAGTCCTTTTTAAGACCGAGACTTCTTATTCGTAATCATTTAGTAGTTATATACGACTTACGGTTTCAGTACCCTTAAGGTCCACTCTCTCGAGTCCACAATCCACACTTCTACCAGAAGTGACCAGTCGGAGAGACTAGAAACCGCTATCTCTAAAGAGTTCACTCGTTCCCGTGTCGCAAGAATACCGGTACCCTTATACAATTCAGTACATAACGGAATTACAACTAAAATTAGAATAAATGTCATGTTATTTGAAATTATGGTGTCGGAACAGATTGAGTTACTTTGATACTCAATACACATCCCGGTGGGGTTCTACCCGTATAGTACCACCTCTCAAGACTGTTTTATACCAGAGGACCTCTTCCCTTACCATTTGGTGAATCATAAGTACGGAACTCTTGGGGTACTTGTCATACTTTTCCGTTTTTATATCCTGTGACTTTCTACTTGAGGGGTCTATCTAACCCCAGGTTATACGATGACCTCTTCTCATCTCTTTATTGAGGTCTTTCTTCCTTCTCTGTCTCTGTTTCTTTTTTGTCACGGGTCAACACCTACACTGACCACTATCTTCATTTTAGACTATGACATTTCTTGGTATAACGTATCTTTTGACCTTACAATCCAGGTACTTAGTTCCATTTAACCTACACCAGTTTGTCTCTACCGTTCTCACTTGTGGCTGTAAAATCCTTAGTCACTTAATTTTACCTGTCCTTACCCGTTTAAATTAAGTCTACTGGTAATATAGATGATGACACTCGTTTTTAGGGAATCTTCTTTACCTCATCGGGAGTATCAGTTACCTTCTCAGACTTTACGTCACGAACCCACGTTAGAGTTTTTCCTGTCTTACTAGAGACAAGTAAAGGTTCCGTTAGGTAAGTTATAGTCTCATTAGGTTCTGATACGGGGTTGGTGATTGCGACTTCTTCGACTTTCACTTACCAAGATACTTCTGGATGTTATGTAAGATCTTGATTTTAATTTTTTGTTTTTTTCTATAGGAAAAGTAATATCCCCTGACCTTAGGTTTTCATCCTTCAGTTCTCTATGGACCTCATTGTCCGTTTAAACCGGAACCTCATGTTTTACTTTGTCCCGTTTTCTATTGTCTCAAAACGGTTCTCTTGTGTAACCAGTATCGTTTGTCGGAGAAGGTTGTTGTGTTCCCTTCTAAGACGTTTACCTGTAGTGGTTTACTAGTTGTGGTTGTAGTCTAACTAATATAAGAAACATCGGTTTCTACCACTTCGAGATATGGTAGTCGTTGTTGTTCTGGTCCTCGACTGACACCGAGTTTAGTACTTGAGGAATGACGGTTTAAGTCTGAATTTAACTTCTTTCCTTTCATCCCTTTTGGTTATCTGGTAAGTCTATATTGGATTTAGTTTAGGGAATACCAATATGTCACCTTCACTGTTAATCTAAGTTCCCTAATCTAGACTATCTCACGGACTTCTTGATACCTACGTCCAAACACGGTAACATATTCTCCGTCACTAGTTCTGGTATAGGTTCTTTTTCTTTGTGTTTTTCCGTTTTACCACAATCTCCTCGGGAATGTTTATCGACTCTTTTCTTCTCTTCGACTTCCACTTCCTCTTTCCCTTTCTATATAGGTAGACTTAAGTCTCAAGGTTTCTTTCGTTCCTCTCTATTCTTTCGTTCTTCTCTATTCTTTCGGAAGGAGTCACTAGTTACACTTCTTTATCTCCTTTTGTTAACTTACCCTTTCTGATCTCAAGAGAAGTCATTTAAATCTCTATGGTTCCCTTGAAACGTACCTTTCTGCCCGAACTATTTCCTGTCTTTGTTACACCTGGATTGTCTTCGTCTTCTATAATTCGGTACCGTTCTTATGTGTCTTCTTGATATGTTTTTTCTAGAATTACTGGGTCTATTAGTACTACTACACTAGTGAGTGGATCTCGGTCTGTGGGACCTCACGCTTCATTCACTCGGAATCCTTCGTAGTGATTCTTGTACGATCACTTCAACTACTTTAAGGTCGACTCGATAAAGTTCAGGATTTTCTACTACACTTTCACGACGTGAGTGATACGGTCGTTTAGACCTTTTGAGTCGTCACCGGTGTCCTGACGTTTTCCAGTCAAAAGTAAGGTTAGGGTTTCTTTCCGTTACGTTTCTTACAAGTTTGATACCACGTCAACGTGAGTAGAGTGTGTGATTGTTTCATTACGAGTTTTAAGAAGTTCGTTCCGAAGTTATCATGTACTTGTCTCTTGAAGGTCTACAAGTTCGACCTAAATCTTTTCCGTCTCTTTGGTCTCTAGTTTAACGGTTGTATACAACCTAATAGCTTTTTGTTTCTCTCGAGGTCTTGTTGTAGATGAATACGAAACGACTGATGCGGTTTCTGAAACTGACACACTTAGTGTTATTTGACACCTTTTAAGACTTTCTCTACCTTTATGGTCTGGTGGACTGGACGGAGGACTCTTTGGACATACAGAGTTCTTCGTTGTCAATCTTGGGATATACCTTGTTGACTAAAAAACTCCTTTTGTTTCCGTCTTGTGAGAAATCGTATTTAATGTCGTTCTAGTAAAACCTAGGTGGAAGATCTCTTTACTTTTACTTTTGTTTTTATTAGTTTACCTTGAATTAATTTTAACAAACGTGTAATTTTTTTTTTTGATATTTGTTTTACTTTTCGATTCGATGTTCTACCCTCTTTTATAAAAGTTTACTTCGTTACTCGGAATGTCGTCGGTCTTACCGGTAGTATTTTTCCGATGTTTGTTATTTATGACCTCTCCTACACCTCACTTCCTTTGGGAGGTTATGACAACCACCCTTACGCTTAACCAAGTCAGTGATACTCCTTGCATACTTGATTTTTAACTCGATGGTATACTAGGTCGTTAGGGTGATCACCCGTATATAGATCTCTTTTGGTATTAATTTACAAGTGACGTCATGACATATGTTATCGGTTCTGTCCCTTCGTTGGACACATGTAGTTGTCTTCTTGTCTATTTCTTCTACACCATGTATACATGTTACCTTATAATGAGTCGGTATTTTTATTATTTTATTACGGTAAACGTCGTTGTACCTACTTGGATCTCTAATAGTGTGACTCACTACTTTCAGTCTATTTCTTTTTATAGTATATTATAATCAATATACACCATAGATTTTTGGTTGTGTTTACTTGAATAAATGTTTTGTCTTTGTCTGAATAACCGAATCTTTTATTTAAATACCAATGCTTTCGCCTTTATACCTCCCTTATTGAATCCTCAAACCCTAATTGTATATACAGATGATATATGTCTTGTCTATTAGTTGTTCCTGGATGACATATCGTGTCCCTTGAACTGAATTATAAGACATTATTGGTTTTACTTTTTTCTTATACTTTTACTTGTTTATACACATGTACATATTGACTTAGTGAATCGACATGTGGACTTTGATTGTTTTGTAACATTTGGTTGATGTGAGATTATCTTTTATTTTAAAATTTTTATTTCTACTGGGTGATTTTTAATTTACTTATTTATTCATTTACATGTCCTTAACTAGACAAAGGTTGGTTTTTTATCTCAATTCTTAACGTGTTTTAAGTCCGTATAATTAGTAGGTAAACAACCGGGTAAGACGGTGTAGTAGAAACTTCTGTGACCTTTGAGATGTTGTGACGAACTCTGTGTCAAATATGCTGGGTCGAACTTTTTTCGAATCCGTTGAGGTAAAGACCTAGTGTCCCACAATTGTATAATCAGTTGAGTATTTTCGAAGGTGACTAAATATACTTCAACATAACAACGTAGTGTCCGACTCCCCGGATTTAACAAAAACCTCTTATATCCTGAGACAGAAGTCCTAGGACTGGGTACTCAGTATGGGTCCTAAGGGTTTCGGCTCCGGTCACCCCTGTACCTTCTTGAACCGAGTCTGTGTCCCTATACTGAGTAATCTTTTCTACTTGACCAAAACTTTTTATTGTTCTTGGTGGAAGATAAGAAACGTATGGATGGAAGAAAGACATTGAAGGGAAGAGGGGAGTGTATGTCTTTTCGTTGCATCATATAAACCTTCATAAATACTATATATATATATCTATATATTTAAGTTAGTAGTAATAAATGAAAATCTCTAGAACCAGGTAAAAAGATACCCTTTACTACCAGTCTCAATTAGAAACTTATTGTCACCTGATTTACTGTGAACAAGATACAAAAATTTTTTCAGTGAACGGTTTGAATATGTGATTCAACTCATTTAGACACTGTTTAAGTATACCATAATATAGGTTCGGGTTGAAAGATTAGCAAATTTCCTGAGGTTAATTGTTTAAAACTTTGAGTAATTGTTTTTCAAGTTTCATTAACGACTACATGACGATATTTACGTCACTACCCACTAGGGGTCCGTCACACTGTGGAGTTCATTCCTGTCACCACTGACAGTGTAGTACAAAGGTACACGTACATTCTCTTTCGAACGTGAAAGACTTTTACATTCCGTCGAGACAAACCCGGTGTTCCTTGTCGTCGTCATACTAAAGTCCTATGGTCTTGAAAATGAAACACTAAAAGTTTTTTATTAAACTTTTAGTAAAAGTACGAATTGTAATAAAAACTTTAAATTATAACATTACCATTAGTTCCAAACACTGTCGGCTTAAAGTAAGGTTAACCTAGACTCTTTGAGATTGAGGTTTATAGTTTCTTAAAGGTGAAGAAAAAAGGTAAAAACCTAAATTTCTGATTTTTACAGTGTTGTATCTTTATTACCTTATGGACATTCTTTCTATTTATACACGTGTCTATATAGACTGTAAGACCTTCGATCGAGTTAAGTTTGGAAGAGAGAGGTATCGATTCACCCCACCCATCGACTAGAGTTCATGTCGGGTGGGTATTGATGGAATAAACGACCGTCCTCGGACGGGAGACGGGACAAGGGTACGACTGGGGACCTTGTGGGTGGTGTGAACGTCGTTGGTGGATCCCCTCTCCCCCTCCATAAAAGAAGAAAGGGTAAGAAAACGAAGGGTCTTTCTCCAAGATTAAAGGAAGAGAAGACGTTATCAAAAATTCGAGCGTAGAGTAAAAAAAAGGTAAAGGATGGACTTTCCAGCATTAAGTATACGGTGATGGTAGAACGGACTTACTGACAGGATCACCTGAGGGACTAAGATGGTAAACGGTAGTGTCCGGTAAAATGAGGGTCTTCAATCTTCGTGTTAAATTTTTCGTTTGTAAAATTTGACATTGGTTGATAGGTAAAGCAAGTCGTATCGGACATTCAGGAATCTACTGGTCGGAGAGGTAGGAATGACCAGAAGTCCACAGAGGAGTCTTCTTACCTACGAGTTCTTAGAACGACTCACGAAGGATTTTTCATAGTTAACAAAGGACTGAGAACATAAAGGAATAAACTTATGAAGGTCGTTGCCTCAATGAATTATATAAGTGAATCGTAAAGGGACCCAAGTATTTAAAAGAAAGGAGGAAGAGTCGGAAACGTACGAGATAGAGGCGTGGTCTTGGACACAACGAGACGAGAGGTCCGATTCGTCACTCCTAAAAAGTCTTTAACATTCAAAGAGAGGTCCCGAAGAAATCTTGAAACGTACACGTATCCGTTCACGGGACACTTGAGAATTATACAATAAGAAAAGTACGTACCCTCCTACCTACCTACCTACCCACCTCCCTACCTACCTACCTGCCTACCCACCCACCTACCTACCTACCTGCCTACCCACCCACCTACCTACCCACCTACCTACCCACCCACCTACCTACCCACTTACCTACTCACCTACCTACTTACCTACCTACCTACCTACCTACCTACCTACCTACCTACCTACCCACCCACCCTTCTCCTAGCTCTCTATGTGACCACCTATCACGATACGTCACCACCTTCAAAAAGAATCGGATAAATAGACATTTAACAAAGGGGAAAAACACTTACTTAACGATTTAAGGAATAAGAGGTCCCTTAGACTGTAGAACATCTCGGACTTTTTATTGATTTTGTTCTTCTTAATAGTCGTCTACGGAGATAGATAGAATCTCCACCAAAACTTCTCCTACTAATACACACAAAGATTCATGAACGTCTCAGGAATTCCTTCGTGGCTTACTTATTTTGGGTCACTGTTCGAGTGGTGTGGTCTGAGGACCCATGACGACACATGTTAAGAGATTGATATTGAAGGGAAATTTAACCACATAAAACTCGCTCTAATCTTTGTCTAGAGAGAGGGAGAGATTAATCTTACGTAAAAGGGGTGGTCTGTGGGGGTAGTCGTCTCTTGGAGACTCCCAGAGGAACCCGTAGGGGAGACGCTAATCTCCTTCAGACTGAACGTTCCCTCAGGGTCCGGAGGAGGGAAGGGGATGAGACCAAATGTTCCGTCGTCTGGGAGTCGAGGGAAGTCGAG
The DNA here is from genome assembly GCA_006410555.1 of Capra ibex. Classification (NCBI taxonomy): domain Eukaryota; kingdom Metazoa; phylum Chordata; class Mammalia; order Artiodactyla; family Bovidae; genus Capra; species Capra ibex. The sequence goes on from SJYO01050271.1 coordinate 1,711,361, forward strand.
TCCGAGGGGGTCGAGTGAACCGTTAATTAAAGAACCAAAAATTCACTCCAATGCTTATGTGTACCTCGGGTCTTGAGTAACGAAAAAACCTTTCCCGTTTTATTCTCTCCCCTAAAAGGTATAAGTGTAAAAAGGTGTCTTTACACAAGTATTCCAAATTTGAGAGGGTTCGATACAATTACATACACCAACTGAAGACACGGTTAAAAGTAACACTTATTATACGATTTATTTCCCCAAGAACAGAAAGGGGAGGTAGGAGGGGAGAGTATTAAAATTCAAGTATTCGGGTAAAATATTCACTTAGTCCAGAATCCTCTCTTAGTCTTTGCCACAACAAGAAGTCGGCGAGTGTCATAAACGAAATTCGGGAACTATCCTTGTACCCCGACACTGTCGTCACCGACTCCATTTGTCTACTGAAATATATATTACGAAAAATGTTCCACCAAGTCAAGTAAAGATTGGAACCAGAACCGCAGTACCTTCCTCGGTCCCTTTAAGGTGGGAAATTGGGATGGGACGTAGACGAGGGAAGTTTCCGTTTTTTACAGACATGCGGACACCAAAGTACGAGGAAAGTCACCTTAAACTGACACGACAGGGGAGTTTACGACCTCTTGGGGTTATCACAGTCGTCCACCATAATAATCATCATCATAAAATTGGTTCACTGACTTACAAGTGTTGTTTTCAACGTTGGAAATACTCGGTACTCGACCGTACAGGACCGTACAGGACCAACAGTTCAAAGTCACGGAAAACCAAGTTTACAAGGGACGGACACAAATAAGGACCAGTGTGGTGTGGAGGACCTTGACAGAAACACCGAAACGAGTCAACGACTGAGTTCAAAGTCTTCTGTACCCCCTCTCACCCCCTGCAGACGTTCTACGACCAGATTTCTTTACCAAGGTTACCGGGGAGTAAGGACCCTGTAACTTTAACGGGTGGGAAGAGACTGAACCTTCCAAACTCCTAAGGTTAATCGGTTCTTATATCCAAACGATGACGACAATGACGATTCAGTGAAGTCAGACTGAGACACGTTGGGGTATCTACCGTCGGATGATCCGAGGAGACAGGGAGCCTAAGAGGTCCGTTCCGATAACCTCACCCAACGGTAAAGGAAGAGGTTACGTACTTTCATTTTTCACGTTCACTTCTACGAGTCAACACGAACTGAGAATCGCTGGGGTACCTGACGTCGTATGGTCCGAGGAGGCAGGTGCCCTAAAAGGTCCGTTCTCATGACCTCACCCAATGGTAACGGAAGAGGTCTTATATCCAAATCTCCCCACGATTGTATTCCCGTGTCATTTCTGGTTCCCGGAACTATCTTTCCTTTCTTGTACCTGAAAGACAGTTTCTTTGGACCTAAGTTTAAAGTCAGGAGGTTCCTGTCTCAATCGGGGAAAGACACCATTTCGTCTCTGTAATGAAACGGTTGTTTAAAGACAGATCAGTTTCGATACCAAAAAGGTCATCAGTATATACTTACACTCTCAACCTGATATTTCTTTCGATTCAAGACTTCTTAACTACGAAAACTTGACACCACAACCTCTTCTGAGAACTCTCAGTGAACCTGACGTTCCTCTAATTTGGTCAGGTAGGATTTCCTTTAGTCAGGACTTATAAGTAACCTTCCTACCTACAACTTCGACTTCGAGGTTATGAAACCGGTGGACTACCTTTCTCGACTGAGAAACCACCCTTTATAACTTCCGCCCTCCTCTGTCCCTACTGTCTTCTACTCTACCAACCTACCGCAGTGACTAAGTTACTTGTACTCAAACTCATTTGAGGTTCTCAACCACTATCTGTCCCTTCGGACCACACGACCTCAGGTACCTCAGCGTTTCTCAGTCTGTATTGATTCGTTGACTTTACGTGACTTGACATCCTGGAAGTCATGTAAGAAGTGGGGGACTAGTGAAATAGGTGGTTTGTCGTTGTTATTGTCATAGGTAGAATCTCTTGACATATTTCTAATGTACTCTTCTACTTTCATGTTTCGTATTAAGTACCAATTCATGTATCTTCCTATGTTATAAAAATAATAATCAATGTCACTTGTAGTAAAGGTTACTTAATATTAATTAAGTAACTTTGTTTAATTCATCATAACTACAATTTTAATATTGAGTATCATTCATATTAGATATTAATAATTCGTTATAATTATGAAAATTATTATATCATAATGAAATTATTGTTATAAATACAAATGAAATAAACACAATACATAAAATTTTATATAAATACAAATTTTATCATCATCCATAAACATAATATGTCGTTAACTAGAAAAGGAAGTAGACCTTTCATTTCTATGACTATGATTTAACCCTCTCTAGGGATGAAACATTCTAAAACACTTCTACTTATTTACCGAAACGTGACACGACCGGGTTGTCGAATATTGTCTCCTAGTGACCAAAATTATACTCCACACACGTGGGAAGAGTCCGGGACATACTTCTTTAATGTAAGAAGTCAACAGAATCCACACTGATATAATAGGGTCGGACACGTCTACACACGAAGGTTATGACAGTTTTTCCTACCGACTTATTCACTGGAGTCTCCGACCAACGTCCGGACCCTTGTTCGTCCCCAGTCGAGTCAACAATCCTCTTCTATCTGGAAATCGGAGTTTACGGGGTAAAGTCCACCTAAGAAGGATAGTCTGGACCCCTGTATCCATGTTCTACACTTTCACTTTTTCCTTCTCTTTCTCATTCCACTCCCTCTCCCTCCCTTCTACCTTCCTTTCTTTCTTTTCTTCCTTCTCTTTTCTACAGGATTCACGGTAATTTGAATACCCTTTTCTTTTAAAATAATCGTCTTAGGTCTCTATTTATTTTTTAGTCGTTCCTCCTACCTGACTAAAGCTTTAAGTTGTTTGTAAATAGTACACGAAGGTAAGATATAAGGTCCCGTCCCCAACGTTTTATTTTCGTGTATGTCATTGGTCCGTTCTTCCACGACTATACTTTCTAAGTCCCGGGAACGACCGAATGAATGGGTTAAACTTCAGGTGTCAAGTCGATACATTCTTTTTGTTGTCCTACTCATATCGTTCAGTACGGTAGGTTTGAGTCAAGTGTCACAGTCCCTGCCACTGACGTTTGACGTCTGTGTACAGGTGACTCGTGTACAAAGGGCAGATACTCATCGATTCGGACGACGGATCAAGGAACGAAACCGGTGTGGGGTACAGGTAGCAGTGGGTTACAGGAGTAAAGGAAGTTAAAAAGTTCTTTGAGACTTAACGATACCCTTCAGAGAAATACTTATATACAATCTTTGACAAGGTCAATGATAAAGACGTAATGTTTAATTGAATTTCAAATAGGTGAATGTTTGTTGGTAAAATAATAAGAGTGCCTACGAAACCGAACCTTAAGTGTCTGTTTCACCCGTACAGAACAAAGCCGAGGTGGTACAGACTTCGGAGTAGACCCTTCTGAGTTTCCGACCTTCAACCTTAGTAGATTTCCGTGTAAATGAATGTGTAGATCAAGGACCCGACCCTTCTGAGTAACTCGTCTCGACAGTGAACCTAGTAGATGGATGGTAAGAGGTACTCCGGACTGAAGGATTGTAGACATCGGAGACTCATCATTCTGAAGAAGGTACCATCTTGAAGTTCTCGGTCATAAGGATGTTTGTACCTCTTTCGACGTACCGTAAAATACTGGGTCGGAATCTTCAGTACACCATAGTGAGATCGGTCGATATAACCAGTTTCGTCAGTTTTCAGGTGGTCGAAGTTCCAAGACGGAAAACTACCCTCATGACTATTCCAATATAAGATTTTTCGTACACCGATTATTCATCATAACGTCAGTAGAAACTTTTTATACTAGACGACGACGTCATCGATTAAGTTTAGAATGAAATTTTTACTCGATTCGAGATGTATATGTTGTGACATCATATTTCGTACAGAAATCCGACCTGTATCGTCAAAAGATCCAGAGACGAAATCCCACCTTCTTAAACTTCCACAAATTCTAAACCGAGGAAACAAAACCCTTGTCTTAGGTTATAACACCTAAAAATCTTAAAGATACTTAATAATAGTTTTGTAAAAACTTAGGAACAACCTTAGTCTTCCCTCAACTACCCCCACACGACTCTGATGTGCCGTGACATACAGTCTGGGGAGTAGGGGTATAAGACTCCCCCCTGTAAACGTAAAATAAAAAACAACAACAAAAGTAAAACAACAAAAAAATTTTATATTTAAATAAATAAAATTTACCTCCAATTAATGAAATGTTATAACATAACCAAAACGGTATGTAGTTGTACTTAGACGGTGTCCATATGTGTACAAGGGGTAGGACTTGGGGGGAGGGAGAAGGGAGGGACATAGTAGGGAGATCCAGCAGGGTCACGTGGTCGGGGTCCGTAGGTCATAGTACGTATCTTGGACCTGACCGCTAAGTAAAGTATATACTATAATATGTACAAAGTCACTGTAAGAGGGTTTAGTAGGGTGGGAGAGGGAGAGGGTGTCTCAGGTTTTCTGACAAGATATATAGACACAGAGAAAACAATAGAGTATATGTCCCAATAACAATGGTAGAGAGATTTAAAGTATATATACACAATCATATGACATAACCACAAAAAGAAAGACCGAATGAAGTAAGACATATTATCCGAGGTCAAAGTAGGTGGAGTAATCTCGATTAAGTTTATATAAGAAAAATTACCGACTCATTATGAGGTAACACATATACATGGTGTCTACGAAAACTCCAAGTTCTGGTAACTCTTTACGACCAGTTTTGTCTGGAAGTTCAACGTTACCCATGAACACTTAAGTTTCTAGTAAGGATGGTTTACAGTGGTTTTAAGAAGTAAACGAACATTTGTACATCGAAATATGGGTCTTATTGGGTAAAGAGTGGAGGGAGATAGGAAGTAGGATATACAAACCTTTAACTGTACTCCTAAGTAAAATTTTTTCCTTGAATTTTCCATAGATCATCGGGTCTATTCCTGTACCCGATATGTCAAAATAATAACAAACGATCAGAGTAAGTATGTTTATTATTGAAACCTTTTTAAGATTTTAAGAAGGAAGAGTACAGAAAGAGGGTCGAAGGTACATATACCTTCCTACTTCAATTTTTGGAGACAGGGAGAAGAATGAATTATTCCATTGAAACCGAGACTATTTATGACGAAGGACAACAATAAAATAAATGTTGGATAAATGATTGAGTACATTACACGGAAACTCTTCAGACCAGTAAGGCTTACCACTAAGTCTTTCAATGTAGACTTTATTTGGTCCTTAAGACACGGAAAGTGATGCTAGGAAATAAAGTCCCTACATACAACCCCTCCAAGCCCAAATAACAGGTTATCAATTAGCATATCCGTTCCATCGTCGGGACCGTCGGGCCAGGGTCCGGGGAGTCGTGACCGCTCACAAGTCTCTCCACACACTAGTGTCGGAGACAGACTCGAGTGGAAACGTCCATTACCCCGTCCATACACCGTAATTTCTCGTCTTTCCGGTCGTTCCCAACCATTAACAAATTAAGAAGGTTACCGTGTGGAGACTCATGTACCTGGTGTGGACGTCTGGACCGTCCTGCACGGCACGTACTGACCTGTCTCCACGACCAATGTGAGCCTCGGTTCCTTACCCAAATCCGCCCTCGGGTCCCGAGTGTCCCTCGGGTCGGGGACCGGACGAACTTTAGAGTCTTGAGTTCTACGAACACGAACTCCCTCTGTCGACGAGTAATCGTTCACTTTAATTGGTCAACACAGTGAAAAACCGTGGAGATAAAGGAGTAGACATATCAGTCACTTAACTCGTATACTAACTAGGTATTCGAGACTGTACGAGAAAACGTCACTAAGAGTTTGATCTCCTGTGTAGTCTTAGAGGACCATTCGAATTATTTTATGTTTAACGACTCTGTGTGGAGGTCTAAAGGACTAAGTCTTCAAACCCCCATCACGGGCTCTCGAAGGTAAAGATTCAAAGGTCCACACCGATTCGACGACCAAACCTCTTGATGCAAATATCTTGGTGACAAGAACAGATACTAGAACAGATGCACAAAACCTCCAGAAGGACCCGGTAGAATATATCGAAGTCACACTACACTACTCCTAAGGAAACGAGTTCCTTAATTATTCCAAAATAAAGGTTTTAAAGGGGTCGGTAAACGACAACGAAGAGGGTAATCTAACTGGTAGAAACCTTATGGACTCAAATTCACTCTTTTATTTTATCTGTCAAGTAAACCAACCCGGTTCCTCGATTTAAAATGGATCGACATACATAATACCGAACGGATCATGACAAAGATTTTATATTCTTCGTGAACTGTTCATAAACAACTTACTGTGTATCCGAATCACTTTCCCTTCTATAATTTTTTATCACAAGTTTTCTCCAAATAGACGTTTAATGTTAGTAGTCACAGTTTCCCGGGAACTATGGTTAGTATGTCCCTGGTCTCACCCTTACCCTTGGATAACATACATTCCGTTGTCCCTTACTACTTCAAACACCACTTCTCTTCTGCCGTCCACAGAATTTCTTGAAACTTTCTAAAGTTGTAAAATAACCGATTTAACCTCGAGAATTCTATGGTCCAACGTTAGAGATTGACACAGAAAAGTGACGAGGGTATGGTATCTCTGTTCTTCCTCCTCATTCTCAATAACTTGTAAATGACCCTAAAAATAAGTTGAACGTAATGGAATCAAATATAACGAATATTAGATTTAACTTTATGAAAGTCGTACTTGTTACACTGTATAAGAATCCTCAATTAAAAAATGATAAGAGACCCTCAAACGCCATATAACAAAAAATTTACAAGGGTTACTAAGAGTGAAGGACTATAAGTGTAGAAGTACATTTTGGGATAGAAAGTTCCACCCGACTTGACTCACTGAACGAAGGTTGTTTACCTTATACCTTTTCACTACCTTCATTGAAAACTTTAATCTAATATTTTGTGACACTGGAGGTCGAACGAAAGTGAGAGAGAGAAGAATAACGACCGTGACAGAGACAGTAACCGAAAAACAGGTACAACCGACACGACTCCTTCGTCCTCTCTAGACGGACCGTTCTTTGATACCCGTCGGTTAGAGATTGGCGACCGTCATTAACTCTGGTGTGGGAGATATAACTCGAATCTTCACCGAGGAAGGGGTCAGTTCAGAAGGCTATTCTGGTACTTATTCCGGTTGTGGATCTAGTGTATAAAATAAAATAAATAAATAAAAAATGAATCAAATAAAATTATCTAGTGTAGAAAGATTCTCTAGAACTTCGTTTCCTTATGGTCGACTCACAATGGTTCTAAGGACTCGGTGTTTTGACTCAAGTATCCACATAAACCACAATTCGACGATTCAAAACCTCATTGAAAAATATGTTGTACTCTACTGATTGTGTTTTGATAAACAATTATAACCCACAAAAAATTTCCCATCAGTCGTAGACTATTTGAGTCTAGTATTCTGGTGTGAGTCACCACAGGTCCTCGACCGAACTTGGTCGATCACTCTCAACCAACATATGTAGAGAAAGAGTGAATCATAAGTACCCGTAGTACAATTAGTGAACTTAGTCAAACCACCGTCATAAATAAGTCACGTCTAGTCGTCTACAAGGTAAAACTCAAGGACAAATGATTGTGTAGTGATATGAAGTCTTCGGGAGGATATTCGAGACTTCGAGAGAAACAAAACCCACTTGAAGTCTTCGGTCCATTTAATCGTATTCTCCATAGTCTTCATCAAGGGGTAATCACCCGAACCCCATCAAGTTCAATACACCTAGTACCCTTCTATGTGACGTCCTCATGGGAGAACACGTTTCTTCCACCTATTCACAGGTTCAGGCATTTGTAAACTTATTGTAGGAGTTGAATCCTTTTACTTTACCAGGAGTGAGATCGAAAGATATCTTCCAAAAACAAATAGACTGAACCGGGCCTTAAGACGGTGACCTTATGAAAAAGTAGACAAAGTTCACTTGGAAGACGGGTTCCGAGACATCTTTATAGATCGTCTTGTTTCTTGATTCAGTTATTAAGGATCGTAAACCTTAGAGGAACGTTTATCTATAAACATGTCCCCCGTTTAAAGAGGGACTCTTAAAGAGAATAACAATATATCATTGGCCGTCCCTTGAATCCCCCTCTACCGGAGTGAATAAAGATTAATAACTTTCGATGGATACAATTATTTCTTCCTTAACCATTAACACTTTCTAGTTTAACCGAATCGAGTCAACCTTCATAGTTAGTAGTTATTGTAGATATTGTGTCTATAACGACGTTTAGGAGTAAAATCTCAACTCCTTAAATCTCACATACGTCACCAATAGACTCAAAGACTTTGAGTGTCTACTCAATTTTCCGAAGTTTAGACGAGAGTGGGGTTTCAGTACGAAGATAGTCTCGGTACGGAAAAACTATCTCAAGGAGAAACGGGAGAAAGAAAGATTCTCAAAATCCAGTATCAGATTTTTGACATCTCCCCTTTAAGATCCCTTCCTTTGAGGTGTCCGAGTTTAAAGTATCGGAAGGGACTATCCTTTAAGAGTGATTGGAGCTTGAAGTCTCAGTAGACGACCAAATTATAGTGAAAACACAAAGGTTAATTTTTTCGTGAGGGGAGTGACAGGGAACAAACATTACGTAAATTTTGTAGAGTCGAGGGGTAACAACGATGAACTTTTCGACTAAGAGGTTTATTGTTAAGAGGGTTTAAGTCTATTGAAGTCAGAAGGAATTGATTAACGATGTAATAGTAAATATCATAATATTCCAAAATTAAAATTTTAAAAATAAAAATTCTCTTAAACCCGGTAACGAGAGTAGTCAGAAGGGGAGAATCTCGTGGGGCCTACACATTAACACCGACGATTATTGGTTTTAGTGAATTCCTATCTACCAAATCGAGTCCTTAGACGGGACAAGGACCCCTCCTGTAATGAAGTCCTGACAAGTGACACATGGACACGGAGAGAAGACAGTTGGCCAAAGACTCCTCTTGTAGGTGACGTAATGTGCATACTCCGCAATAACGTCTCTACATCTTTTAGCTACAAGTCTAGTATTAAAACAGAAAATGTCGGACATATTAGGACCCGTTTAATTAATTGGAGAGGAACAAACACAAAAGAAGTAAACACGTTACCTCTATAATCATGACGGGTGGAATAGTCAGTACCATTCGTAATCTACTCAATCCTGTGTACTTCGTAAATCTTGTCACGGTTATGTGACTTTACGAGTCAATTACAATATATAATAGTTTTGACTACCCAGACAGAACGTAACGACGACGGACTTTCTGAGGTACGGACTACCTTTCGTGCCGCAAACGTCAGGATGAACGTCAGTTGAACCAAAAACGTCAGTTGAAGGAAGAGATCCTGATTTTTGTCTACGTTAAGGTCCAGCAAATTTAGTTTGTTGGGAATACAGTTGAGCAGGTCCGGATAAGATGTCAGTTACGAGTCTTTAGACGCCTAGTTTATTGTCAAAATATGGTTAGTAAGAGCTTGATCAGGGTGATTTTATGAAACTTTTTACTAGACGTAGTTATAATATTTTAGTAGTTCTTCGATACGGTCGCAATTGGAAAATTCAATTTCTGAATTTTCGTATTATGAGAGGGACTACTGTACGGTGTTGATCTGTGTAGTTACACTGAATGTTATTAAGATAGTTATAAAGATCAAGAGAAATAATAGAAGGTCAATTTTTAGAGTTTTGTGCTAAAGATGATGTCGGGTCTCAATTATTGTTGTTTTTGTGGTTTTGTTCTGTGGGGAACTCTTTGTTTTACTTGCTTTTAAATAAACGGAGAAAGTAATGGGGATATTATGATCCGGAAGGGGAACAATGGGAGTAACAAAATAAAGGATCGAATGATAAAGGATGTAGTTTGGCTGATTAGTTATTGGCGGAGTAGAGGGAGGTTGTTACTTATGAAGTTGAACATAGTTTTGTTTACTATTCATAAGTGTTGTGGTTTCCTGTTTGTACTTGTAATTATAATTACAGGGATTAGGATAAATAACCCAGATGTTTAAATAATCCGGATGATGGGGTGAGTAAATGTGGTTGATGTGTTGATAGTTATTTAAATCCGTACCGATAAGGGAATACTCGTCCTCGGCATTAATGTCCGAAAGCGTTGTTTTGATTTCGTAGTGAACGGGTAAAGGATGGTGTTCCCTGTGGGTGGGGTGATTAGGGTTATGATCACTAATAACTTTGGCAGTCGGAGAAGTAGGTTGGTCATCGGGAACGACATGCTAACTGTCGGTTGTAGTGCCGCCCTGTGAATAATTAAGTGAATTAGCCTCCTCGGTGGGAACGTAATTGTTCGTAGTCATGGTGTTATCGTGAATAACGTAAGTAATAAGATCAGGATGATTGCTAAGAGCTTAAGCAAGCAAGTCGAACAGAAAGTATAAGACTCATAACATAATCGATCGAGACGGATACACTGTTTAAATAGGTTTAAATCGTTGAATTTTGTTATGTAAAAACATCCAGTCTTTAGGTTCTCATCGGATTGACCCACGAATACCAAGACCTAGTGAACACTCCAGTATTAGTTCGACAGGAGAACAAACGTAAGTGGAGTCCGAACTGAGCTCCTACTAGACAAAGGTTCGAGTGAGTGTACCTATAACCGTCCGGACAGGGGGTGTCACGTCCTACCGTACCGTCGACTGAAAGGAGTTCGTGTATTACTCTTTTTCTTTCTCTTAGATTTTTTTTTTTTTTTTTTGGCGTTACAGAAATGTTAGATTATAGTCTTCACTGTAGGAGATTGAAGACGGTATTAGACAAGTGGTCCTCGTATAGTGATTTAGGTTGTGTATGACTTTCCCACCTCTCAATCCGAAGGAGAGAATACCCTTGTTCATAATTTTTGGTGTACATATATAGAAATCTTGGGGGTGGTCACAGAAAGTGTTAGGGTCTCTTGAACCCTTAGACTCTCAATTTCTCATGAACCCTCTAGTTAACCGTCTACTCCTTTTTCCCACTGAACAACTTCCAGTGTGTTGAACGACCGGTGTTTCTGTCCTAGGTTGAGAGGATGACAATGTTGCACGTTGACATGAATAGAAGGTTTAGTATAACTACTTTAGTGAAAAAATTATCTGATACCATACAGGACTACAGCATCCCATGACTCTTTAATCTTGAACATACACCAAGTAAAACTAAACTTGACTACATGATTATTTGTGTACATGACACTTACTATACACCACATTATATATGTAGTCTAAAGGTTCTGTCATACTCATTTTCTTACATTTGATAAAATAATTTATAAAGTCATAACTAATACACAACTTTACTATTATAAAACCTATATAAACCGATTTCTTTTATACAGTACTTTTAAGTAAAAGGGACAAAGAAAAATGAAAAAAATTACACCGATGATCCTTTAAATTTCAGTACAAATACCGAAAGTAATATAAAGATAACGTATCACAACCTCTTCCGTTACCGTTGGGTGAGGTCATGAGAACGGACCTTTTAGGGTACCTGCCTCCTCGGACCACCCGACGTCAGGTACCCCAGCGATTCTCAGCCTGTGTTGATTCGCTGAAGTGAAAGTGAAAAGTGAAAGGATGTAACCTCTTCCTTTACCGTTGGGTGAGGTCACAAGAACGGACCTCTTAGGGTCCCTGCCCCCTCGGACGACCCGACGGTAGATACCCCAGTGTGTCTCAACCTGTGCTGACTTCGTTGAATCGTCGTCGTCTCCGTCACGATGTGATCGGTCCGACGAGAGGAGTAAAAGGTACAGAAACTAGATAGGTTCACACGAAGGTCGAAACAAAGACCAGCTCCACGAACCTAGTGTCGTTGTGTCTGATGAGTTTCCAGAGACGAGGGGGTCTACTTTATTACTGACTGAGACGTCTCACTCACGGACACTAAAATACTCAGACGAGAAAATCCAGGAAAAATTTATACGATTATTGACTCCCATAAGATTCGTTGAACACCATTCCCGAAGACTAATGTGTATACCAGACGACTCAAACTTTGGAAGGGTCTATTAACTTGAAGGTGAATCTCCGACCAACAGTTTGAAGGCGAAGGAGAAAACTTTCTGATATCTTCTGTTTTTTGGAGTTGACCTGAATAATGTATGACAAGGAACTGAGGAAGAAAAGAAAGAGAAAGAGAGAGAGAAAAATTTTTAACTTGTGTACATTCTTAATTTCTAAAATTTTAAATTTTTTTTAATTTTTATTTATTTATTTATTTATTTATAAGTACACATTGTAGTTTTTTATTTTTTATTTTTAATACTCAGTCGTATCTTTGTAAGTTCGGGTCTAAACCAGAACTTTTGATAACATTTATTTTACCAACTTAACTTGTAGAGGGATCAACTTGACTCATAAACCTTCCAATCAATCACTCCCTACAACTTTCTGTCTGTTGCGTCCCACAGTTGTAAATAACTTGTCTAAAAGTCGACGTAAGGGATATCTCCTAACATAAGTCCTATAGACGAACGAGTCCTAAGAACCAACATCGAACACGTACAGACCCCGTCTATTTAGAGAGAATGTACAACTGAGTTTCACCAATCAAACGTGTGAGAAAGGTTTCTCGAAGGTCGAAACTGAAGAAAGGAACGTAACTAGTTACTCACCCGACACCCTGGAGAACGTCGGGAGACGGGAGTCAGTGGGAAGAACAACTGTAAGGTTTGACAATTCGAGTGTTTACATGACCCTCCTGTCATCGAACTCCTGTGAATAAGGGATTCTCTCTTAGGAACTGAAAGTGCCATACACTGAACCAATAAAAGGGTAGGAACATTCCCGAACTGTAACAAAGTCTTTTGTCACGACTTAACCCCTTACAGTAAAGGTCAACGAGAGGGCGACTGGGTACGGTAGGAGACAGAAGTAAGAGGAGTTTTGGAAAAAACCTTACTCCGTCCCATATTTGTTATTTATTTTAATGGAGGTTACATTTTCCTCCAACTCTTCAAACTCTTAAAGAAGGGATAAGTTGTGAACTTCCTCCTATTTCTGACTTTTTTCATCTCGACATATAAGATCTATCTTTGTTCTAGTGACTTATTTGTTCCCAGTGACCCGTTTTATACCATGTAATCTCCCTAGTCATAACTGAATACTGACCCAGTTCCGTATTTGTTCATAAAGAGGAGGGGAGACAACTAACTTAACACGTGTCGTATCTTTAAGACCTCGTGTTTCAGAAATAAGGTTGACGATAAATTTTAAGAGGTTGTCAACCTACACAGTAGTTACTGGGTTGGGTATACCGGTGTTCCCTACGACTCTAGAAGATTTACCTCGTCTGATACGCCCAAACTCATTTTCTCCTCACTTCTTCCTTTCTACCAAACTCAGCCTTTTCTGTAGATGAGAGATGTTTTACAAGACCTTCTACCGTGAAACATTGTCCAACCCTACGTCCAACATTCTGGGAAACCAATGTTTATTGTCTTAGTGTTGACACAGTTTTTTTACCTTCAATGATAATTCGATGATATCGTTGTTCAAGTCGTATTTGACCACAGAGGAAAGTTGATCCTGTCATCAAAAGTTTATCCCTTCTAGAACGGATCACCCCCTGGGAACCGTTAAAACAGACCTCTTTAAAAACTAACAGTCTTGATCCCTCCTACGATCTGTAGGATGTTACGTGTCCTGTCGAGGATTGTTGTTCTTTAGTAGACAGATGTTTCCAGTTATCACGACTCCGACTCTTTAAGACTAGAGTCCTTTCTTCATGGAAGAGGAATGAAGGGGAGGGGTTTGAAAACGAGTCCTCCTGGGACTCATAGTTTCGTATTTTTTTTTTGGTTTCTGTTACTTACAACAAAAGACAAAAAAAAAAAAAAAGGGCATAAATATTTCTTCAAGAAATGGACTTACCTTTTTTTTTTTTTCCTCAATTATCTGTTCCTTCGATAGTTCTGTCGGTTACCAAGAGATCGGAGATTGTGGTGACACATGTAAGTCTCTTGTCTAAAACACAAAATTACCTTAGAGTAGACCTTTATAAATACGTTCCCGTCATAATAATTCGAGATATTGACTATCTATTTCTATTCCGACGGAGTAGGAATGTCTAGACTTCAACATACTTCTGAATGGACGAACCCTGTCAATCGTCTATAGGTGGTCCACTCGTCCGTCCTTTCCTCCAGGACCTCTCTACAGAAGGTCACACGACCACTTCAGCGGAGGAATCGGATAAAGTGTTCCAAATTTTTACTGAGTCATTATGTGAGATGTCTTTTTATCACTACGTGATAAAATTTTGAGGAGTTTTTTGTTGTGACAAGTACTGTAATAACGAATGATATGGTAGTGCTGGTATTAAAACATTATGAACACACATGAGGTAGGGTAATTTCTAGGGGTGAAAAAGATGGGCCGAGACGTAGGGACCCCACCCTCGTCACCCTCCGTCCCTTCCGACCCTCGACTAGAAATGACTGTTTTATACTCTTAAGAGAAAAAGAGATACAAGAGGGACCGGGTCGATTACCTTCACGACAGTCCTCTTGTCCCCATTCTTCTGTTTCTTTGGTCCTATACATAAGGGAACCGGGGTGGGTCGGAACCGTAGAGAAAGGACCGTCGTTGAGGTCCGGAGGTACTAAACCCCAGGAAGTACCAAGGTCCACGGGAACCCGAGACGGTTAGGACGAAAGGAAGAAAACGGGAAGTCCAGATCCTCACCATTACCGAAGACCCATAACAACCAGCCTCAACGACCTGTAGAAAACAAGGAAGGTAATTTTGATGGGTGTTGAGTATCTCGTTACCCTTAAACGTAAGTAACAACCACCTTTATGTTTTGTTATGAAAACTTCTATTCTGCAAGAGTATTTCCAGTTGTATTAGAATGATATATTAAGTCGTTAGTACAAGGATCTACGAAGGAGTTTACTGAACTTTTGATTACAAGTGTGTTTTTGTACGTGTCCTTATAAGTATCACCAAAATAAGTATGAGTGATTTTTAAAATTCGTTAGTTGTTTGACACCATGTTGATCTGTTTCTTTATAATAATAAGATAGTATTTTTACTCGATACTTTTATCTATATTTTATTATTTTCTTTTTCTTTTTACTAAAATTTCAGTATCTTTTTCTACCTCATTTGAATTTATGTATAATCGGTTGACTTTCTTCGTGTGGATTTTTATAATGTATGAGACACTAAGACTAATACACTGTAAGACGTTTTCCGTTTTGATAAGTCTGGTCTTTCACTATTCACTAACGATCTCGACCCGTAACTTCTCTCTCCCTTTGAAGGTAAGTTCCACCTTGTGTCCTCAAAAATCTCGTCACTTGAGAAGACATCCGACGACATTACTATCTATATACAGTAATACGTCACATTTTTAGGTATCTTACATTATATGTTTCCCACCTGGGATTATAATTGAAAAATGAAATCGATTATTACCAAATAGTTATAATCAAGTAGTCGACATCGTTCACCTGGTGTGAATACGTTCTACAATTACTTCCCTTTTTGACGGTCTGTCTCCTCCATTTATTCTTAAGAGATGTGAAAGTCAGTTTAAAAACTAACTTAAATTCTGTCATGAGAACGGACCTTTTTAGGGTACCCGCCTCCTCGGACCATCCGACGTCAGGTACTCCAGCGATACTCAGCTTGTGCTGACTCGCTGAAGCGAACGTGAAAAGTGAAAGTACGTAACCTCTTCCTTTACCGTTGGGTGAGGTCACAAGAACGGACCTCTTAGGGTCCCTTCCGCCTCGGACCACCCGACGGTAGATACCTCAGCGTGTCTCAGTCTGTACTGACTTCGCTGAATCGTCGTCGTTGTCGTTCTGACGAGATTTTTACTTTAGATAATTAATTTCCAAATAATTAGTCAAGTTAGTCAGTCAAGTCGGTGAGTCAGTACAGACTGAGAAACACTGGGGTTCTTAGTGTCGTGCGGTCCGGAGGGACAGGTAGTGGTTGAGGACCTCAAGTGAGTTTGAGTACAGGTAACTCAGCCACTACGGTAGGTCGGTACAGTAGGAGACAACAGGGGAAGAGGAGGACGGGGGTTAGGGAGGTCCGTAGTCCCAGAAAAGGTTACTCAGTTAAGAGGAGTACTCCACCGGTTTCATAACCTCAAAGTCGAAGTCGTAGTCAGGAAGGTTACTTGTGAGTCCTGATTAGAGGAAATTCTACCTGACCAACCTAGAGGAACGTCAGGTTCCCTGAGAGTTCTCAGAAGAGGTTGTAGTGTCAAGTTTTCGTAGTTAAGAAGTCACGAGTCGAAAGAAGTGTCAGGTTGACAGTGTAGGTATGTACTGATGACCTTTTTGGTATCGGAACTGATCTGTCGGGAAACAACCGTTTCATTACAGAGACGAAAACTTATACGATAGATCCAACCAGTATTGAAAGGAAGGTTCCTCATTCACAGAAAATTAAAGTACGGATGTTAGTGGTAGACGTCACTAAAACCTCGGGGGGTTTTATTTCAGATTGTGACAAAGGTACAGATAAAGGGTACTTCATTACCCTGGTCTACGGTACTAGAATCAAAAGACTTAACAACTGGAAATTCGGTTTAAAAGTGAGAGGAGAAAGTGAAAGTAGTTCTCCGAAAAATCAAGGAGAAGTGAAAGACAGTATTCCCACCACAGTAGACGTATAGACTCCACTAACTATAAGGAGGGCCTTTAGAACTAAGGTCGAACAAGAAGGAGGTCGGGTCACAAAGAGTACTACATGAGACGTATCTTCAATTTATTCGCCCGACTTTTATGTGTCGGAACTACATGAGGAAAAGGATAAACCTTGGTCAGACAACAAGGTACAGGTCAAGATTGACAACGAAGGACTGGACGTATGTCTAAAGAGTTCTCCGTCCAATCCACCAGACCATACGGGTAGAGAAAGTCTTAAAAGGTGTCAAATAACACTAGGTGTGTCAGTTTCCGAAACCGCATCAGTTATTTCGTCTTTATCTACAAAAAGACCTTGAGAGAACGAAAAATGGACTAGGTCACCTACAACCGTTAAACTAGAGACCAAGGAGACGGAAAAGATTTTGGTCGAACTTGTAGTCCTTCAAGTGTCAAGTGTCTAACGACTTCGGACCGAACCTCTTAAAACTCGTAATGAAATGATCGTACACTCTACTCACGTTAACACGCCATCAAACTCGTCAGAAACCGTAACGAAAAGAAACTCTAACCTTACTTTTGACTGGAAAAGGTCAGGACGCCGGTGACGACTCAAAAGGTTTAAACGACCGTATAACTCACGTCGTGAAAGTGTCGTAGTAGAAAGTCCTAAACTTTGTCGAGGTGACCTTAAGGCAGTGGAGGTGATCGAAACAAGCATCACTACGAAAGATTCCGGGTGAACTGAAGTGTAAGGTCTTACAGACCGAGATCTACTCACTAGTGTGGTAGTACTAATAGACCCACCACTTCGAGTAAAAAACATGTCAAGAAGACACATAAGAACGGTGGAGAAGAATTATAGAAGACGAAGACAATCCACGTATGGTAAAGAAAGGAAATAGCTCGGGTAGAAACGTACTTTACAAGGGAACCATAGAGATTAAAAGAACTTCTCTAGAGATCAGAAAGGGTAAGACAACAAAAGGAGCTAAAGAAACGTAACTAACGACTCCTTCCGAAAGAATAGAAAGGAACGATAAGAAACCTTGAGACGTAAGTCTACTAATATAGAAAGTAAAAGAGGAAACGAAAAACGGAGAGAAGAAAGGTGTCAATAAACATTCCGGAGAGGTCTGTCGGTAAAACGAAAAAATGTAAAGAAAAGGAACCCCTACCAGAACTAGGGACAGAGGCCATGTTACAGTGCTGGGGGGTAGGTATCAAGAGGTGACTAGAGGCCATCGTATAACCCGTAGATGACTGGACGTCTCAAGGAGGAAGTCATAGGAAAACGGAAGGTATGACAAGTACCCCAAGAGTTTCGTTCTTATCACTTCACCAAACGGTAAGGGAAGAGGTCACCTGGGGTAAGACAGTCTGGAGAGGTGGTACTGGGTGGATAGAACCCACCGGGGTGTACCATACCGAATCAAAGTAACTCAATCTGTTCCTAATTTTCTACGAATGAGGAACCTTCCTTTCAATACTGGTTGGATCTATCGTATAAGTCTTCGTCTCTGTAATGTAACGGTTGTTTCCAGACAGATCAGTTCCGATACCAAAAAGGTCATCAGTACATACCTACACTCTCGACCTGACACTTCTTTCGACTCACGGTTTGTTAACCACGAAACCTTGACACCACAACCTATTCTGAGAACTCTCAGGGAACCTGACGTTCCTCTAGGTTGGTCAGGTAAGATTTCCTCTAATAAGGACCCACAAGAAACCTTCCTTACTACGATTTCGACTTTGAGGTTATGAAACCGGTGGAGTACTTCTCTCAACTGAGTAACCTTTTCTGGGACTACGGACCTCCCTAATTCCCGTCCTCCTCTTCCCCTACTGTCTCCTACTGTACCGACCTGCCGTAGTGACTGAGCTACTTGCACTCAAACTCACTTGAGGCCCTCAAGCACTACCTGTCCCTCCGGACCGCACGACGTTAAGTACCCCAACGTTTCATAGTCTACGCTGACTCACTTACTTGACTTGACTTGACATGACACCAGACACACTAGTCTAACTGATCAAAAGACACTAATACCAAAGTCACACAGACGGGAGACTACGGGAGAACGTTGTGGACGGTAGAATGAACCCAAAGAGAATGGAACCTGTACCCCATAGAGAAGTACCGACGAGGTCATTTCGTGTCGGCGACCAGGAATGGAACCTTCTCCCCATGGAGGAGTGACGAAGGGGAGGACTGGAACTTACACCCCATCGAGGAGAGTCGGGAGGACACGGGTGTGTCGGTAGTGAGGAACCTACAGACAAATAATTATTTATGTGTGTGTGTGTGTCTGTGTGTGTGTGTGTGTCTTCGTATACACATACATACCACCAAATCAGTGATTCAACACAGGCTGAGAAACGTTAGGTTACCTGACATCCATCGGGTGGTCCGAGGAGACAGGTACCCTAAGAGGTCCGTTCGTATGACCTCACCCAACGGTAAAGGAAGAGTACCCCTTAGAAGGACTGGGTCGTGAGCTTGGACTCACTAAGACGGAACGTCCGTCTAAGAAATGGTTGACTCGATATTCCCTTCGGTCACATCTATATTATCTCACTTATATATATTTCACTATAAACGTTTCCATATATGTATACATATATGTACATTTATTTCATAATTTTTTTCGGATGGGTGTAGAGTACTATTGGAATATACTTTAAGAGAAGTCAATTTACAAAAGGTCTTTTTAAGACAAAAGATGGGTCGGGGACTGATAACAGGAAACGTAGCTTTTCCGTAACACTTTTATTTCTTTTGTTTATTTTACTACTGTGATGTTTTGATAAAAACAAGTTTTGTTCGGTTTTATAAGTACCAAGAAGTGAAATGGTTACACCTTTGAAATTGTTCATATATAGAGAAAGAAAGGGACTGTTATATACGTGAAACCTTTTACCTACATTACTAATTGTCTTGAGACAAAAGGAGAGTCTTCACAGGACTAACCCTGTTTACAATATAATAACAATAAGAAGACTCGGAAAAGAACCCTCTCTTCTCTTCGACGTTTCATAGTACTTACCTTAGTTCAGTACAAATGGGGGTTAAACACACAAACCTGTTATAGGTTTGTGGGTTTATAGACCCCATTTATCTGATCTGACTCTTGTTTCCACACAGAAAACGTTCCTGAGTCACAAGGGGTTTGTTTACCGAAATAGTCTACTTTGATGTTGGGTCTATAAGTTTACTAACTTACACTAAAAACACCAAAATTTTTTTTAGTCGAATTTATCTTATTCCCAAACGATTCCGACTTTGAGTCCGGTACACTCTCGGAGTTTTTAGACCTGGTGTCTTCGTCCTTTCGGAGACACACGACGGTCGACACTTTCGATCGACACACGACGGAAGGGATAGATACGTACTCCGTGTCCCGTGTCTATGGACCGAAGACATGGATACGTCGACGTTTCACCGGGGTCTTCGGTCAAAAGACTGAAAGTCCTATCTCTGACAGTTCGATGCGAAATAAAAATAGGTGAATAAATTGTTTACGAGATTGATCTGTTATATATCTTTTACGTTACCACTTATTTCGTTCTGTTTTGAGATAAGATTACCCTTCTCAGTTGTTTATTTGTTTACTAGTTCAATCACTTTATAAGTATATTACAGTTTACGATACTTTCCATATCTGTCTTTTTAAGGACCTGCCCTCTTTCCCTCTCGTATAGAGTTCTCTACCAAGTCGATTAAGTCTTTTCCTGTCCCTCTACCCGTACACTTTTGAACCTCCAAGTCTACTGTCGGGGCGAACTTAATCGCTTTGATTACTTATTTGTCACAAGGTTCTCCTTTATATTAACAACCTCAATAAACAAAAACTCTTACTTTTACTCGAGTCGCAAGATTCATCATAAACACCCATAGGGTTCGAGATTTTTCTCGACGACGGAACAATCGTCATCAAACAGTGACTAACCATCGACAGTAGTAGTGTCAAAAATTAACGTTTTGGATTCGATTTAGTATAACGGAGTAAAGGAGGTGAAGTTCTGGAGGGTCGAACAAGGTCGGTGATACGATGTATCACTTACTCCGTATTACTTGGAATTAGTTGAAGTCCATTACTCCGTCTCACTCGTGGCCCATTTTCGACACAACGAAAACTACGTGATCGGAGTCTTTTGTACAGTGTAGTGAAATCGTCAAAAGATGGTCAGTGTCTTCATTCTGTCGTGTAGGTCTGAGTTCTCTTCCCTTGTATCTCGGGTAGAGGACGAACTTCAGTGTCACATTCTTCTTGTACTCTTTCCTTATGTAACTCCACCGGAAGAAACCTTTTATCTCAGTAGGTATTTCAATATACTTGGAAAATAACAAGATCACAAGGTGGAAAGGAGAACGAAGAAGTAAAGTCTTCGACTTTTCTCGTGTCATCCGTTGAAGTCCCTCACCTCTTTACTTTTTTTAAAGTCACCCTTTTCGGTTTTCGGAGTACCCACCGGTCCGTCTGTCTTTTCGGATTTCTGAGTAAATAATCATTGGAAAGAGGACACATAGACTTCATCTACAAATTAATTTTACTTATTAACAGTTTATTCAAACCTTTTGAAACCAAAGTCAAGTCAAGTCAGCGAGTCAGTACAGTCTGAGAAACGCTGGGGTACTTAGCGTCGTACGGTCCGGAGGGACAGGTAGTGGTTGAGGGCCTCAAGTGAGTCTGAGTGCAGGTAGCTCAGTCACTATGGTAGGTCGGTAGAGTAGGAGACAGTAAATTTCTTTCGTTTTAGTAAAAGATACAAAGGATAGAAGAATCTTTGAAATGGTGTTCATAACTGTAAGAGATTCTCCCTCTGTAGAATCCTGTAAAAGAGGTGAAAAAACAAAAAAACTGATACCTCAAGAAAGATGTACGTTAGGAACTCATCGAGTACTCTAGTAAATCCTTTAAGGTAAATCCGTTAAACAGGATTCTCTCAAATACCATCTGGGTGTCTCACCCTGAAAAGTGCCCAAATCCTCCCCTATCTTTTTAAGAAGAAAAGGTTCGACTTCGACGTTTTCCTTACATTACAGACGAAAAGTTGAGACAAATCGTTTTACAACATAGGATACCGTGGACTTACTTTATCGACTCGACTCACACAAGTTATTCGTACGACAAAGACCCTAAGGTCTTAAATTTTGGACTGAGGTAATCGTACTCACGAAGTTCCCAACGGTGACTACCTTGGAAAGTCCTCTGTCCGACCAAGTAGGTATTTACTGAGTCCTACACTAGTTGTCATCCTTCGGTTCAGTCACACATTCCTTGGATGTATGTGGCGACTGACTTGAGTTGAAGGAAGAAGGAGTAAATTAGTTCAAGTAATGGACTCGTACTACTCTCCTCCGTTTCCTCTTACAAGAAGGTTCTGGTGTCTTTGTGTGTTCCTGATATCCAATGTTTAGATCTGGTTGGAGTCCTACGGTTCTAAGGTAAATCTCTTTTCCCTTTATGTAGAAAACTTTATTTACTCCTTGTGTCTATAAGGTATCCTTAAGTCTTGGACCTTTAGTCACTTCGGTTCTTTTCTAGATCTCCCTGTACTGTTCCGTTTAAAGTCTCCTCAAACGTTACACTATAGACTTTCCTTTCCACGAGCCAAACGAAAGTCGTCACCTTCCTTTTAGAGGTGAGGGGTGGATGTTATTGTAAAAGTGAGAAACCTAGGACCACTCCAGAGCAGAAATTTACACCACGGAACGATGTCATCCCTTCATCACTAGGGTGATTTTAAAGTTGTTCTCGGTCTCCTTACGGTAACCCAGATATCTGTGACTAATTTCTTTAGTTCAAGAAAACCGAAATACCCGTAGAATGGAGGGATTCCAACAGTATCCTGTGTAAATCCCTCTGACTTTTGAGGGGTCTTCTCAGGTTCCCTTTACAAGGACGGTGTCCATATACTTCTAACTTTATCGGTCCTTTCCTTCCTCCAAAAGAGAACTTTCTCACACCTTAAAGTCTCTGGTCTCTTCTGTGAGATAGGAGTTCACCGTAATTCGAAACAGGTTCCATAGAGTACCTGGCGACCCTGTGTAGGGTAGAGACCTGTCAAGTCTAATTGAAGTCCTGACAAACTACTAGAAAGTTTTGGTGTTTGGGAAGGACTGTGACCGGTTCCCAGAACCTTTTCTACTCTACGATATTCAATAAGTTATTACTTACTAATAATTCACCACAAGAATGAAGAAATCCAACCTATCCCCTTTTTTACAAACTTCTTACTCTAATTAATTATAATGGATATAAAAATAAAGTGACAACACTCTTGATTACAAATGTGTGACATTTTCAATCTCATTCACTATTTACTTTTTAGGAAAGGTATCATAAACTATAAACCATTTTAGAGATTATGTATTATCGGTAATAATTATAATAGTAGGTTCTTCGATTGTATAAGTAACAACTCTTCTTTCTTACCCAGAAAGTTTAATAGAAATCAGTAGTAAATCTACAGAAACCTTCATTCGTTCCACTATGAACATATGGATTCATATATGTACATGTCAACTGGGAACCTGTTGAACCTCTAATCGGTTTACCGGAAATCTAGCTACTACTTATGTGTTTCTTTATAAGATAAAATGAGAGGAGGAAGTTCAAATCGTAAAACTGTCAATGATGAACACCCTGTGAGAAGGTAAAGGTATCTTCTGTTTTTGTCTATTTCAACAAGGGACGGGAGAATCTCGAGTCTGAGATCAAATTCGACACTCTACATCCACACACGATTGGTATGTCCGTTCTTACAGTGTTTCCTGTTTACTCATTGTCTCGTTGGTAAAGGTTCCTTTCTCTTGAATTTTATTTACCCTCCCACAAACTGAAATTTATTAGAAAGAGTATATGTTAATTTTTGAACGAGTCCTCAGTACCACCATTCTTTAGTCCATCCCTCAGTCAATGAACGTCAGGAGACATCCTTAAGAAACGAAGGGTATGTACGTAATTAGACTTCCGTCGAGTCTCCGTAAACCCCTAAACACTTCTAACGTAAGAAAAAAAACGGTGAACTTATTGATCTTGGTATAGTCACCGGTTTAGGTCGGTGACAAATCTATGATAAAATAAAAGATAGGAGAACAGAATCTAGACAACAATAAATCAGTGATTTAACGCAGGTTGAGAACACTGGGGTCCTTGACATCGGACGGTCTGAGGAGACAGGTACCCTAAAGGGTACTTTGTTATGACCTCTCCCAACGGTAAAGGAAAGTGTCCCCTAGAAAGGTTAGGTCCCTATCTTGGACGCAGTGGACGTAACCGTCCGTCTAAGAAATGATGACTCGGTGGTCTGTTCGGGTAGAACATAGACATCCATTTGAATTTAGGAATCATTGTTATATTCCTTACTTATTCATAGATTACCCTCGAAGGGAGCACCGAGTCGACCATTTCTTAGGTAGACGTTACTCCTCTGGACCTAAACTAGGGACCCAACCCTTCTAGGGGACCTCTTCCCTTTCCGATGGGTGAGGTCATAAGACCGGATCTCTTAAGGTACCTGAGATATCGGGTACCCCAACGTTTCTCAACTTGTGCTTACTCACTGAAAGTGAAAGTGAAAAGGTGATAAATTACTTCTTATATTCGTTCAGTAAATAGAGGGGGTCGAGAGTTAAAAGAGTTAATATACTACTTTCCGAACCCAATTTAATTTGTCGGATAAAAAAGAACTACGATTACGAAATTCTAATGTACTAATTCTGTTCTAACGTATCCTTACTTCCTATCTAATTAAGTCAGGTATGAATTTACATTATCTGAATCTCCAAAGAATACATTATCGTATTTATTGAACTAAATTTTGGTACTGTTTCAGTCATACAATCACCCAGTATTAACAGTTATAAAGGAGGTCTAATCTTTAAGAGTTTTGTTCTATAAATTTTTCGTTTTACCGACAGACCCCTCCGGAATTTTTATCGACACTTTTCTTCTCTTCGTTTTTCGTTTTCTCTTTTCCTTTCTATATTCATAGACTTACGTCTCAAGGTTTGTTATCGTTCTTCTCTATTCTTTTGGAAGGAGTCGTTAGTTACGTTTCTTTAGCTCCTTTTGTTGTCTTACCCTTTCTGATCTCTAGAGAAGTTCTTTTAATCTCTATGGTTCCCTTGTAAAGTACGTTTCTACCCGAGCTATTTCCTTTCTTTACCATACGTGGATTGTCTTCGTCTTCTATAATTCTTCTCCACCGTTCTTATGTGTCGTCTTGACATGTTCTTTCTAGAAGTACTGGGTCTATTAGTGCTACCACACTAGTGAGTAGATCTCGGTCTGTAGAACCTTGCACTTCAGTTCACCCGGAATCTTTCGTAGAGATCCTTGTTTCGATCACCTCCACTACCTTAAGGTCAACTTGATAAAGTTTTGGACTTTCTACTACGACACTTTCACGACGTAAGTTATACGGTTCGTTTAAACCCTTTGAGTCGTCACCGGCGTCCTGACCTTTTCCAGTCAAAAGTAAGGTTAAAGTTTCTTTCCGGTACAGTTTTTTACGAGTTTGATGGTGTGTTAACGTGAGTAGAGTGTGAGATCATTTCATTATTATTAACAATAATGCTTTGTTGATGACTCCCGACGTCTCCGTCATTCAAAGACTCGAAAAAAAAAAAAAAATTGTTGAAGGGACATCTGAGACCCACTTCGTGTAAAAACGGGAAAATAATCAAATTAAAGTTAATGTAAATCGGATTACTAGACTCACAATTAACAAGTTAGTACGACTGAGAAACACTGGGGTACCTCGGACGGTCCGAGAAGGTAGGAACCCTAAAAGGTCTGTTCTTATGACCTCACACAAAGGTAAAGGAAGAGGTCCCCTAGAAGGGTTGGGTCCTTAGATTGGGTCCAGAAGGTGCAACGTCCGTCTGAGAAAATGACAGACTCGGTTGTCTCTTCGGGTATTACTAGACTTATGTTCTGATTTAAAAAAATTTATAACCTCATTTTTACATCTTAACGATTCTTTATTCCTCCGTATTTAATTTCCAGTAATCTTCCCTCTCTTCGTTTATTTCCAAAATGAGGTTGTACACTGAGGTCGAACTACAATAAATATTTACTGAACGTATTACTACAAAGATCGTGTTTTAGTTTAGGTATTACTGTTGTTAGTTTAACTATATAGATTTGGTTGAATTCTTTGGATGAAGTCTCGTCATCTCATACCCTAAATAAGGAGATCTGTGATTGAATTTAATAATGTCTATTCGTACAGTAACGATGAGATAACTATTTACGAAGTATCGAGGTGAATGAAGGAACCTTGTTTTTCCACTATTTTACAAACTCCCTCCTTTCTGAGATACTTACGAATCTTCATCATCGCTCCAAAACAGTCCATACCTTTTTCTTAGTGAAAAGAATGCCTCTTTCTCCGTATTAAAATTGACGTAGTTGTAAATATAACTTTCCCCAAACATAAATAAAAAATCTTTTAAATTATCTACAAAGGCACCGAAACCGAAAATCGTTATTTACTTTTGTGATAATTCGACACAGTCACTCCTCCACTCGTCACTTCTAAAAGACGTTTAGATCAGTAGAAACAAAGACCTGAAACACTAAAAAAAAAAAAAAAGTCATTTTAACAGAAAATACATTAGATTATGAACTTAAACGAAAGTTCGGGATCATTAACCACTTGCCACTCAAAGGTCTTAATACAACTCCCTGTTTCCTGTCCGTCTTTCTATAACGATTTGTCACACAAGTATCCAATATTGATTAATTTATACGACTAAAGTTGATGACTCATGACCTCTGTAGGTAACGTCCTTCTGTACATCCAGAAATTCTGGTTTTAAGATGAGATAGAGTAAAATAGAAGTCACTATGGTGGTAAGATTCTCTACGAGTGCGATTCTCAATAAATGAAAAAAACATACCGGTTCCTAGGTATTATTTTTTAGGCTCCTTAATTCCAATTTAGTGATAAAATGTCACTACGGGTAAGGGACCGTTAGGACCTACCTACTTCTAAGATGATTATGTTTACTAGAATTCGTCGACACACTATTGACGATCGTTGTCGGTCCTACTTTATGGAGGTAAAGGGTTTGATTGGGAACAACGGCTTAACTCGGAGAGTGTCAGCAAAGGACCCCAGGTATTACACCGCTCAAGTACACTTACAGAAAAGACTCTTTAGCCCCGTGTCTTTCCCCTAACGTGTAAGACTGTGAGAAGATTGAACCATTTTTGCTCGGTCTCGGACCAGTGTCAAGTTAAGTCAAGTCAGCGAGTCAGCACAGACTGAGAAACGCTGGGGCTCTTAGTGTCGTGCGGTCCGGAGGGACAGGTAGTGGTAGAGGACCTCAATTGAGTCTGAGTGTAGGTAGCTCAGGCACTACGGTAGGTCGGTAGAGTAGGAGCCAGCAGGGGAAGAGGAGGACGGGGGTTAGGGAGGGTCGTAGTCTCTGAAAAGGTTACTCAGTTGAGAAGCGTACTCCACCGGTTCCATGACCTCAAAGTCGAAATCGTAGTAAGGAAGGTTTCTTTAGGGTCCCAACTAGAAGTCTTACCTGACCAACCTAGAGGAACGTCAGGTTCCCTGAGAGTTCTCAGAAGAGGTTGTGGCGTCAAGTTTTTGTAGTTAAGAAGCCGCGAGTCGGAAGAAGTGTCAGGTTGAGAGTGTAGGTATGTACTGGTGTCCTTTTTGGTATCGGAACTGATCTGCCTGGAATCAGCCGTTTCATTACAGAGACGAAAACTTATATGATACATCCAACCAGTAGTGAAAAGAAGGTTCCTCATTCGCAGAAAATTAAAGTACCGACGTGAGTGGTAGACGTCACTAAAACCTCGGGGGTTTTTATTTCAGATTGTGACAAAGATGACAATACGGTAGATAAACGGTACTTTACTACCCTCGCCTACGGTACTAGAAGTAAAAGACTTACAACTCGAAATTCGGTTGAAAAAACAAGAGGAGAAAGTGAAATTAGTTCTCCGAAAAATCGAGGAGAAGTGAAAGACGGTATTCCCACCACAGTAGACGTATAGACTCCACTGACTATAAAGAGGACCGTTAGAACTAAGGTCGAACACAAAGAAGGTCAGGTCGTAAAGAGTACTACATGAGACGTATCTTCAATTTATTCGTCCCACTGTTATATGTCGGAACTGCATGAGGAAAAGGATAAACCTTGGTCAGACAACAAGGTACAGGTCAAGATTGACAACGAAGGACTGGACGTATGTCTAAGAGTTCTCCGTTCAATCCACCAGACTATAAGGGTAGAGAAAGTCTTAAAAGGTGTCAAATAACACTAGGTGTGTCAGTTTCCGAAACCGTATCAGTTATTTTGTCTTTAGCTACAAAAAGACCTTGAGAGAACGAAAAATGGACTAGGTCACCTACAACCGTTAAATTAGAGACCAAGGAGACGGAAAAGATTTTGGTCGAACTTGTAGTCCCTCAAGTGTCAAGTGTATAACGACTTCGGACCGGACCTCTTAAAACTCGTAATGAAATGATCGTACACTCTACTCACGTTAACACGCCATCAAACTCGTCAGAAACCGTAACGAAAAGAAACTCTAACCTTACTTTTGACTGGAAAAGGTCAGGACACCGGTGACTACTCAAAAGGTTTAAACGACCGTATGACTCACGTCGTGAAAGTGTCGTAGTAGAAAACCTAAACTTTGTCGAGGTGACCTTAAGGTATGTAGGTGATCGAAACAAGCATCACTACGAAACATTCCGGGTGAACTGAAGTATAAGGTTCTACAGACCGAGATCTACTCACTAGTGTAGTAGTACTAATAGACCCAGTACTTCTAGAAAAAACATATCAAGAAGGTACATAAGAACGATGGAGAAGAATTATAGAAGACAAAGACAATCCAGGTATGGTAAAGAAAGGAAATAGTTCGGATAGAAACGTACTTTATAAGGGAACCATAGAGGTTAAAAGAACTTCTCTAGAGATCAGAAAAGGTAAGACAACAAAAGATAAAGAAACGTAACTAACGACTTCAACCGAAAGAATAGAGAAGAACGATAAGAAACCTTGAGACGTAAGTTTGTGAATATAGAAAGGAAAAGAGGAAACGAAAAGCGGAGAGAAGAAAAGTGTCGATAAACATTCCGGAGGAGTCTCTCGGTAAAACGAAAAAACGTAAAGAAAAGGTACCCCTACCAGAACTAGGGACAGGGACCATGTTACAGTCCTTGCAGTAAGGTATCAAGTAGTCCGTGAGATAGACAGTCTAGACCCGGGAATTTAGATAAAGAGTGAAGGTGACATATTAGTATTCCCTAAACTAAAAGCAGTATGGAGTTACCAATCACCAAAAGGGATGAAAGAAGTTAAAGTCAGACTTAAACCATTATTCCTCAAGTACTAGACTCGGTGTCAGTAGAGGACCAGAACAAAAACAACTGACATATCTCGAAGAGGTAGAAACCGACGTTTGTCACCTGGCGTTTCTTGGTGTCCTTCTCGTGAACGAAATGAACTCGTTTCGTGGTAAAGGATCATAGACTTCCCCCTTAAAGTAGATTTTGAGGGAATGGTTGGGATGTCGTTTCCGATATTTTCAGTGATCAACACCGACCGAGTTATAGAAACAAATAGAAAATAATTGTAAAATGAAAGAAAGTAAATAAAACCTAACTAATTTGTCTTTTGTCTCGGTAGTCGAGGTCGGGACCTCGGACTGTCCCTTCATCGTTACCTATAAAGGCTGACCTACGTCGAAACAAGTCCCTGACCGGTTAGTTGTGTATAGATCCAATAGTCTTTCAAGACCACAGAAGGTTCTATTTTTAAGTATAGAGAGAACGTCCTGATTCACATAACCTCGGATGTATCCGATCTGAAAGACTACATATTAGTTCTGGGACGTCAAATGAAACGTCCCCAGAAGTTCACTCACCTGCCTACAGAGAAAAGGAGACGGTGAGGAGAGGTTACGATATGTGGGACGTCATGGATAAAACCGAGACGATAAAAAAAAAAAAAAAAACGAATTTAAAGGGTGTAGTTAAAGTTACCGAAGGATGACGTTCAATCTTATTTTAGTGTGGACTACAACGGAAGAGTCTAAGGGACACTCGACCAAGAGTGGAGAAGGAGGTTTAAATGTAAGTCGGGGAGTTTGAGTTAGGATGGACCTCTGTGTCCGAACGTATCAAAGAAGAAGAACTTTATATAAAGAGGGTTATAAAATTTTGGTGTTGAAGTTATAGTAGAGAAACCTTTGTTGAAGAGTAGAGGTAAGGAGGTTAGAT
This sequence comes from Capra ibex, assembly GCA_006410555.1. Classification (NCBI taxonomy): domain Eukaryota; kingdom Metazoa; phylum Chordata; class Mammalia; order Artiodactyla; family Bovidae; genus Capra; species Capra ibex. Next base: position 1,741,334 of record SJYO01050271.1, read on the forward strand.
TTGTTAAGTGTCGTAGTGTGTTGGACGGGATAAAGGAAAAGTCGTAGATAATCGTAGACAGTAAAAGTATAAATACATGAGTAAATGAATAAACAGAGAGAGTCGTTTCGTCTGACACTTTACGTTCTCTCGTCCTTGGAGACGATATTTACCGATATAGGAGTCATGACCTTTATAAAACACTGTATTTCAGTAGTGAGCCATCTCTAAATAACTTACTTCATCATTTACTTAGTAATGATAGTATTATAATCGTGTAGTCTCTGTCTTACTCACCCTTACTCACCAAAGTTTATCGGAGAAAAATGGAGATAGACACAATTTAAGACAGAAGGAAACGATAGTACAACAGAGGGTCGGGGATGATACAAGTCAAACGGAAAGTTTTTAGGTAAACGACTCGTAAAGATAGTAGGGAGAACCGATGGAGTCTTTCCTAAGTCCCGAAGGAGTAGATGTTCAATCTCAGTACAACCCAGTAGGGTAGAGGATCGCCGTCTTTTTCAAGATAAAATAAAGTATACGACTCACAAGTCATACTTCGAAATTAAGATAAATGACTTATGTACTTACACATTAATCTTACAAAAGTTTTTATAGTTGAAATAAATAATGGAAAGATACAGTATGTCTTTCGTCGGAACTATAGATAAACAACTTGTCTACTGACGTTTTAATCTTAGTCTCTTACAAAAGTTTGTACAGTTGAAATAATGGAAAGGTACAACACGTATTTCGTGGGTACTACAAGGTGTTCTTTCCGAATTCATTAGTCGAACCAAGAAAAAAATTAGAGGAACAAATTGAACCATTAATTATGGGAATCTCACGAATACCATCCGAGTCGACTCCAGAAACGTACCGTTTAGACGAAGTGTTGACGGTGTCTTACATCTTTCATATTTCTTTGGTAATGACGTGTAAACTGTTTCGACTTCGACTTAACGGGGGTAGTATATCACTCATTTACGACCCCCGTCCTAAACTTGGGTCAGTGTTTACCGTCTCGGAAGTCACAACTATGATGTCGTTCAAACTATATTTACGGTGGTCGTTAAAAAAAAAAGAAAAACGACGGGAACGTCTTAATTATATCAGTGGTTATGAAAGAAACTTTTTAGAATAATCCAATGAAGAGAAAAGTTTTTCGAGAGACTGAAGTACTTCTGGATTACTTTTTTATAGTCGAAGACAGTATTGGTAGTTCAGGAAAAGGTTTCGTATGAAGGTAAGACGGTTTACCCGTGGTACGAGGTCGATGAGTGTCCGAAAACGAACAAGGATTTATGTGGAAGTAAAGAGGAGAGAAACGAATAAGTAAAAACGATCCAAGATCAGTAGGGAGATTGTGGTCGAGTGTATAAGAAATAGTGGACGAGACTCCTCGACTAACCCAGAAGGAACTATATAGATAACGTAAACTGGAAATAATTTAGATAGTGTGAATGCTTAAGATACTCAACAAAAGAAACAGTGAGAATAGTCTGTTTAAAGAATCTAGTCTCAGACCAAGAAACATGGTCGAGGTCCCGAATCCTGTACGAAAACCTCGTACCGGATCACCGAGTCTGATATTTCTTAGACGGACGGTACACCCTCTGGACCCAAGTCAGGGACCTAACCCTTCCAGAGGACCTCTTCCCGTACTGTCATAAGAACGGACCTGTTAAGGTACCTGTCTCCTCGGACTGTTCGATGTATGTCAGGTACCCCAGTGTCTCAGTCTGTGTTGACTCGCTGAAAGTGAGTGATATCAGAATTATTGTTTGTTTTTCGTTCGTTTTTTTGGAATAACTTTTATTCTCTTACGTATGTGGTCTTGTCGATTGTACAATTTTTTTTTTTCGTGTCTCTCACGTTCAGGAAACCTTCTGACAAACCGGAGTAGATGACTTCGACTTATATGTCGTACTGAGACGTCAAGATGAGGACTCATATGTGGGATTTCTTTACCCACGAATACTAATAGTTTTTCTCAAAGAGTTCTTTCGAATAGTACCGGGTGTTAAACATTATCAGTTACTGACCTTTAGTGAGATTATGGATAATTATCATCTTATACAGTGATCACCATGTATGTGTGTTTCCTTACGATATATCGTTACTCATACTTGGTTGACCTTGAAAATATTGTACCCATTTACAATGTTTGTATCGTAACTTGATGTTATTACTATACGGTCTGTGATTTCTCACGTAATCATCGAGAGGTGAATATGTCAAATTTTTGGTCGTTTTACTTAGACACCTCAACCTTAGAACCCTTATAAATGGTAATCTCCTTCTTCATCACTGACCTTCCTCAATGGCCCANCCCCCCGCCATGAACAACAGAAAACAAGAATTGGACCCTTGACCAACGGTACACAGTAAAAGAATAAAAGAATAAATACATGAGTAAATGAATAAACAACAGACAGTTGTTTCGTCTGACACTTGAGGTTCTACCGTCCTTCGAAACGATATTTACCGATATAGGAGTCACGAACTTTATGAAAGACTGTGTTTCAGTAGTGAACCATTTCTAAATAACTTACTTCATCGTCTACTTAGTAATGATAGTATTATAATCGTGTAGTATCTGTCTTACTCACTGAAGTTTATCGGAGAAAAATGGAGATGGACACAATTTAAGACTGGAAAAACGGAGAGTACAACAGGGGTTGAGGGACGATAAGTGAAAAACTTTACTTAGTTCGACAGTATATAAAGACACAGGTAAATCATCAAGTTCTTTGTCATCTTTATCTCCTATATTCTCGTTTCCTTTTTCCTTCTTACTCCCTTACTCTCTCACTCTCCCTCTTTAAAGTACTTATTCACTTCAATTAAAAATTGAAACTTTCAATTGAAAATTGACTATTAAATGAAGTTGTGAAATAAGTCTTGGTGTTATTGACGTAGACTCAACCGTGGTTTTTTCAACTGACTCCTTAAAATTACTCAGAACAAAATATAGATTTTCATATAAGTTCACTTAAGAGGTACAAATATTTCAGGTTCCACCGTGGAGACTCATATATACACAGTAAGATTCGTAGGGACGTCGATGGTCCCTCATTTTCTCGTGGAGATTGTGGACTTTAGAGATGCAAAGTCGAACTTTGCATCAATAAATCGAACGGTCCCCCTAAGGACTAACAGTTAACACGAACTGTCTTCACCCACACTGGTCTCTATTTGTGAAGAGGGAAACGTCTACCACCGTCACCACCGCCGTGTGTGTGGAGGACGATTAACCGTCACTGACCTAAGGTTAGTGCTCGGGCACCGAGGGAGACTGTTGTGAGTGTGACGTCACCGACTTGAGTCTGGTAGAGTAACAATCATTCAGTGTTCCAGTATAAAGAAGGGGTACAGTATGTTCGACCTAAACTAGACACAAACGACCACTCCCTTCTGTGTACCACTATTCTACGTCGAAACAGTTTGTCTGTCATCAGGAGACGACTCTTTTTAATGAAAAAAAAGGGAAAAGGATTTTGTTCATTCACTCTAAAAATCTTTAATACGATCACAACTTAAAGTTTAGTCCATTTGACTGTTTCTCGGGACGACTTTCAGTCTCACAAAGTAAAACATGTAAGACCGTCGAGGAACTCTCGTCTTTCGTTCGGAGTCCGACAGGGACTACAACTATGACCTATACTTTTTTTTATAACACTTAAACCAAACTTTCGTCCCACACACATACACACACACACACAAACACACACACATGTACACTTTGGATACACATCAGTCGTGTGATCTTTGTTGAACTCCTGGGTCTTGGTGATTTCCTTAGTGTCCTGTATTCAGTCGTTCATTTTTATAAACTTACTGTAGGGGGTCGACGATTGGAAAAGATCTTTCCGTGTGTGGAAATGAAAATATCTGTCTATTTTCGTTAACACAGACTGGATATACGAACATTCTAACAGAAACCACACGTACACTCTGATACACAGAATACATTTAAGTTAGTAATCTGGAAGTAGATCCACTACTTTTACATAATTCACTACAAAATAATCGTCTTACGAGTCAGTAACTGGTCTGAGAAAGACGAAACTATTTTAACGGGGATTCCTTAAGTCTTAATAAACGTAAGGAAGTTTATTAAGACTATATTGATATGCTTTATTTTAGATAGAAAAGACACGAAGGTACTACGTAGTTCAGTTTTACAGGGACCCTTTATAAACGGGTATCAATTTGTGACCCGAAGGGTCCACCACGTCACCACTTTATAGTCGGACAGTTACGTCCTCTACGTTCTCTGACCCCAAACTGGGGACCCAATCCTTCTAGGGGACCTCTTCCTTTACTGTTAGGTGAGGTTATAAGAACGGACCTTTTACCTGTTCTTCTCCTCGGACCACCTGTCTCCTCGGACCACCCGATATCAGATATCCTAGCGTTTCCTAGTCTGTACTGACTCACTTACTTGTGTGTGTCAATTTATAATTACACGTATGAAAAGTCTAAGAAAGGACATCTAACCAACTTGTCGGTCCCTCTTTATGACTCTCCGAAAACTCTTCTCACTTAACGTTCCTCCTTCCCTCTTCCTCTAACAGTTCCTCTCCTTTTTGCACAATCGTCTCGATACGTAGTATACTCTTCTCAGTGTCTAAGGGAAATCGTGGACTCTTTCTGATGTCTGAGGAAGGTGTCTTTTTTTACAATGGACGTACAAATATTAATAGTTTACAACTACTGGTAGTATCAAACCAAGGCGGTCTTGGTATCAGTTCCGTTCCTAAACTCTCGTTCAATCAATAAACCTTTCTTGTTCTTTGATGACTCCAACTGTACCCCCTCTTGTCCGTCCGTTATTTTCTATATAATACTTCTATGAGAGGTGTTTCCGTTGACTACGAATTCGGGAGTCTTTTGAGACTTTTCGTCACGTCTTGTGTGTGGAGTTATAATAAGGTTATCCAGGGTTGTGAGTAGTCAGTAGCCAGTTCCGACGGGAACCATCTTACTCTTAGTGTCCGTCGCAAGTCCCGTTTCGCCAAGACCGTCGGGTCTCTGTCGGGAACTGTCAGTACGTCCTCAACCGATACTCTTTAATACTCGTACCAGTTTGTCAGTCCTCATACCATCCAACTCAAACGATGTCTATATAGAGTCCTGAGGATATGAAAACGAGAAGACTTCTGGTAGGACTTGGTCAGAGAATTTCCTAAGACTAACACCCTTTTCCCTGTGGACGTCCACCCTACCGGTCAAACTTTACTGAAGGAGATAATTATAGAAACTCTTTCCATTCAACATACGGGTTGTCATAAAAACTGAACATGTTAATAAGGTCTTCCTTCCCTAAGTCTCTCAATCATCTGTCGAAGTCTTTCTAACACTCCTCAGGACTCCTGAGAGATTTGAGGAACTGAGTGATACAGAGTCTCCCACGGAGTACACTGGAGACAAATACTCTCTCAGAGGTACATCCTCTACCATATTGTTACCCAAAATAGTAGGGTCCCTTGTTCTCATGGGTCCGGATCCTTCGGTACTCAACTCTTTGAAGTTTCGGGGACATACTGTGAGAAGGACAAACATTAGAGGAAATGGGGTTCGTTATTTAACTCAGTTGTCCCGTTAAGATAGTGTCTGGAATCCTTTGACTCAGACCTTGTAATTCAACTACATGGTCTTAGTGGGACACTCAGTGACAGTGTCACCCTTAATCCACGAACTTGTAGATTTAAGGTCTCGAAAGAAGTCGAGGGACCCGGAGTGGTCGACGAGGACTTTTACCTACAATTATTATCCGGACCAGGAAGGTATTCGGTCTTACTGAATAAGTGTAGGACCCCTGCCTCATTAGGTCCCTCCACTCAATTGAGAAACTCCGATGTAAGGTACTGTCTCCGGTTGAGTTGTCGGGACCTTTCACCATTGTCACGAACGTACAAGGACGCGAGTGACCTGACCCTAGAACTCATCAGACTAGGTAAAAGATGAGTACAATAACCGTACAAAGAAGGTTATTACAAAACCGTAATTGCCTTTTTCAGTCCTTGTGTCAACTCGAGAACTTTACAAAGTTACTCACTTCTTTACCTTCTAAAGTCACAGAATATTGAAAAATATGTAAACATGTGAGTCACATGTTGGGTCTTTAAGGTGAAGACCTATAAATAGGTTCTCTTTACTTTTGGCTCCAAGTATGGTTTTTTTTGATATATGTTGATAAATATCATCGAAATGAGTATTAACGATTTTAGATTTTGATTAGTTGACCACTTACTTAATGACCATATGGTACTATATGACACCATGTAGGTGAGATTTTCTGTGATGAGTCTTATTTTTTTATTTATTTTTTGGGACTTGATGATAGTACACGTTATCGCACCCACTTAGAGGTTATGCAATACAATACACTTACTTTGGTCTGTGTTATTTGATATATAACGTATTAAGGTAACTATACTGTGACATCTTTTTAGTTTCTATATTTCAGTCTTTTAAAGTTATCCATCAGAGGTCCTGGACTCTTAATCACCTTTTCAAATAATGTTTCCTCGTTACATTCTCTTAAAAACCCACTCCTTTGACAAGATATAGAACTAAAATCACTACCAGTGTACTGATATACGTAAACAGTTTTAAGAATCTTAATAAATGATTTTTCCCATGGATTTATTAAGGAGTCAATTGAGTTGTAAGGGACGAGGGTGTATTATTCCTTTTTTTTTCACTGTATAGGTACGTTTCAGTGTTTCGACCATCACTGTGTCCTCCCTTGACCTTTTTCTCTTTACAGTATTCTGATGCATCTTGTGTCTATTATCACATCATTATATAGTCTCTGCTTTGTCACTTGTCGTCCTCACTCGGGTCCTCGGGTCTTTGGAACCCGAACTGGGCAAGACCGTTGATAATTTGTAATAATATAAAAGAGTTTTCACCTCAGAGAGAGAGTGTGTAGTGTGTGAGTGTGTCTCTCATTGTTCGAAACGTTTCACGTTTGTAAAAGTGACGACGGGTTCCAGTCCGACTCCTACTTCGGACTTCGGAGCTTAAACAGGTCGACAGTAGAGGGTCCGAGTCAGTTATGACACTTACAGGTCGAGATAGGGCTTGTATGGATGTTTATGTAGATGAACCTTTTATGACCGTGTATTTAAATCTCTCCAAATTTCACCCTTACTTATGGAGTTGGATGCCCCACCTTTTTTGGACCCGGGACGAGGAACACCCGTTGGGTTGGACAAACTTGACGATTTTTGTGAGTCCCGTTTTGTTCCTCTCGACTTTTTTTATTCGAAAATTCTTTTGTCAAGAGAGTTATAAGGATTCAAATTACCGAGTTATAAATCGTACGCAAAGTATTAAGTCGAAAAAAACCCACCTCCATCCATCCCCTTTACCCTTATATCATTTCGCAAAAGTTTTGTGAACGATAAAGATTCCGAAGAAAAAAATACATGGTATTACGTGCGTCGGAAGGGTCCGTACCCCAGCCCTACAAAGGAACGGTACCTTAACTTGTGATTACTCCTTTTCACCCTTTGACCCAATCCGATGATACCTTTTACACTTCTCGGGACCGTTTGTAGTCGGGCCCCTGACTACTACCAAGGTCCCAATAACCTTCTTGAGGTAAAGGAAAGGGGAGAAAGGAAGTTCATTGAGAGTCCTAGGGACTCGACACTTCGAGGTTACTTAATAGTTACCCGGGGCGTGAGTTCTTCGAATACCAACATATCCTGACTGTCCGTCTAGTTATTTGTTCATTTGGTTACTAGTGTTGTTTTACTCTACTCTCGATGGTGATTCCCCGTCTCTCCGGTCCATCGACCGATATCACCCCGACGCACGCATACACGATTCAGTGGACAGGACAATAGAAACCGAGAAAATGAAAGATCGACACACGGAAACCTGTTCGTTGAATTGGAGAGACTTGAAGTTTAAAAAGTAGACAGTTTACCTCTATCGTGGTGGGTTTTTACAGAAACTCCTAATTTACTCCATAAGTACGTTTCTTGAAACTTGTCACGTCCGTGCATCATTCACCAGTATTCACAATCGGTACTGACACTAAAGTACCTTTCCCTCCTCCGACCCACCTCCGAAGTTTCGTCGTCCCTACAAATTCGACTCAGAAGTCCTTTTATATTCATGTTCGGTGCATCTGTCACGGTCGAATATACCGATCCTCCTACAAAATTTGTCCTTTTCCTATCCTTTTTTAAAACCCATCTCTTCTCGGACTATACAAGTCCAATTCCGGTCTCATTCTGGAAACCCCCTGGATGTCCCACTCCCTGGTTCAGGAAGGGTTCGGGTGACACTATAGGTGGTCACAATTTGGTATTTCATACTCGATTTAAAGACTAACTGGAAATTGTCGAAATAAAACTTTACAGTATGGAGTTGAAAGAAGTTTTCTAACAACGAAAACAACAACAACGGTTCTAAAGACTTGAAGAGACATCCCAGTAAGTCCCTGGATACCTGTCTCACCACCGTCAAATCTTCTACTTCTGACTTTACACCCGTCTTCGTTTTAATCAACGGAATTAAAACTCGGTTTGGAGACGACCTAAAACTATAGATCTTAAAGGTGAAATCAAAAGTGGGACCCAAACAGATGATTCAGTCTGTCTGTCTGTCTGTCTGTTTTTGTGTATGTAAGTGTTTTGTTCCCACTTCAGTCTGAGTACCCTCGCACCGGTGGATTTCGAAATTCCTGATCTATCTTCGACGGTCGTTCGACGAAAGACACACTAAACCACACTGATGACAATGATAAGTAAAAACGTACTTTGATATAAACCATAATATGATAGTACACATTATTAAGAAATAACTTGTTTAAACCTAAAAAAATACCCTAATACTAAATTAGTCACACATAAAAAGTTCTCGGTCCTCGCAACAAAACCAGGGGGTTCTTGAAATAGGTTTCGGGTGAGGTCTGTGTCTAAATAAAAGGATAGGATGTTGAGAAAATCTTTAAGTACCTCTAAAATAGTAGACTTGAACCCGAACGAAACACAATTAATAACACTCATAATTATTGAACGAAAGAGTAAAAGTAGCAGTACCCATTTATAAATAAATCATAGATGATGTATATTTTAAATCATAAGATATACATCATCTACGTAAATACGTGACATGAGTTAAAGTTTTTGAAAATTAAGTCCTTTTGTGTCTTTTATTGTATTATTTGTGGGTATATCGATCTAAGATCTTAATTATTTACAATTGTAAAATAGTATAAAAGAGTTCTATTTATTACTTACTTAGTTTTCTTACATTACTTATTTGTAACTACCGTCACGATTTGATAAAGTGAAGAAAACAAAAATATCCCCCATTCACTAACAAATTCAAAAGTTCCCTTCCTAAGGTGTGAATGTACATAAGGTCTTTATACATTTTCAAGTACACAAAGAGACCTTGTAAGATCCGTCCAATTAGAAAATCCGGAGCTAAGAAGTACACATTTTACCCTTACTTTCAATGTCGGGAGATATCCCAACAATGCCCCGAATTGACCCGATTGCACACGAACTACTGATCGTTTACGATTCTTTCACAGTCAATGACAATGAAAAGAAATAAAACGAAACAAAAATTGTTTGTACGAAGGAGTACCCAAGTGTCAGGTCTCGTCTTTGTTTGTTTAGAAATGTTGTATTACTATTCACGACGTTATCTTCAATCACGTTTCTTTACCTCTATTCTCTCATTTGTCCCTCGGTTTCCTCCGAAGTGTCTCGTCTCGACTTGAAACTAGGTAAAGGACCTCTTCCTTAAACAAAGTAGTTCCCTTCTTTCCTCTTCAACAGTGTCCGTCTCTAGACATGTTTTCTACTGACGTGTCTCTATAAGACCACCACTTCCAGGTACCCCAGACGACGTACCACCCATCTCCCCTTCTCAACACCCATTCCTTCCAACCGCCGTACATACCAAAAAACGTTTGTGACCTCTTGGTTTCTCATATGTAGAGGTACGCAGACACCTATAGACTCAGACGAAGAAGGACCCTTTAAGGTAAGATAAGGTTTCAACTTGTTATACTGTGACAAATACTTTTCTGAACATTTATTGTGGGGAGGGAGTAACGTACGAGTAAGGATATTACATCCATTACGTGACTATACGGAGGTCCACTCTCTAGAAGTTGAACCAGTCCGATGATATCAACACTACGACAGTAGTAACTGTTGGTCCAGGTAGCCCCGTAGTCGGTACTTTAATCCCGAGGGGCTCGAGGTCACCAGTACAATATGTACGTCACGACGAAAAATGTGTAGGTAGTGGGACAACCTGACTCTCTCTTCCAAGTCTCTGAGACTTGAGTCCGTCTTGACACGACGTCAGGACAGACGGGACGACGAAAAAAACTAAGGATATCGGACGGAGAGAAGTCCTCTTCCTTTACCGTGGGATGAGGTTATGAGAACGGGCCTTTTAGGGTACCTGCCTTCTCGGACCATCCGACGTCAGGTACCCCTGTGCTGACTCGCTGAAGTGAAGGACGTAAAGTGAGTGAAATATGAAGTAGTGACCTCTTCCTTTACCGTTGGGTGAGGTCACAAGAACGGACCTCTTAGGGTACCGTCCGGTACTAGGTACCCCAGTGTCTCTCAGTCTGTACTGACTTCACGGATTCGTGTGTGCGGAGAGAAAAAAAGACGGGACGAGAACGTAGTGTCCCGATTGGACATGATCAACATATACTGAAACTGGTTCCTGGAGTTGAAGAACCTCAGTGTCCCAGAAGTGTACGTTTTAGTCCTGTTATTACGAGAGATTAAGAATTCCGACAAACCTCCTTTACCACTCGAGTAGACAAAACTATATTATATAAATTTCGAAGGTCGTACCACGGGTTATGTGTCTCCGGGAATTATTTATAATCGATGACAACAGTAATGTCGGTGTTGACTTTCACGTTAGTAATAATTATAAGTTGTCTCAACACCCTACAGTCTACACCTTTCATGGACCCTGTCTCGGTTCCTGTTGGAGTAGTAAAGTATAAACTCCTTTGACTCCGGGTCTTACGAAAGGGTTTAAGTGTGTCGATTAATCACTCTCTCGATTCCTATCAACTTTCTTCCGTTCGACACAAAGGTAGTTAAGATAAATTGAAGAAATTACTTCCACAACTACGGAAGCCACTGCAGCGGGTGAACAAAATCTTTACTCAATGTATTCGGACTGAGGGAGGTGATTGTAAAATAAACGAAGGAGACTCTTCTCGTAGTACGACAGGGTTTTATTCGTTCTTAAGTTCTCTTTTGGGGACAAAGTGTCGAGGGCGGGGACGACGACTGAGTAAATGAGGACCCAGAGACTCGAGAACGTGTAGGTAGTGATAAGAGGTCCGGGAGTGTCCGAGTCCTCGTCGACGTCGAGTCGTCAAGGTGGGGGAGGGGGTTCGGGGGACGTGGTGTCCCTCTGGTGAAAGTCCTAGAGGAGAGACGTCTCTCACACCATGGGTCCATTACCAGTGTAAGTAATCAAGGGCGGACAGACAAGAAATCTTGGGTACAGTCCGTTAGGACCATCTCTATCTGGGGTTCGTCTATGCGGAAAATGGGTGTGTGAAAACCTTGTTGATCTATTTTTCACCTGTACTTGTGGTCGTAGCAGAATGACCGTAAGTCTAAAAAGGCCCAAAATTTGTCTATCGTTTATTAGTACGTGAAGTCAAAGACTATAGGTGAGGGGTCCGTTCGTCTCTTAAGGAAAAGGTTTCAGTTTTGTATTTACGAAATAATAAAAAAAAGAAAAGGGTTTGTTATTATTTGAAATTTAACGGAAGAAGGGGAGAGAGTTTTACAAGAGACACGGGTCAGACGACCACGACTCGACTGTACTGGACTAGAATTGACGTGTCTTTCGGACACAAACGTTCTACTGGTTCATTCTCCAACTAAGTGCCCTTTTTTATAATCAGTTTGGTAAACAAAGTGACTTGATTGCTTAGTCAAGACAGTCCATTTCATCCCCTCATCCATCGGGTCTCTCCGTCTCGACGTACAGGACCCTGTTTAGGGAGACGACAAAGTTCTTCCAACCCGAGAGTGCCACTAGTACGTCCTTAACGTAAGAGAGAGTTGTCGAACAAGACGTGGTAAAGGTCGGTAAACTGGGTGAAGAGTCCGATGGAAGTCGGGTCGGTGTTCGTAAAAAAAAAAAGAAAAACGAATAGTGTGGACTTATAGTCTTTCTTTTTCGATTTCCGACTTGAAAGAGAACAAAGAAAAGAATAAACAATGTACACTAGAAAATTTTATTTTATTGAGGGGTGGTGGTGAAACGGTTTTCCATCCCCCTGTGAACGATATCACACATTTCCTGTCCCCACTCCCTTTATAATTTTTCGGTCACTTTCTTATAGTTCTTTTGATCACAAAGTTTTCTTTTAAAGTTTTCATCTCCTTCCGTTGATGGTGTCCATTGTGGATGATGCGTAGTACGTCAAGGTGTATGAATTAGACAAGTCATTAGGACACTTCAGACGTCATGGTCTCTGGTACACGACAACACGTCCAAAAAGTGACGTGTTCCCTGTGACAACCTTGGGTCGGACACAAAACAAGTATTGTGACTTCCTCCCCCGTAGGAATAAATTAAACGTGTTTTCGTAATATAATCAAACAAAAGGTGTTTTCGTCCGGAATTCATTCTTAAACCTACGTCCGTCAAATAACACTCAATCAAAGTCCTTCTTATACCCCTTCACTCCACTCTTCCCCTTCCTTCCTTCCAGTTCCTTCCCATTCTCACACTCTCCAATGGGAATACTTGTTTACTCCAATTAGGGTAGCACCCGAGCGACTCTTCGACACTTAGTACGAAGCCTTGACAGGACTAACCCCGTTCCTTGGACTCGATAAAGAAGTCGTTGAAAGGAGGGAATATTCCATTCCCGACGTGGACCCCGGAATTATGGAACTTGTGGTCTCCTCGTGTCAGCCCTCGGTCTCTGGTCGGAGTCCGTCTTTCCGTGTGTCCTCCGTAGACATACAAATTCTTAATAGATGTCCACTAGAGTCCACCTGGTGTCTCACTGTCGGACCTACCGGTCTCAGGAATCTCTTCGTCCAAGAGACATGGTTTACACAAAACCAAGTAACCCGTAGACAGAAAGTTGATCAGGAGAATCTCATTTATTTTCCTAGAATTTTCACAGTTAACACGACGGAAACTTTCCTCCTATTTATCGTTCTCTAATTAGAGTCTCTAACCCGTAGACTGGTATAAGGTCTATGTCCCAGTAGTAAAATATAGTGGATGTATTTAAGAGTCATTACTTGTTAAGAAAAATTTTATACTTATGTGATTCGAAATTACGTAGATTTTCAGAACAGTCACAAAAAGTAGGGATACTTAAACAGGTTACACTTTACCCAACCAACGGATCTCCAGTTTGTTTCTGTTCGTACAGGTCTCGAGGACCGTTTGGATTCCACATAGCCACGGGACAAAAAGGATAGTATTTTTACTTAGTGTTCAGGTGTGTTCCTAGTAGGATTTCGGGATCTGTCGGTCTTTGCCCCGTGTCTAAAACCCAGACCACTACCGACGCATGCATACGTAGACCTAGGAAGGCGGTAAGTTAGTGGTCGCGGCACACTTGACGGTCGGGATGCCTGGTGTACTTTGGGGTACGGGACGTCATTTGGAATTTCGAGACCGACCCACGGGGACCGTCCTAGAGGGTCGGTACGGCATCGGCGTCGATGGTGAGACGTTTTAGTCCCTAAGAGACAGAGTGGTCAACACAAAGGACCCTACGGTTTACCACCGAATCTTTGAGGTGTGACACCACGACAAATCACAAAGACACGGGATTCGTAAAATATAAGTCTCCCTTTTCTTCTATCCTCTATTTAGTTGAGGTTGAAGTTGTTCCGTAAGCATACGGGACCCCTTATGAGACGTAACAGACCCCTTTCCGATTTCTACAATTCATAAACTTACCGTCACAGAATGCCAATACAACTTACAGGTCAAAATCAAAATTTCGGTTCGGGTTACAGAAACAAAACAGGTCAAACTGTTTTGGTTCCGGTCCATTGACTCACCGTGCAAGTTCAGGTGCGTCTGAGATTAGAGAGACAAGGGGCCCCAGAAAAAAGATAAGAGATACGACACAAAAGAAAGACGGGACGGTCGTCTTGAGAGAGACGTTCGAGTCCTTTCAATACCTACTCGGTCACTAAGAGACACAGGAGAGTCTACGTAGGAGACGAGAAGGAATGGACCGAGACACAGGTCCTTCAACTCTGGAGAAGTAAACGGGGGAACGTAGGTCGTCTACGGTCTCTTTCCAACCCCCTAAATAGAGGTGACGGAAATCCAGTTCAGTACCAAAAGGGCCACCGACACGAGAGCCCTTGCCGACTCTGGGACCAGTTCACCGAAACGAGGGTACCGGTGTCGGGAATGACCCAAGGGTGGTTTAACGAAGGAGGGTAGACGAGACTTAGACCCCAATCTTTTCGGAGGGTACAACGACGGGAATTTCCAAGTACGAGACGAGGAAAGAGGACAGGTGTGAGACATGTTTGAGAAAAGTCAATTGGGTAACCTCCCCGGTCTCTTAAGTACGGTCCGGTCTCTTATATGGACCCCTTCCAAAACGAGAAACTCTTTACCTCTATTTTGGCAGATGAACCAAAACCACTCCCAGTTTATTCCAGTGTATACATTTGTGAGATACAGACCAGGTCTACTCGTGAAAACTTTCGTCGGTAATACTACCCTAAAACCGAGTGGGTGACGAATGTGGAATTGATAAAAAGTATAACTGTCTATCGTCTTCGTGAAAGTTGGTCGGAGGAAATAGAGAGCCCAGTCGACTTTACTATAGAGTACCGTCCCAGAAGATAAGACGTAAAACTTCCGTCACTTCAACGTTAGACTACGGAAGTAGATCTACGGGGTGTCACTCTGGTGTGAGACCGAAATGCGGAGACCATCGACGAGTGGAACTAGATGTTTCCTACGAAGAAAACGGAAAATGAACTTTCGGTCTGGTCTCACTGAGTGACCCTCGGAGTACGTTGTTTCTTCCCTTTGAGCAAGAGTTGGTCATCCCACAGGGGTCGGTACGAGGTGAATCTCAAGACTCGTGTCCTCGGTCCTGGTTCACAACCTCTTTTCTGTCCAACTTTTTCAGGTGAGGACCCGGACGGGTGTCGGGGGTAGACCGGTGAGACGGGAGATCGGGAAAGGAGAGTGGACGGGGGAGGGACTTTCTGACTCCCGTCGTGGAGACACAAGTAGGGTACGACAAAATTACGGTCAGTCATCTTAAGGTGAACTTATACACCTACGGATGTCGTCCGACCACAATAGAATCTATGTCCTTTCAGTTAGTTCTGTAACAAAAGGTGGACACGCTTGTTTACGATAATCTCATAGATAGTTACTGGACTAATTCTATTTTGAAGGTTTGGTGGATGAATAGTCTCTCCCGGGAAGATGAACCAAGACTGATACGAAGTAATCACCAACTTTCACACCTAAAACTTCGGGTAGACGGAACACAAGTTTTAAGTCGAGAAGGTGTATGAACCAAACATTAAGGTGTATGAACTAAATGAGGAGGAAATCCTCATTAAATTGGAGAGACAGGATACACATGATCACCGGTGACCTCTTTGACGTATTGAGAAGGGTTGAGATGTAAGGGGATGTAGTCCAACCATGAAATTCACTTCTAAATCGGGTGTCTTTCACCGTTTACAATGTGGACCCCGGAACAACGGAGCTTTCAGTCAACAATTGTAATGGTCGTCCGATGACGATGAAAAGGAGATAAAACGGAGATTTTATCGTGACTTGTCGTGGATACCGTAACCCAACGGTAATTTTAATTTACGACGACTACTACATACACAGTACACGACAAATGATTTTTATAGACTAGACGACAACACTAATAACGTCATCAGTCACCTTAAAGAAGAACCATAAGAAAACCCATTACTACATCGTTGGTCGATAAGATCTTTACTGTCCGACACGACGGGTCATCCCTTCTACAGGGAAGGTTTAGGGATAGATCTGAGGAGATTTTGAGTCAAAGGATTTCGTTTCGTTTTGAGTTTTCGTTGAGAAACAAGTCCCTACTGAGTCGAAGGAAAGTCCCTCCATGTCGAGACGAAGGGTCCTTAGTTGTCACTAATCCCTATCTTCCTTACTGGAAGAACTAGACCTCACTAAAAGTCCGACGGTCTCTTCCTTTCGTCAACCTCTAATTCACGACTGGGCGTTTTTGGTAGTCGTGTCCACACGTTGGTAAAGTGAGAACTCTTCGACCTCAACTCAAAGATCCTAACGAACCCTCCCTAGTCTTGTATGACGTCCCATTATCCTTCCTGTACCCCACTGTTTTTCCAAGGACGGTTCAATGATTCCCTGTGTACTATCGAGTTGACCCTTACCTCTCAGTCCAAATTATAACAAGGACAAGGTGTGAATTATTAACTCCAGTTACCAAATAGTTCAGCAGTGACTCCCGGTGTCCCTCCGGTCCGACGATTCACGTCTCTTCCTCGTCACTTCCGGCTCTGATGTCCTTTATGTCTCAAATCTCGTGAGTGAGAGTGGACGACTACCACAACCCTCCGTAAGTTTTCTGTGAACCGAGAACTGAAAAGTGACACGGTTTCACTGGCAACATTGAAATTCAGGACTTCTGGGAAACCTTTACACACGAAGGGTAGCTCTATACCGTTTCCACCAATTTGCTGTTTATAGGATTGTTATGTCTACGAAAGTTGACTAATCAATCGTAGATTCCAGGGTATAGACCTTCGTCCTAGATCTTTGTCGTGTGATCTACCAGTATAGAGAAATCTACTTTACTCCAGTACTACTTTTTACCTTTTTCCGATCTAACTTTCCTACGAAAACCAGGTTTCACGTCGGGATCCTCCCCGGGATCCCTTGGTCGCTCATACACAAGAGAACCCTTGTCCCACGACCCACGTCCCTCCTGTTTTTTCCGTCCTCCGACCGAGTGTCTGTTCTCTCCCCGAATTCTAGCCCCCCACCCCCTTCGGGTGTCCTTCGTGTTCCCTGTGTCGACGTACGACCGGGAAAAAGGGCACTAGCGACTACCCAATCTTTAGAGTTGTCCTTTCTTTGAAGACTATCGGTTTCCCCAGTTTTACCCTTCCCGTGAGTCTCCCGTCGTTGGTATTGTTGAGATGTCGGATTAGCCGTCATCTCACATAAAAACCGGGTACCTAGAGGACTCATCTTTCTTTAGTCCTTTCCCTTCGGTTCGTAAATTAGGGTGTATCTAGTACCCGCTTAGTGTGGAATAAATCACGAACCTTCACTCTTGAACAGTTTCGAAAAGCAGTCGGAACTTTGACGTCCGTAATCATCTATCTACCGGACTCGGGTCTCCTTCGTGTAGGTAGTGGACCGTGACGGAACTTACGAACATCGAGAATTCTGAGGTCTTGTCCTCGATCAATTCGTCTCTCCGACCATTGTCACGAGATTGAACTCGGTTTAGAAGAGTTAGAGAGGGAGAGGAGAGTCAGAGAGAGAAAGAGAGGGAACAGAACTCCCCGTAAACAGACGGTAATCTCACCTCCAAAACTTAGAAAGTCTTTAGTGTGATCTACGTCCTCTCTTACATATAACTTGTGTGCCTTACGGTCCGTGTACGGAACACGAATCTCACATCACCACTTCCCGGTCCGGACCTTGTCACGGAGGGGAACGCTACTGAAAGACAGACCGAAAGAGTCATCTGAAGTCTTGACCAGTAGTTGAAGGACTCGAGTAGAGGAAGACAGAAAAAGAAACTTGTAACCCTTCGTTTCATTTAATTTTAGGTTCCATGACCCGGATCCTCAAAGAAAAGATTCGTAAACTTGAAATAAAAGCTGGAGATTTAAACCGGACGGTGGGTGAGGCATCACTTAGTTGTGGGTTCTTTATATTAAAAGAGTAGACATATTACTACTTTCGAATACCAAATACGGGTCACTCTAGTACACTTGTCAGTTACTTTGTTCCGCACATTTCATTAATTTGTCACGAACCGTGGTGAATCATTCGTGAGTAATTTACAATTGATAATGATAACACCAACTATAATAAATTTTGACTAGTTTTAACATAACCCTTGACCAGGTACCTGACACATAATTGCCAGTCTCCGATTCAACTATACGTAGAACGACTTAAAGATTTCTTTCCACTTAGAAAGATCTATCTGATTAAGGAGTATCAAGGTAAGTATGAATTCTGATCTAAAGACTGTTTGAATTCACTTCTAAACCAAAAATCAAAATAATGTCTAGATGGTGTGAACGGATCAAGTGTTTCCCCTTGCACCACGTCAATAAAAGAAACTCTCTTTCTTCGTTATTCACTCTTACATGTGTACTTATTTACTTAAATAAAGACATTCGTTGTAAAAGAGACCCAGAATATTACTACAAGAAAACGAGAATTTTACACCGTTCTAAACATAATAAACCAAACTCTTAAAAGTCCACAAAAAGGAAAAATTTCACGTGGAAGGTTCCTTTGTTTAGAAGGATAACTGTAACTTTTACTCAGTATTTTCTTTACAACGACGAAAGGAAAACTCCCTAAAAAAAAAATGGAAAAAAAAAAGGTAATTTAAAATCTTTGTCCTTTTATACCTGAATGCCATAGGTGTCCCTATACTATTTTACCTTTAAACACAGGGAACAAACAGGTAATGATATTTGGTATTCCTTTGAGTGTTTAGTGAGTCTGAAAGGTCTTTCCAACTGACAGTTTATCGGAGGACGAGGGAAATAAAAAGATTTTGTTTTACTCATAATTTCAAAGTCTTTTCGTTCTAATTATTTTTCGACGACTAGTTTCCGGGTTTAACGTGTTCAAGGTAATAAAAAATAACATCTTTGGGATCTCTCACCTAACCCTCAACCACTAGATCCACGTGTTTAAGACGGACGTGGACGGTTTCTCCGGTCATACGACCGGTAACTACCTTTTAAGGAGGAGAGGAAAAGAAGTTCGTACCGATATAGACACGTTTTCGTTTAATTATTAACCCGTATCCATTATTATAGACTCAATTTCTTTAAAAAGTTCGGCAATCTTTTAATCCCCAGAACGACTCTTGTGATGTATCCATGGTTAAACTTCACTTTTACAATCAACGAGTCAGTATAAACTGAGAAAGACTCGAGTCTCTGACATCGGGTGTCCGAAGAGACAGGAACCTTGAGGGATCCGTTCTTATAACCTCACCCATCGGTAAGGGAAGAAGTCCCCTAGAAGGGTTAGGTCCCCGACTTGGACCTAGAGGACGTAACGTCTGTCGAAGAACTGATAGACTCGGTGATCCCTTCGGAGAATATAATTATAGATAGACTCAATTTCTATAAATAATTTGAACATCCTTTAATCCCAGAACGGGTTGTAACGACTCTTGTGATGTATCCCTGATTAAAAATCTTAATTAGTCGAAAAAGAAGTCAGAAATCGTATCTTTCCCGTATAGATTTGGAAACCTACATAAAACTGTTTTAGTTTTGAGAGGACATAGGAGTCGGACTACAAGTTATCTCTCCCTGTGTCGTCTGTGGACACTCGATCTTCCTGAGGTAGTCGTTGTGTCCACAGGTTCATAAAAAATTGCTTGGATTAATCCTACGAGTCTGTAGTACTAAAAAAACCCGAGGTTTTAGTGACGTCTACCACTAACGTCGGTACTTTAATTTTCTACGAATGAGGAACCTTCTTTTCACTACTGGTTGGATCTATCATATAAGTTTTCGTCTCTGTAATGAAACGGTTGATTCCAGGTAGATCAGTTCCGATACCAAAAAGGACACCAGTACATACCTACACTCTCAACCTGACACTTCTTCCCACTCACGACTTCTTAACTACGAAAACTTGACACCACAACCTCTTCTGAGAACTCTCAGGGAACCTGACGTTCCTCTAGGTTGGTCAGGTAAGACTTCCTCTAGTCGGGACCCTAAAGAAACCTTCCTTACTACGATTTCGACTTCGAGGTCATGAAACCGGTGGAGTGCGTTTCTCAACTGAGTAACCTTTTCTGAGACTACAACCCACCCTAACCTCCGTCCTCCTCTTCCCCTGTTGGCTCCTACTCTACCGACCTACCGTAGTGACTGAGCTACCTGTGCTCAGACTCACTTGAGGCCCTCTACCACTACCTGTACCTCCGGACCGCACGACGCTAAGCACACGACCCCAGCGTTTCTCAGCCTGTGTTGACTCGCTGACTTGACTTGACTTGACTCTGTTGTCCTAGTTCTACGGGTGGAAGTTAATTTCAGGACATCAAACTCCTTCACTTTATTAAACTGGAGGGACGGGTAGATGAAGGAGGAGACTTTTGTTTCTCTGTCTTGAAATAGACCAATAAAAGTCAAGTCCCTTCCTCTCTCCAGTTTAAGTGACATGTAACAGTTTCCTAAGGAAAGGAAGAGACACTCTATGGATCCAAAATCAAAAATTAAATAAAAATTAAAATGAAAAGAGAGGTGAAGAAGGACTAAAGATGAAGGAGGAGGAAGAAAGGGTAACAAAAGAAGAAACGTCGACTTATATAGTTTCTGTTCCCTTTTATGTAGAGTACAGGATTAAGACAAACGTTCACAATAGGGGTTTTACTGGAGTAAGATCTTTCCAATAATCCTACGACACAAGGGAGACCCAAAGATAAAAATAACAAAAGAGAGACTTTATATAAAAATATAAACAACGAAACCGACATTAAAGAAAATGATAGGGTCTACTCCACTCTTTATTATGATTATGTACAATACATCGACCTGTAATTGTTTTCTTTTGTGGACTAAAAGGGATCTGTATAACGAGGTCGGCGTAACGTCACACCGATAAAACTAATGAAGTACACTGATAATTAGTTCACGGATTTCCTTTATCTATTTGGAACTCTGTTTTAAGTCGAATCGTTTATAGATACGTAGTAGAAGGTACACGGAACGAGACCTCGCGACACATATCTCCCAGATTTCAACTCACACAGTCTCGGATGCTACCTCCTCCGTCCTTCTCGAATCACTCTTGAACGAGTACCCGTTCAAACGAAATAATAGAATTCTTTCGAGGTTTCACGAACCTTCTAATTTCGTTCCTTCTCTAATGCAAACACACACCTCCACTACATAAACCGCTTCAGAGACCCCAAACGGTCCCACTTCAGAAAGGTATGAGAACTCACGGGTCCATAACGTAAGTTCGGAAGGAGAGAACCAGTACCCACAACGCCTTCTGAAAATACGGTCCTTTGGAACTAGGGTGACCACGAAACCCTTCTGTTTAGACCGTCTTCACAAGTCCCATCAAACACACACCCCCTGTTGTCCCCCGACGGACCTTCCTCCGAAGAGACACAGGACGACGACCAACATTCCGAAGAAACGGTTAGGGGTGAGGTACGCCAACCTCGTCGAGTGTCGATATTTTTACACAACTGGGTTCTCCAAATTATAATTGGTTTCAATATCAGTTTCAGTTAAACCTCCTAAGTTCTTTTTTAGACTACGATTATCTCTTTATCTTCAGTTATAAACATTATACTCAGTGTCCGAGTTTTATCTTTTCATTTTGTGTAACGGCGATGTCGAGGGTCTCCCGACACCCAATGTGTCACGTCGTCTAGACACTTGGTCCGAACTGGTGGGAAATCCCAATAAAATTTTAAAGGAGACCGGGGAAGGAGATTAAGGATTTAAGGTCTCGTACTATGGGATTACCACTTTATAGGCCGGGACCACTTCAGGACCGAACAAAATTCACTCAGTTTCATTTTTACTAAAAAAAGGGGACAACACATATTTGAAAGAGAGATCACTGTGTTGTATCTTGATTCGATAGTACTAAAATACATCATCAGATGTAAAGTAAGGTGTCAGCGATAGTAACAAATGTAGGATTAGCGAACGGACAACGGATAAAACCTCTTTCGATTCTTCTTTACGTCCTTTACCTTTATAGGTCTTGTTATATATGAAAAACAAACAGTTGTAATTATGGTTTTTCATACACACTCCGTCACAGGTGACTCCCCGAGACTATCCAACTCCTCGAAGACCTTAAAAGGAACTATTTTATCAGAGAGACTCGTAACTGGACCGAAACAAGACCGAGACTGTAACTAGAACCCGACTCCGAACTCACACAACACGACTCTTTCAAACCTTTTGACTTCCTAATTACTCCTACCTCTTTTCCTCCTCTACTATTACTCGTAGTGATACTTGTCTTTGATGAAAGAATAGGACTGGGTTAAATACCACATATTACACGTTGACCTTTCCAACACAATCGACACAAAGTGGGTTACATAACCCTGTAATACCCCGGTCTATTGTAGAATAGTAATCACGGATATCCTTCTCGTCGAGTAAGTTAAGTTAGAAGTTCCCGATATTACCCAAACTAAAACCAGACTCTAAATATTGAGGTTATCAGGAATTTAACTTAGGGGACCTTCCGAATTATTTACACCAAATGAGTCAAGAGGAGACAAAGGAAACACAAACCAAACTTCCTTCGAGTCGAATATTTCAAGTCGACCCTACTATAAATGAAGACACTCCACGAATATAATGGACCACTACTCTGATTCCTACTGGTCTATTCCTTCTTTAACCCTTACCAATACTGTCTACCCCGGTCCCGTCCCAACTGACCGTTGATTACTCGTTTCTACCCGTTCGTCGAAATTGTGAGTCAGAACCTCGACCGGTGAAAAGGAGGAAGGAGGTAGGCCTGAACCAGTTCTAGCCGACCAAATAACATTCAATGACTAAGGACTGGGTCGTCGACAGAGGAGTAATGGTGTTATACCAGTATTGGTGTAGAGGGAGGGTCGTACAAACCTCTTCATTAATTATGAATATTCTACAAAACTCTAGTGACCATTTTATTTGGGAAGAACGGGTCCATACATAATAAATAGAAGGGTCCATATATACATTATACATTTTATGACGTAATAAAATAAAAGAAGAAGTACCAGTCCTGGTTTGGTCACTATTAAATCTTTACTACAGTTAAACATTTTACACATCACACTTCCGGTGGAATTGTTAACCTAGAGATAACCTGACATGTAAAGTGAACTTGATACATGTATTCTTCCTTTTTCCTTTCCTTCACCGTTTAGCTACCTCTTTGTAACCTTTGTCACTGTCTGATAAAAGAACCCGAGGTTTTAGTGACGTCTACAACTGACGTCGTTACTTTAATTTTCTACAAGGAACCTTCTTTTCGATACTGATTGGATCTGTCATATAATTTTTCTCTGTAATGAAACAACTGTTTCAAGACAGATCAATTTCGATACCAAAAGGGTCATCAGTACATACCTATACTCTCAACCTGATATTTCTTTCGACTAGTGACTTCTTAACTACGAAAACTCGACACCACAACCTCTTCTGAGAACTCTCAGGGAACCTGACGTTCCTCTAATTGGTCAGGTAGGATTTCCTTTAGTCAGGACTTATAAGTAACCTTCCTGACTACGACCACGACTTTGAGGTTAGGAAACCGGTGGACTACGCTTCTTGACTGAAAGTTTTTCTGGGACTACTACCTATTCTGACTTCCGTCCTCCTCTTCTCCTGTTGTCTCCTACTCTACCAACCTACCGTAGTGACTGAGCTACCTGTACTCAAACTCGTTCGAGGTCCTCAACCACTACCTGTCCCTTTGGACCACACGATGTCAGTTACCAATCTTTTCTCAACCTGTGCTGACTCGCTGATTTGACTTGGTTTGACTGTACTTATTCTTCTCCACGACTTGGTACTAACCAATGAGAGTCACGGAAGACTAAGTTGAGGGTCCAATGTAAAGTACTGAAATATATCTGGTAGGATCTTTACCATTTAGTAATCCTTGTTTCATGGACGTGTGCAATGGATAGTTTTATCCGAAGAAAGGAACGAAGTCTTTACGGGTTTTATGTGTACTGGAAAACGTCTAAACAAAGACAAGGACATGTCTCCTTGTCTTTGTTTATCTTTTTACACATAGAGACCTGTTATCTACCCTACATATCATCGACTATTAAAATCAAATAATACGAGTACACTTTTAACCTCGTAGTACTTTTGGGAGGTACTCTCCCAGGAGGAGAATGAATTGAGTCTTGATACTACGTACACTCTGTAGCTAATTCTCCCGAAAAAGGGGGGAATTCCTTCCCCGTGACCGGACTTTTTCGAACGTACCAATAATGTCCTATGTAGATAGTCTAGAAAGTTTTCTTTCCACCTCTACTGTTTTCCCGTCCTCCAGTGGATACATTATTCTAGGTGCAGTCTGTTAATTTTACCTTACGACTTCCTCCTATGTACACAGGACTACTGTATTCAGGTTCATTTTAATAAGTCTCAACTAGAAGTAGAAGGAACTCTAAAAGGTTTTCCGATATAGGGTAAAGTAGAAGAAATACTCTTCAAGTACCCACTATTTTGAACCCCCTAACCTTTATAGAAATTTACTTATGTTTATGATCGGTGAACACGTGAAAAAGACCTTCCTATTAATTAGGAGAAAAGTGATACACATAATTATACCAGACACTGGAATCCTTGGTGACACGGTACACTTGATCACATCTTCTTAACACATAAACTCGTGTTTAGTTCACTTAAAACATATATCATATCTGAACAGAGATGTACGTCTAATCCGTACAATAAAAGTCTATCATAAATGAAAACGAAAGGATCTACGGAGGACTAAAAAATAATAGGACATTAGGAGTAGATTAGTGTTAACGAGTTGACTTCAGAATTCGACGTATGTTTCATACACTGGAAAATAGGTAAGGATATATGTTTTTTTTTTAGGATTCCCCACACAACTAGTATTGGGAAGAGTTATCTCTCGTTTCTAGTAGAGTACCTTAAACCAGATTTCAACTCCCTCTACCCGTCCTAGTTTCACAGTCACAGTTACACCCCGATTTGGGTACGTAAGATTAGTCAAAGGTAAAGAGTAAAGGAAGGGTATGTACCTACAAAATTGGTTCTTTATCCGAAATCTCTTTCTAATCCATTATGACTGATTGTGACATAATCGACCCGTCTTTATGTGTCTCGTTCACTTTTTTCTGTGAATTTGAACGTTAACTCTCAATCAAACCCTTTCTAGGTTTCCAGGTCTAGGTCTGTTTACCCATTAGTTCTACCGTCCAGTCCCGACCTCTATCCCTCCCTCTCATCCGGAGTGAGGGGTTGTGTAAAGAGAATCCTTTATCAGACCTACGGAAACCTTCCATTTTTGAGGTCCAAGAGGAAGGTGGGGTCCTTGTCCTTGACACGGTCCTCGTACATGTGGGTCCAGACGGAGTCTGGTGTGTGGTACTCACCCAACTTTCACTTTCACTTTCAGTAAGTCAGAACAGGTTGAGAAACACTGGGGTACTTGATATATCAGGTACCTTAAGAGGTCCGGTCTTATGACCTCACCTATCGGAAGGGGAAGAGGTCCCCTAGAAAGGTTGGGTCCCTAGTTTGGGTCCAGAAGGCGTAACGTCCGTCTAAGAAATGGTCGATTCGGTGTTCCCTTCGGGTTCTTATACCCTAACCCATCGGATAGGGAAAAGGTTGTCTAAAAGGACTGGGTCTTTAACTTGACCCGAGAGAAAGTAACGTCCTCCTAAGAAATGGTTGCCTCAATACTTCAATCCCGACCGTTTTCGTACCACGGATGGGACCCCTTCTCTCTTTAAATCTAATCTATCCCGTTCTTAAATTTCCGGTGGAATGTATAGTCATTCATTTAAGAATGGTCACCATTTCTTAGGTGGACGGTTACGTCCTCTACGTACTCTACGTTCAAACTAGGAACCCAGTCGTTCTAGGGGATCTCCTCCTTTACCGTTGGGTGAGGTCATAAGAACGGACCTTTTAAAGGTACTTGTCTCCTCGGACCATCTGATGTCAAGTATCCGAGTGTATCTCAACCTGTACTGACTCGTGGATTAAACCCCGAAGGGTCCACATATCGTGACTCCTTGGGTGGACGGTTATGTAGTCTGTGTCATCTGTGTCCGAACTAGGGACGTAGTCCTTCTAGGGGACGTCCTCCTTCACCGTTGGGTGAGGTCATTAGAACACACCTCTTAAGGTACCTGTCTCCTCGGACCATCCGATGTCAAGTACCCCAGTGTTTCTCAACCTGTGATGACTTCACTGACTCGTGTGTGTGGATATAATGTAAAGTAGGACCGTTGTCCATCGTCGGTAACGGTCGTCGGGTTTGGTGTTCAAGAAACGATCCAACAGATATCTCCACTGTAAGGTGTCGAGGGAAGTTCAGAAGTGTAAGTACAACGAGGAGGGTAGTCCTCTCCCTCAGTCGAAGGAGTAGGGAACTTGTACCCGACTTGATCCCCTAGTGAGACTGGTGAACTTACGACATCTTCACTTGTAAGACCTTGAAGGTCTGAACCCGGAATTTTTTGGAACATGGAGGACGAAATTGAAAACTTTGAGACGTTGTGATGGAATTTATCCGGTCCGACAGGACGACCTTCCTCTCCGGTCTACCTCTCTCTCCGGGATCTCCTACTCCCTGGTATACATTTAGAGAACTCCTCTCCGGTGTTCCTCTTCATGGTTGTATAAAACCGTTTGTCGGTCGTACCCTCGGTAGAACCTAGGAGGTCGGGTCGGGTCGGGAGACGACTACCGGCTCACATCTACGTACTTCCTTAAGTCTGTTGGGACGTTCTTCGTCTCTGTTCGACATGGTGAGTCGGGACGGACTTAAGGACTGTGTGTCTTAGTGCTCGTTATTTTACTGCCAACAAGCTTCGGTGATACATGACTTCACTATGTGCTGGGTGTCGACATCCATTGACTTGGTACAGATTTACCGAGACCCTGTGAATCCATGTCAAGTTCTACTATTGCAGAGTTTACACCATTCCAAACCTTCACCCTCTAAATCCGTCTTTCATGGTCTTAACATCAGAAAGACCAAATAACACTTGAGGTCTCAAGGGTTTCATGACGAAAAACTCCTCTTCAGACCGTTTTACTTCTCATATTTCCGTCTTCGGGAGTTTTATCTACCGGAACACGAATTTCTCCAGTTAGACAAGTAGAGGGACAGACGACGCCGACCCCGAGGATTACCCAGTAGACAGAACCAGTCTTGACTACACCCACCCAGACACCCTACCTACGACCTCACCAACCACCATAGGAGAGTTGTTCGACGACGACAACGAGTATGGTGGTCAAGTCCATGGGAGACGGGTCACTTTCGTCTTTTCCTCGAGTTGAGACAGTTGTTCTGGGATTCCCTCCAAAACACGGTCTGTGAACCGATCGTAGAATTTTCTCTGTTTTTAAATATGTATCAAGGATAATCGTTTTTCAGGTGGTAGAACCTAACATGAAGTAATAAACAGAAGGAAAATTTCGACGGGAACCATAATTAAAATTAGTCTAGAGAACAACGGTTTCGTAGGATCGCTCTACCTTTAGAGGACCCTCTCGATAAGGTTTGAGACGACCAGACACCTTGTCCTTGAGTTCGACTCACGTCTCAGAAGTCGAGACAAAGGATTTTGTTCTGACACGTTTCGATGGACCAAAAAATACATTTTGACTATCGGTGAAAAAAAAAAAAATTATCCGTCTAAATAAGAGTCACTGAGTCACTTACACACATGTACGTAAGAATCGGTACAGATTGAGAAACGTTTGGGTACCTGACATCGGGAGGTCCGAGGAGACACGGTTTGTCCGTTCTTATGACTTCACCCAACGGTAAAGGACGAGGTTCGCTAAAATGGCTGGGTCCCTAGTTTGGTCAAAGAGAACACAGAGAATGTAACCGTCCGTCTAAGAAATGGTGACATGGTAGACCCTTCGAGACAGAGTCACTTATCCCTTTATAATTTATAAATCGATCTTGAATAACTCAGATAAAATATATTAGGGGTTCGACTCGTCTAACACTTTCTTATCTCTTTTGTCAATAATTGATCAAGCGGGTCCGTATTACACTATTAAGAAGTAAATAACAACAAACACGGTAAAGATTATCTAAAAACCTAGAGGTACGAAACTCAACTTAAAGAGTCTGTTCACCTATTCAATTCCGTTCTTAAATTTAATTATAGTAGTTAGGTTAGGGATTTTTCGTCCTAGAACCATTCTCTTCTTTTCTGCCCCTCCCCTTATCTAATAAATGTTCGGTTAGAGAAGACGATGAAAATTGACTTTGGTGTTTCTTTCTTGGGTTCAAATTGTTTGAAAGTGCAAGACAATAGGACACAAACACACCCACTGTAAGACCCTAGTATTTTCACAACCGTAACACACGTGGTGACTATGGGAATCTTAAGAATTACTTTAAGGTAATCCAGGGTTAAATTTAGTGGATAGTCACACTATCTGACCCTTGTTAAGAAGAAGGACCAGATTGACCCTACATGAAATGAGTCTAATTTTTCCCAATTTCATGGTTCCCTTAGTGATTAAGAGAAAACAACCCTCTTCAGGAGAATTATACTGTAAAGGAGTGTAAGGTCGGTATGGAAACGACCTCCTTGATCCTCTCAAGGTCCAGGTACCACTTACTAAATTACTAAACACCTTCCGTTCTTACAATTGAATCAACTAATGAGTTTTGACTGACTATTCGATAGTCCGTCTAATTAGACGATGAAAAGATTGGAGAGAGTCTCTTGAACTTGACTTAGGAGGAAGAGGTATCCGGTAGAAATAACGTGAGATATATCTTTCGATACCTAAATACTTTCTTTGTATACAAAACGAGGAACACGAAAGTAAACGAAGTAGTAAAGGAAGGTCCCACTATTCGGAAATAAACACTATTGATCCAGAAGGGAGTCGTTGTTGACTACTACAGTGATAGTCTTATAAAATATATATCCATATACACATATCTACGGTGTAGAAGAAATAGGTAAGTAGACAACTACCCGTGAACTCAACAAAGATATAGAACCTTTTATATATGACATACATAGAAAAGTTTAATCACAAAGTAAAAGAAGTCGATATTCAGATCCTAACCTTGACGATCTAGTTACTTTACAAAATATACACAAGTACTCTTCCGTTATTGAGAGACTTTACTCGTTTAATTTTTCAACAACGTAATATGTGAAAATAAAGTCCTTTACTCTTCCAATTTCAGTTTCGAAATTTTCACTTAGTATTTAAAACTATCAGAGTCAACGTGGGATCTTCTTTAGTCGTAAATTGGTTTCCTACAAAGATCTCCTATTTTATCGCAAAACACTCCGGTGTATTTTAAGGTAATATATTAAGTTAAAGTATATTCTCTGAAATTTTTTTGGAAATAGTTATCTTTCTATATGTAAAAGTATGATCATATATGTCTATCATATACATTCTCATTAAATTGGATATGGGGGTTATTTATAAGTCCTCTAAGTTTTAGTAGTCGAAAAATAGAAAAGACGATTCTAAAATAATAGTAATTTTCTGTTTACATGTACGTACGTTTTCGTACAATATCTATCTAAAAAAAAAGTTAAATTTACTCACTCTATGAACACTATTCGACTATGGTCTAAGTGGACAACCTACTCACCCTTAATTTTAAGTCTAAAGTCATGATAGTGAATTTCGTAATATGTCATCGGGGGGGGGGGGGGGCGGGGGGGGGGTTTTTTTTACGGAATTGTGACTTTTAGTTCCTTTTGAGGTATTGCAAACCTTTATCACCACTAGGAACTTTCTTCTCGGTACTATTTAGAAATCGCGGTTCAGTACACCTGAAGTCATTCTTAATCTTACATTAAGACACGTAATTCGTGTTAAAATGACTGTTACTCTTTTTACTCTTAGTAGTCCATTAGTGAATTCAGAAAATTTGGTTGAAAGAAAGATCAGGGTTTCAGATCTTCGATATATATATATATCATCGGGGTCTTCTATACACCTATTTTATTCGATAGATGAACAGTGGTCCATTTCCTGTGAAAGTAAGGGGAGTGGAATTTGACTTGTCTCCTGAAAGGTTGTCCGAATGTGTTTGTCCCGTAAATTAGGGGACCAAAAAGTAAGTAAGGGACAATTTTCACTTAGACGTGATCCCACAACGATCACTGTTTCCTTCTTTTCTTTACCGGTTAATTTCAGGTCATAAAGGTTGATAAGGTTTGATGTAATATCACTTTTATTGGGTGTCTTATGGAACGAAAACATCTCAGACTTAATAGATTCCGTTGATCACGATTCATCGTGAAGTAATGAAGTACTAGTAATTCTTTACTTAAAAGAGTTGGGAACCCGAAGAAACTTTGTCAACAATACGGAACAACTAATCTATCTACCGACATTTTCTCTTCCAGTGTTAGAAGTGTCTCGAGACGTTACCTGTCTCCCTCCCCGTACGAATTCGAAGTCTCCATTTAGCCCGGGTCCTTTTGTTTGTGTACACTGTTCCGTTTCTCTCTCTGGTCCCTAACCTTTCTCGTCGGTTCCCGATCTTTTCCTCCTTACACACGAGGAGTCTCGTATTTAGAGAGTCGGTCGGAGCGATTCCAAGTATTACATCGAGACATTGGAGGACTTACATACTGTAACCATACAATGAATTGGAACTACTAAGAGTCGAGGAACGGAGATTTTAATACTACCATAACGGAAGTCTCACGCCAGTATTTCTGAATTAACATAATATGTACACTTAGTAAATGGTTTCCCGGATTTTCTTTGAGTTATTTGATAACAACACTTCTTTTTTCTTATTTCCCTTAGGTCTGACCTTTTCTTCTTCATTAGAGAGTGACAAACGTCTACTGTACTAGGAGATGTATCTTTTGGGATTTCTATGGTGGTCTTTTAATGATCTCCATTAGTTGTTTATGTCATTTCAACGTCCTATATTTTAATTGTATGTCTTTAGGGAACGTAAGGATATGTGATTGTTACTCTTTTGTCTTTCTCTTTGATTCCTTTATTACGGTAAGTGGTAACGTTACTTTTCTTATTTTATTAATACTTATTTAGATGGATTTCTTTGTTTTCTGGATATATATCATTTGATATTTTGTGACTACTTTCTTTAGTTTCTACTGTGTTTATCTACCTTTTTATATGGTACAAGTACCTAGTCTTCATAGTTATATCACTTTTACTCATATGATAGGTTCTGTTAGATATCTAAGTTACGTTAGGGATAGTTCGATGGTTACCACAAAAAGTCTCTTGATCTTGTTTCTTAAAGTGTTAAACATACCTTTATGTTTTTTTTTTTTTTTTTTTTTTTCTNTTTTTTTTTTTTTTTTTTTTTTTTTTTTTCTTCTTCTTCTTTATCGGTTTCGTTAGAACTCTTTCTTCTTACCTCGACCTCCTTATTGGACGGACTGAAGTCTGATATGATGTTTCGATGTCAGTAGTTCTGTCATACCTCCTTGACTGTGTTTCTGTCTTTATATCTAGTTACCATGTTTTATCTTTCGGGTCTCTATTTAGGTGCGTGGATACCTGTGGAATAGAAACTGTTTCCTCCGTTCTTATATGTTACCTCTTTTCTGTTAGAGAAATTGTTCACCATGACCCTTTTGACCAGTTGGTGGACGTTTTTTTTACTTTGATTTTATGAAAGATTGTAGTATGTGTTTTTGATTTGAGTTTCACCTAATTTCTAGATTTACATTCTGGTCTTTGATATTTTGAGGATCTCCTTTTGTATCCGTTTTGTGAGAGAGTATATTTAGTGTCGTCCTAGGAGATACTGGATGGAGAGTCTTATTACCTTTATTTTCGTTTTTATTTGTTTACCCTGGATTAATTTGAATTTGAGAAAAAGTGTTACATCCTTTGGTAGTCATTCCATTTTTCTGTCGGAAGTCTTACCGTCCTTCATTATCGTTTACTTCGTTGACTGTTTCTTAATTAGAGTTTTTATATGTTCGTTGAGGACGTCGAGTGAAGGTCTTTTTATTTACTGGGTTAGTTTTTTACCCGGTTTCTTGATTTGTCTGTAAAGAGGTTTCTTCTGTATGTCTACCGATTGTTTGTGTACTTTTCTACGAGTTGTAGTGACTAATGGTCTCTTTACGTTTAGTTTTGGTGTTACTCCATGGTAGAGTGCGGTCAGTCTTACCGACGAGAGTTTTTCAGATGTTTGTTATTTACGATCTCTCCCATGCCTCTTTTCCTTAGGGAGAATGTGACAACCACCCTTACGTTTGATCATGTCGGTGATACCTCTTGTCACACCTCTAAGGAAATTTTTGACCTATATCTTGATGGTATACTGGGTCGTTAGGGTGAAGACCCGTATGTGTGACTCCTTTGGTCTTAACTTTCTCTGTGTACATGGGGTCACGAGTAGTGTCGTGACAAATATCCAGTACCTTCGTTGGTTCTACGGGTAGTCGTGTACTTACCTATTCTTTTGACACCATGTATACGGGTTACCTTATAATGAGTCGATAATTTTTATTACGTAAACTTATTAAAGATTACTACACCTACTTTGACCTCGGACAATATGTCTCACTTCATCCAGTCTTTCTTTTTGTATAATTACGTATATATATCTTAAGTCTTTCTACCATTGCTACCGGGATATACACTCTGTCGTTTTCTCTGGGTCTACATTTCTTGTCTGAAAACCTGAGAGACCCTCTTCCGCTCCCAGCCTACTATACTCTCTTATCGTAACTTTGTACATATAATGGTATACACTTTATCTAGCGGGAAGGTCTAAGCTACGTACTCTGTCCCGTGAGTCCCGACCACGTGACCCTGTTGAGACTCCCTACCCTACCCCTCCCTCCACCCTCCCCCTAAGTCCTACCCCCTGTGTACATGTGGGTACAGACTAAGTACACTTACATACCGTTTTTGACGATGTTATAACATTTCATTAATCAGAGGTTAATTTTATTTAATTAATTAAAGTTTTATTTGATAACATTACAGTTTTAATATAATAATAATAATCTCACTCGAAATGTCCTACTAGGATACTATTTTATGTATATAGGATTTTTTTTCAGACACTTAACTTCGGTCAACCTTGGTTCCACTGTACATACGTTTCACAAGTGAAACACTTTTTTAAACAATTAATTAAGTAAACAAATTGATCATAAATAAAGAGTAGGTGTAATGAAGTCTTTGACAAGGTCAGTGAGTCTTATGTTTTTACTCATTTCGTTCTCAAAAACGGGAGTTTCTTGTGGATCAGATGTTCTCTCTGTCGTGTATATTAATATTTCATACCCCCTTTTTTATTCAAACGATAACGTTGGAATTTCACACCCACCGTTGGACCTTTGTTCCGGTTATTAAGTCTAACCTCCTCAGTACTTTTGGACCAACCTCCCTCGTCGGTTAAAGTCAGAACATTCTACTCATTTTCAAGAGGTCCGATGTTTTATCTCCTTCTTATTAGGTCAATTTTCCTGTCGAAGTCATGTTTAGGGTTTCGTACCTTATCGTGACACGTACTCTTCTCACCTTTATTGGTCTTAAGGTGTATGTGTCTCCCATAACACCCTCTAATCTGGTTTTTTATATATATTTTATTAACGTATATTAGACAACGTCCATACCCCTTTCCTCAACCCTCTCTCCGTCTCAAACTTCTACTTCTTTGACCACCATAATCGACGACCTTCTTTACCTCACTCCGTGTTCACTAGTCACGACTCCACCAACCCAGACCGGAATCCTTCTCTCTAGAAAGTAGTGGACTTTAAGTCTCCTTCTTCCTTTATTTCTACCCACACCCATTTCTATTCGAGTATCCACCACCTTCTATCTGCCCGAAGTGGATCCTCTCGAAGAGATTAAAATTATATTATCTTTCTTCCGGTAAGTAACTCTAATCTTCACACCCGTACTCGACTTGACCTCTAAACTCCTCCCCCACTTTCAGGTCTTCTCACCGAGTCTTTTACTCGTTGACACTCACTTATACAACAGATCGACACGTTCTCGGGTCAACATCACCGTGATTGACCGTGTCAACCCACTAAAAGAGGTTCGTACAAGTTAAAGGGTCCCAATCCTTTTCATTTCCGTTTACTACCGTAATAAGGTATACTTTATACTTTTTGTATCCTTGTGTTCCTTAAACTCACGAACACTCTCTTCTCAACCCTACTAGTATGTCTTCTGGGTCCGATATATGTGTTCCTGTTCTCCAGTCTCTTGTGACCTCTACAGTTCCTACCCCCTTAGTTTTCTAGGTACTAGTGACGACCCTCTCGTCTCCTTAGACCTTCCTGTCCCCAAGTCCCTCATTCTACAGTTCCAAATTCAAGAGACTATGTAGTAAGACTCATAGTCGATTCAGACTCCGTACCGAGAACCTTACCCATCGATGTCATCTGACCTTCAAGTAAATATAAAAAATTTTTATTCATTCCTTGACCCACCCGTCCACCCGACCGATATACTTGTAACATCTGACTGACTAGGGTCTTCTATCCAACCTCTAGTACCAATGTGAAGTTCACGGTTGGAAGTGGTTTACCCTACATAGTCTAGTGTTTACTGTTCCCGTCCCTCCACTACTCCGTCAGTACACCGAACTTGAAGTTCTTCCCTACTCGTTCCAACTTTTTCTTCAAACCTCGGTACTTTCAGATGGGTTGTACTACTGTATCTTGTCTCCCAAACTCGGTTGTCCCATATCTTAACAACTCGGGCCTACCTCTCACTTCTCTTCTCTTAGGAACCGGTCTCTTCTGTCGGACCTACATTACCCCTTCCTTTGTTGACCTTAACCTCTCAAGACCTTAGTCCGACGAGATTCAACTAGATTCGGATCGTCGTAGTCGTAGCGGAACCTTGAACATCGGTCGTGTCCTAGAACCCGGGGTCGAGACTGGATAACTTAGTTTTAGTCGGATAATTGTTCCAGGAGTTCTTTAAACATACGGTTAATTTTAAGATCTTCGTGATGAGATTTTTATCCGTTTTACTAATGTCTATCCTTTTCTTTGACTTTGACAATCAACGAGTCATCACAGGTTGGTAAACGTTGGGGTACTCAACATCGGACGGTCTGAGGAGACAGGTACCCTAACGGGTCTGTTCTTGTCCCGTCACCCAACGGTAAAGGAAGAGGTGTAAGGACTGGGTCCTTAGCTCGGACCCAGAGGACGTAACGTCCTTCTAAGAAATGGTAAACTCGGTGGTCCTTTTGGGATCCTTTATATTTAACAAAGACTACTAAGATCGAGTTACTGATACGAGTGAACTCTTTAATTTGAAGAAGTTCCTTACTGTGAGTGTTGAGTTCTACAGTTTCGTGGTATTTTTATGGTCAAAAGTAAAGAACGTCGGAATTACTTAACTAGGGACAAAATGTAAATAAATACGGGTAATTTTCTCACAGTCACTGTTTATCTAAAGGATGAAACTGAAGTCCCTCTCTCTTTCCTGTTGTATTTCTGTAAAGGAATCCCCATGTAACGAAAGTCTGGACCTTAACCACCCCCTCGGTCGTCAGTCCCGGTCCCGAGACTGAGGAAATGGAGAGACGGAAGATTCGTAACTTGGTACGAGGAAGGTATCGGTCAGTCAGGGAGAACCCGGTTTCTTAACCCTTCTTTGGTACGGTCCCTTGGTCATTAACATATCGAAAAGGTTACATGACGAGGTCTAAGTACATTACTTGTATAGTTTCGGATGAAAGGGGAGACTTGTAAGTCGTCACTGGTTTACCCGGTCTCCTTCACGCTCTTTATGGTACTTTTCAGGACCCGACGTGGAGTCTCTGATTATTTATTAATGATTACCCTTTCTTTTGTCTCCTTTCTCTTTTTCGTTACATCGTCCGTTCTGTCCTTTTTACCTAAGACCGGGTGTTCTCTCCTTGTTTGACCCCAAATTCACGTTAACTTTTTTAGATTGAGTGGTTTTTCGTCACTGGGTTTCTGTCGTTTTTTTTTCTCATTTCGAACAGTCCCTTTGAAAGACAAGAGTTTAAACTAGGGAGATGAGTGTCGTAAAGTTACTGAATACCTTCGAAACTTAACCAGACAACTTAGTAAGTTGTATACTCTTAATAGGGTTCAATTTACCTAACGAAGGGGAACATCCAAAAACAAACGACCGAATAAAAATTCCTCTCTTAACCTCCCGGAGACTATTTAATAACTCCTCTCCCTCTGATATTGGGTCCGTCGTCTTTACTGGCTTATCTCTTCGTACCCGTCCACGATATGACATTAAACAGGTGGAGAATTTAATACATCGTATACATAGTGTTATATAACTTAAATTTTGGACTTCATACTGTAAGTCATTTATTAAGTATGACCAAAAAAGTAATTCACACTCGACTCCGAATCCTACTCCATAGGTCAAAATCGATCACGGAGTAAATTTATGTCTACATCTCTTCCTGTAAAGAAATCGAGACGATATCTGTTCCGTACTTACGACACATCCTTTGACGTGGACTTATAGAGAGAGAGAGAGAGAGAGAGAGAGAGAGAGAGAGAGTGTGTGTGTGTGTGTGTGTGTGTATGTTAAAGGGGTCCTTACTGAACGGACCCTATTTTTATTTATTACATAATAAAAATTTACCTAAAGTAAGTGGGAAGAGGACGGATTGTTCAAGAAAGTTTACATATTGACTATCTGTTGATAGAGTAATCCATATGATAAAAAAAGAGTGTCTTCTAAGACTAGGGTTCCTTACACGGACCATAAAATCCTCACAATAAGTATCTCACTTTTAAGCATTTTGTGAAGGAACTTCAAAAGGAAAAGATCTAGGATGGTACTTAGTGTCGAGTTTCTGTTTAGAGACTAAATCAAGATCCTCTGGTCGATACGGGTAAACTTTTGACTTTATTAGTACGTTTTGTTTGTTTGTTTGTTTGTACAAACTTTGTAAAGTTTGTTACACGTAAAATCGAAGGTAACTGACACAATGGTACAGCATACTAAAACATCTTTCCTTCCTTGTACACTCACTATACCGACGACGACGATGACGATTCGGCGAAGTCAGCACAGGCTGAGACACGTTGGGGTCTCTACCGTCGGGTGGTCCGAGGGGCAGGGACCCTAAGAGGTCCGTTCTTGTAACCACACCCAACGGTAACGGAAGAGTTTACGTACTTTCACTTTTCACTTTCACTTTTCACTTTCGCTTCAGCAAGTCAGCACAGACTGAGAATCACTGGGGTACCTGACGTCGGATGGTCCGACAGGCACCCTAAACGGTCCGTTCTCATGACCTCACCCCACGGTAACGGAAGAGGTCTCACTATACCGATGTTCGTAGGTTTGACTTTTTGAACTCACCTTCAATTACAGAAAAGAGTAAGGAAGAATGTAGATAATAGTGTAACGGAAAAGATTGTAAAAAAGAAGTAATCGACTTGTTGATAGTACAATTGTAGAATAAAAATTAAAACACTTTCAAAACCTCTCATACGAGTTTTCTATAATAAGGGAGGTGGGGGGAAGGGAGAGTACAGTACGAATTCAGTTATTTCCATATACAATCAGAGAGTCAGGTTGAGAAACGTTGAGGTACCTGAACATCGGGTCTCGAAGGGTCCACCATCATCACCATTCCTTGGACGAATCGTCTTGTCCTCTGTTTCTCTACACCCAAACTGGGGACCCAATTCTTCTAAGGGACCTCTTCCAGTACCGTTGGGTGAGGTCATAAGAACTGACCTGTTAGGGTACCTGTCTCAACGAACCACCCGATGTCCGGTATCCCAGTGTCTCATTCTATTATGACTTCGTTGAATCGAACGTGTGTGTGTGTTTACCACGTTAATCCCTTCCTATTACTTCCTTTCCTTAGAACATATTGAGAACTTTATTCCGTCCAAAATAATCAGTCTGTAACCCTCTCTCTCTATGGTACGTGTTTCTGTGTTTTGGTACCTTTCTTTTCCTTGTAGACCCTTGTTCTTCAATCTTCTACCCAAAACACACCTCGTTACCTTTCTCTTTTTGTAATGTTTATATCCTCCTCTAACTAAACCCCCCTGAAACTTCGGTCTGACCCTTCTATTTCCGAAACCCACTCATTACTCCTTGGAACCTTTCCATACTTCACCTCTTTCTACATTAGTTTTACGTGTAAGTCTAACGAGACTACCTCTCACGTCTGAAACAACCTCATCCCTCCCCGTCACCGATTTGTTCAAGAAATCTTCCTATGTCGGTACGTAAAGTCCATGTTGATGAACTTGATGGTACCACTATTACCCTCGAACGGAAGAGACGTAAGAGGTGGAAGAGCGAAGATCCAGTTAAGAGTTAGATGACAGTAGATCAAAGGAGATGAGTTGTTTCGGGTTTAAACAGAAAGAGTATTTGGATAAGGAGGGGTAAAACAGGTGTAGAGTACCTGTGGTGAATGTCACGACTGTGAATCTTTAAAGGTTCAATTCGAACTGAGGAAGGAGACGACTCGGGAGGAAATAGGTTAGTTGGAGTCCAAGAGAAATAGATAGGTGTATTTTTTAAGGATTTAGATTAGGAATACTGTTGAGTTCACATGGATCTTGTAGATTGTAAACGTTAGTGGAAGAGAAACCAGAGAGGTGTAGACGGTATTGTTTATTATATCACCAAGTTGTAAGAATCGATCTACCGGTCATCGTTCAAAGAAGTAAATAAAGACGGAGAGAACGAAGTATACATTTTAACATTTAGTATCATCGGATAGATGTCTTCGACAATCCTTTAATTTACTCGATTACAAACACAAGTAGTCCGTGAGATAGATAGTCTAGATCATGGAATTTAGAAGAAGAGTGAAGGTGACATATTAGTATTGTCTAAACTAAATCCAGTATGTACTTACCAGATCACCAAAAGGGGTGAATGAAGTTAAATTCAGACTTAAACCGTTATACCTCAAGTACTAAACTCGGTGTCAGTCGAGGACCGGAAGAAAAACGACTGACATATCTCGAAGAGGTAGAGACCGACGTTTCTTATATTAGTTAGACTAAAACTACAACTGGTAGACCACTACAGGTACACATCTCAGAAGGGAACACAACAACCTTCTCGCACAAACGATACTAGTCACGCAAGAGAACCGTTTTGAGGTAATCGGTAACGGGACGAAGTAAGACATAAGGTTCCGGTTGAAACGGACAATTGGTTACACAAAAAACTGGAGGATGAAAACGTAAGGTCAAGGGATATTAATTTTCCTGTAGAAAAAAATCCACAATCAAGATTTTCCAGAACATCCAGAAGTATCTTGGTAAGTTGAAGTCGAAGAAGTCAAAATAACCAACCCCGTATCCGAACCTAATGACACTATAACTTACCAAACGGAACCTTTACTTGTCTCTAGTAAGACAGTAAAAACTCTAACGTAGGTTCATGACGTAAAGTCTGAGAAAATAACTGATACTACTGATGAGGAAAAGAAGATTCCCTAAGGCCAGGTGTCATCATCTATATTACCAGTAGACTCAATCTAAGTGGGTAAGGTCAGGTAAAATCAAACGACTAAGGATCTTACGGATGTAAGTGAGAACGGTAGAGGACAAACTGGTGAAGGTTGAACGAAACTAAGTACCTGGATTGTAAGGTCCAGGGATACGTTATAACGAGAAATATCGTAGCCTGAAACGAAGATAGTGGTCAGTGTAGGTGTTGACCCATGATAAAAACTAAACCGAGGTAGGGAAGAAAGAAAGACCTCAATAAAGAGGTGACTAGAGGTCATCGTATAACCCGTGGATGGTTGGGTCCCTTAAGGAGAAAGTCATAGGATAGTAAAACGGAAAGGTATGACAAGGACCCCAAGAGTTCCGTTCTTATGATTTCACTAAACAGTAAGGGAAGAGATCACCTGGTGTAAGACAGTCTGGAGAGGTGGTACTGGGCGGACGGAACCCACCAGGGTGTGCCGTATCGAAGTAAAGTGACTCAATCCGTTCTGACACCAGACACACTAGTCTGACTGATCAAAAGACACTAATACCAAAGTCACACAGACGGGAGACTACGACAGAACGTTATGGATGGCAGAATGAACCCAAAGACAATGGAACCTGCACCCCATAGAGAAGTACCGACGAGGTCTCAAGTTTGACCAAGATCTTTTCCGTCTCCTTGGTATCTAGTTTAACGGTTATAGGCAACCTAGTACCTTTTTCGTTCTCTCAAGGTCTTTTTGTAGCTAAAGACGAAATAACTGATACGGTTTCGGAAACTGACACACCTAGTGTTATTTGACACCTTTTAAGACTTTCTCTACCCTTATGGTCTGGTGGACTGGACGGAGAACTCTTTGGATATACGTCCAGTCCTTCGTTGTCAATCTTGACCTGTACCTTGTTGTCTGACCAAGGTTTATCCTTGTCCTCATGTAGTTCCGACATATAACAGTGGGACGAATAAATTGAAGATACGTCTCATGTAGTCCTCTTTGCGACCCGACCTTCTTCGTGTTCGACCTTAGTTCTGACGACCCTCTTTATAGTTAGTGGAGTCTATACGTCTATTGTGGTGGGAATACCATCTTCCACTTCTCCTTGACTCTTCGGAGAACTACTTTCACTTTCTCCTCTCACTTTTTCAACCGAATTTCGAGTTGTAAGTCTTTTGATTCTAGTACCGTAGACCAGGAGTGAAGTACCGTTTATATACCGTTTTGTCACCTTTGTCACCGACTGAAATAAAACCCCCCGAGGTTTTAGTGACGTCTACCACTAACGTCGGTACTTTCATTTTCTGTGAATGAGGAACCTTCCTTTCAATACTGGTTAGATCTATCGTATAAGTTTTCGTCTCTGTAATGAAACGGTTGTTTCAAAGCAGATCAGTTCCGATACCAAAAAGGTAACCAGTACGTACCTACACTCTCAACCTGACACTTCTTTCGACTCGTGGTTTCTTAACTACGAAAACTTGACACTACAACCTCTTCTGAGAACTTTCCGGGAGTCTGAAGTCCTTCTAGGTTGGTCAGGTAGGATTTCCTTTAGTAAGGAACCACAAGTAACCTTCCTGACTACGACTTCGACTTTGAGGTTATGAAATGGGTGGAGTACGTTTATCAACTGAGTAATCTTTTCTGAGACTACGACCCTCCCTAACGCCCGTCCTCCTCTTCCCCTGCTGTCTCCTACTCTACCAACCTACCGTAGTGGCTGAGCTACGTGTACTCAAACTCACTTGAGGTCCTCAACCACTACCTTTCCCTCCGGACCACACGACGCTAAGTACCCCAACGTCTCAGCCTGTACTGACTCGTTTACTTGACTTGACTTGACTTAACTTATAAACACATCGTGAATCTTTCCGTAGACCTTACATTATCCACGATAGACTATAAAGTACAAAATCAATTTTTAGGTAGGAGGGATGGTTCTCCGTAGATCAGTACGGAGTAAGGTTTAAGACTTCCCATTTATTATTCGACTTATGTAGGTACTTCATGTTTGAAATAGTAACGGATCTGGAATTAAAAGGGTAAATAAGAGGATGGTGAGGATTGAAGTGTTAAATTCGGGTCTATACTAACTTTGTATACATCGATAGGTCTCGGTGGTGTGATTTAGGACAGACAAGATTTAGGAAAGACAATCGACTTGGGTAGGGGGAAAGAGACTAGGACGAATGAGTGAGGACTCTACAGTCGAGCCCGTAGTAAAGGGAGTCCGTCGGAAGACTCTTACGGGTCCAACCCGACGTATGGAGAGGAGAGGTACATGTTCTATTAAAATAGTGTCGTACTTAACATATCCCGATTTCAGTAGAAATACTAGGATGAGGGTCGAGTCTGACTTCTGAAGAAGTCCCGTCCCCGACACCGAACAGGGTGACATTGAGGATGTTTTTCTTCTAGAACAATCTAGATATCGTTCAAAATTTTTTGTAAATAACTTTATTTCCTTTGTTAAGTTGTCCGAACCACTAATTGATTTACACCT
The DNA here is from genome assembly GCA_006410555.1 of Capra ibex. Classification (NCBI taxonomy): domain Eukaryota; kingdom Metazoa; phylum Chordata; class Mammalia; order Artiodactyla; family Bovidae; genus Capra; species Capra ibex. Next base: position 1,783,272 of record SJYO01050271.1, read on the forward strand.
TCGTCACTCTTTCTCTCTCCAACCTTCGACTAAGGTTCCAAACTTCAGGTTCAATAATATTCTTAGGTACAGTATAAATATCTTTATTCCTTCAGTCTTCCTCCTTTAAGAAACTCTCTTTTGTTTTCCTTTCTTTTTGTGACTATTCGATCAAAAGTATGTCTGATCAAAACTTTACGGTTGTTTCTTCGCACTTTATACCCGATACACCATGAACCTTCTTTGGTGATATTTTAACATCTAAAATCTCATTAACACAAACAGTATACAGTACTCTAATACGACGTATTGTTTCTAGGGGGTTCAGAGTCATCGAACACCGTTGTCTTCGGAGAACGACAAGTGAAAAGTGGACATTAAGTCGACGTCGAGACACCAAGACAACGAGACAAGGTCCGATACACGCTTAAACCATGTATGACAAGAGTTCCACCTTTCCAGTCTCATTCTCCCATTCTCAGTTGGTGTTTTTGTGTGAATTTTGGATACGAGTCAACACCGTATATATAATTACTATAGATGAGTGTAAGGTAACCGGTTTCGTTCAGTTTACCGCTTCGAACCTTAGTTACAACACCCTTCGTACCGTTCCCGTACCGTCCCCTACTCTATGATACTTGTTTATTAAGCGATATCGTGTCGCCCCGATCGACCTCAACACATCCATCCAGTCCAGTATGTGAGTTGAAGATTAACCTCCTCTTTCTTTTTGGTTACTTCCTTCTTTCCTTCATTGAATTTCCGTCAGGTTCTCTATTTGTCTTCTTGGTCTTATTAGTTAATATTACGTTCCGTTTCCTCTTTTGTCTAGTTCTTCTCCACCGACGACGACGACGATTACGATTCAGCGAAATCAGCACAGGTTGAGACACGGTGGGGTATCTACCGTCGGGTGATCCGAGGAGACAGGGACCCTAAGAGGTCGTTCTTGTGACTTCACCCAATGGTAAAGGAAGAGGTTTCGTACTTTCACTTCTCACTTTCACTTCAATGAGTCAACACAGGCTGAGAATTGCTGAGGTACCTGACGTCGAATGGTCCGAGGAGACAGGTACCCTAAAAGGTCCGTTCTCATGACCTCACCCCACGGTAACGGAAGAGGTCTTCTCCACCGATGTATCAGGTCACGACGTCTACTGTTACTTATACTCCTACGGTATACTAACACTCCTCCTTTCATCTCACAATCGCTCTTCCCTAAGTAAAGGTTACGACTTGGGTAAAGAAATACATGAAGACTTGTTCAACCGATTAGATACAAATCCCACTATGAGTGTCCTCTATCGGATCTTACTAAGACCTGTGATTCAAGGTGTCATCGACTCAACACACCTGACTTCTATTCTTTGATTGTGGTATATTATATCGTGAGGATTAAAAGTAGTTTATAATAATCCTTCTTACAGTGTTCCTCCACCTCACTGTGGAGGTCCGGGACAGACCCAGTCAGATCTATCGTTCTAAGGACTGTCACCGACCTTTTGGATCTCCGTCTAAAAACGAGTCAATTCTTTGGTATACATTTTATCGGTCACCCTTAAACGATATACTGTATCCCTTGAGTTTAGACCACGAGACACTGATGGATCACACTACCTGTCTCACCCTTCCCCCTCTTTCTGAGTTCTCCCTCCTCTGTGTAAATACGGATGGCGACTTATTGTAACTACATACCGTCTTTGGTTGTGTTGTAATATTTTGTTCATAGGAGGTTAATTTTTATACATTTATGTTAAAAATTTTACTTTGTGTTAAGAGTTTTTTTTTTTTTCCTTTTGTTAGAAGAGTTGGACTTTTCAGGTTGTCACCTTAACATTCTAAGTACTTTACTGGAGAACAATTGTTGGGTAGGTGTGATCTTAAAAGTTCGGCATAAATTTACTAGTGTCTTCGTACGAGACCTTTTCATGTACTACGTTACCTATTTTCAATCCGGTTATCAGATTGAAATACCGTGGGGTGAGAACGGACCTTTTAGGGTACCTACCTCCTCGGACCATCCGACGTCAGGTACCCCAGCGATTCTCAGTCTGAGCTGACTCTTTGAAGTGAAAGTGAAAAGTGAAAGTACGTAACCTCTTCCTTTACCGTTGGATGAGGTCACAAGACGGACCTCTTAGGGTCCCTGCCCCCTCAGACCACCCGACGGTGGAGACCCTAGTGTGTCTCAGTCTGTGCTGACTTCACTGAATCGTCATCGTCGTTTCAGTGAAATTTCATAGTTATATTTGAAATACTAAATACTAGGAGTATACTTTATACAACCAACGGATATGGGTGATAGAGATTAAGGAAGTCAAGTCAAGTCAGTGAGTCAACACAGACTGAGAAACACTGGGGTACTTGACGTCGTGTGGTCCGGAGGGATAGGTAGTAGTTGACGGTCTCAACTGTGTTTGGATACAGGTAACTCAGTCACTAGGGTAGGTTGGTAGAGTAGGAGACAGCATGGGAAGTGGAGGACGGGAGTCAGAAGGAGTCGTAATCCCAGAAAAGGTTACTCAGTCGAGAGGTGTAGTCTACCGGTTTAATAACCTCAAAGTCGAAGTTGTGGTCAAGAAGGTTACTTGTGGGTCCTGACTAGAAGTCTTACCTGACCCACCTAGAGGAACGTCAGGTTCTCTGAGAGTTCTCAGAAGAGGTTCTGGTGTCAAGTTTTCATAGTTAAGAAACCGTGAGTCGGAAGAAGTATCAGGTTGAGTGTGTAGGTATGTCCTGGTGACCTTTTTAGTATCGGAACTGGTTTACCTGGAAACAACTGTTTCATTACAGAGTCGAAAAATTATACGACAGATCCAACCAGTATTGAAAATAAGATTCCTCATTCGCAGAAAATTAAAGTACCGACGTTAGTGGTAGACGTCACTAAAACCTCGGGTTTTTTAATTTCAGTCGGTGACAAAAGGGTAGATAAACGGTACTTCACTACTCTGGTCTATAGTACTCGAATCGAAAGACTTACAACTCGAAATTCGGTTTAAACAGTAAGAGGAGAAAGTGAAAGTAGTTCTCCGAGATCAAGAAGAAGGGAAAGACGGTATTCCCACCACAGTAGACATATAGACTCCAATAACTATAAAGAGGGTTGTTAGAACTAATTTCGAACACGAAGGAGGTCGGGTCGCAAAGAGTACTACATGAGACGTATATTCAATTTAGTCGTCCCATTGTTGTATTGTCGGAACTGTGTGACGAAAAGGATAAACCTAGGTCAGACAACAAGGTACAGGTCAAGATTGACAACGAAGGACTGGACGTATGTCCAAAGAGTTCTCCGTCCAGTCCACCCGACCGTAAGGGTAGAGGAAATTTTAAAAAGTGTCAAATACCACTAGGTGTTCAGTTTCCGAAACCATATCAGTTATTTCGTCTTTATCTACAAAAAGACTTTGAGAGAACGAAAAAACTACAAGGTCTCCTACACCCGTTAAACTAGAGACCAAGGAGACGGAAAAGATTTTGGTCGAACTTGTAGATCAAGTGCCAAGTGTATAACGACTTCGGACCGAACCTCTTAAAACTCATAATGAAATGATCGCACACTCTACTCACGTTGACACGTCACCAAACACGTAAGAAACCGTAACAGAAAGAAACCCTAACCTTGAGAAGATTGAGGAACGTTTGTGGATAATTCATCCAAAAGACCATAGAATTACATTACATGGACTTTTCCAATACAACTTTAGGATTAAGGAGCATGGAGTTTTACACTGAATAAACCCTTATCATAGAAACGTCTTATCATAGAGTGTTATTTGGTACCTTTTAAGACTTTCTCTACCCTTATGGTCTGGTGGATTGGACGGAGAACTCTTTAGACATATGTCCAGTCCTTCGTTGTCCATCTTGACCTGTACCTTGTTGTCTGACCAAGGTTTATCCTTGTCCTCATGCATTCCTACATATAACAGTGGGACGAATAAATTGAAGGTACATCTCATGTAGTACTCTTTGCGACCTGACCTTCTTTGTGTTCGACCTTAGTTCTAACGGCCCTCTTTACTGTTAGTGGAGTCTATACGTCTACTGTGGTGAGAATACCGTCCTTCACTTCTCCTCGATTTTTCGGAGAACTACTTTCACTTTCTCCTCTCGCTTTTTCAACCGAATTTCGAGTTGTAAGTCTTTTACTTCTAGTACCTTAGACGAGGGTAGTGAAGTACCCTTTATCTACCCCTTTGTCACCTTTGTCACAGTCCGAAATAAAACCCCCCGAGGTTTTAGTGACGTCTACCACTAACGTCGGTACTTTAATTTTCTGCGAAGGAGGAACCTTCTTTTCACTACTGGTTGGATCTATCGTATAAGTTTTCGTCTCTGTAATGAAACGGCTGATTCCAGGTAGATCAGTTCCGATACCAAAAAGGACACCAGTACATACCTACATTCTCAACCTGACACTTCTTCCGACTCGTGGCTTCTTAACTACGAAAATTTGACACCACAACCTCTTCTGAGAACTCTCAGGGAACCTGACGGTCCTCTAGGTTGGTCAGGTAAGACTTCCTCTAGTCGAGACCCTAAAGAAACCTTCTTTACTACAATTTCGACTTCGAGGTCATGAAACCGGTGGAGTGCGCTTCTCAACTGAGTAACCTTTTCTGAGACTACGACCCTCCCTAACCTCTGTCCTCCTCTTCCCCTGCTGGCTCCTACTCTACCGACCTACCGTAGTGCCTGAGCTACCTGCACTCAGACTCACTTGAGGCCCTCCACCACTACCTGTCCCTCCGGACCACACGACGCTAAGTACCCCAGCGTTTCTCAGTCTGTGCTGACTCGCTGACTTGACTTGACTTGTCTAGAAACGTCTACATCAATTCTTCTCCAGTCTGACCTCATTGTAACTGGGAATTAGATTATATCGAACACAGGAACTTTCTCTTCTCTGTGTGTTTCCCTCTTCCGGTACACTACTCTCTCTGCCCTAATTACGACATTCACTTCCTTGTGGTTCCTAACGACCTTTGATAATCTTTGACACTTCTTTGTTTCCTAAGAGTGGATACCTAAAGTCCCCCTAGTACCGGGACGACTGTAGAACTAAAACTTGAGGATCCCTTGATGTTCTCTTATTTAAAGATAACAAAATTCGGTGAGTTAAACACCATGGGACGATTGTCGGGATCCTTTACTTATGTAACTTTGTCTAAAATTTTCCGTCACTTTATAGTAAACTTTACAGACGACTACTGAAACAAAATTAAGTAAAATTAATTTCATCCTAAGAAAATAAACTTCGACGTTTGGAGGTAGTCATCCTTTCTACCTGTTTTAAGATGGTGGATTCTTCTACCCTTTTCCCAGTCATATTATTGTAAACGGAAGGACACTCAACAGTACTTACTTAATTGTAAGGAGAGTCTTAAGAGAAACACTTTGAACGAAAATTAGAACATTCAAAATTTCTAAACTTGAGATCAAACTCCACTTTTGAGGGAACTCTATAAATCATCAACATCAACGAAATTCCTCTCTCCTTTTTACGTCTAAAAGTGAACTGATTTATTTTATGAAAACGAGTAACACAATTTACCTCGACATCACCTTTGAAATATAAGATAATAAACGTAAAAAGACCCCTCACGAACCGAAGACCTCCATGTTTTACTTCATGTAATCCGAAAGTTCGATTAGCTTTGTCACACAGAGACTCTGTCTATTAACCATAAAGTCTTACACCTGAACCGTCGCCACCATCTTACGAGTATGTTCATGTATATATCCGCGTCTGTACGTCTAGTTCTATGTGTCTACAGACCTTCTTCTCGTTGGGAGTCGGTGATTACGAGTTACGGAAATCGAATATCCCTTTTGGAGTTCCACACGAGTTCTCGTTAGTGAGACTCGTACCTGATCAAATTTAAGATGACTCGAGTAGTTACGAAACATTCATGGGTAACACACGAAGACAACCGGCGTCAGTTGACTTCTAATCTGTACTGTATAGATATCGTAAATTCTTGGATCCTTAACAAGAGTGGTTAAAGATCTACTCTGTTCATTCAGTTCTGTCCATAACAACGGAAAGATCACAGTATAATGTTCATTTACCGTCTTCTCCTAGACCCTGAGTTCAGAGGAGAAAGAAATACTGAACGTGAATGAGGTGTCTTTATACTTGTGGTACTAAGTAAAAGTATATGTAAATACACTTTCTCTATAGTGAAACGTGTTCGGAGTTGGGTCTGAGGTCAGGATAACTTCTACAAAAGGATTGTCAAAACGAAATAAAATTTGGTCCTAAAGAGAAGATGAAACTTTACCGTGATTTTTCATATATATACTGAGTTTTCTTTTAAGTAGGGTCAGGTTGACAACAGTATTTTGGAATTAGTAAGTCGTTCATCGGTAAAAGTTTGACGGATATAAAACACAATTATGAAGGAAATCTTTGTATGGTTCTGGACACATAGGTATCTCTCTTGTCTTCAAATGTATGTAAAACACAAACCTGTGTTAGTAACGACTTAGTATTCTTTCAAAGGAAGAACGAGACTACGGTATCCCCGACGGTAAACTTTTTTTTTTTTTTTTTTTTGTCGAGTAACAACAAGATAAGACCGTGGTACCTTTAGGTATCTAAAGGGAACTCAGAAAGTCAAGAAGAGTCTTTAGGTCAAGTTCTCGACTCTTGAGTACATTTCCCTCCCAAAACGGACCTTTCTCCGGTTCTTTCTACCGTTTTCGGTACTATTATGACATTTCATTAATAAGAGGTTAATTTTATTTAATTAATTTTTTCTTAATTGATCAATTTCTACAATAACTGTTATTTTTTTTTTTTTTCCAATGACCAGGTCCAGGAGATAATATTCGGTTCCTGTCAGATATGTAATAACGATGGCATAGAATGGGTGATCCCTATAAAACGTTGTAAAAGGTCTTTAACTACAAGACTCAAAGTGTTGAATGAGTTTCAGTGTGTCGATCACTCACCGTATCGACTTTTACCCTCTGTCTTGATAAGTCTAGATTTTAAGATACAAAAAGAAAAAGTATGATATTTTGGGTCGAAAGTGTATAACCTATAATTGTCTTATCCTTTACGAGTCGTGATAGGAATGTCGTGACACGAGTATCGGAAGATAAGTACCCGTTTGTAGTGGTAAAATATTTACGTCTATTTCGACCTCTCTAGGGAAAGTACCATCATTCACTCCTACGATCGTCCGTCCCGGTTCTGCGGTCTGATGTTTGAGACCGGAGGAAGGACAAGTCGGTCCGAGAGAGAGTTACCTTTTACTTTCTCTTCGAGGTATATAATTCCTAACTTTAAAGTCAACGATCTTCCTGTTTCCCTCTGACTTCTTGACAGTGTCTATACCCCTTACCTCCCCTATATTGTTGACCTACGTCACACTCTAGACTCTAATCTAGGACTTTGTATCTCCTCTGTAATGACCTTTTTACTCAACTTTAGGTTTTTGTAGACATCAACAAGGGGATGTTGAGGGGACAAAACTAGTAACATACTACTTTTTCTAAAAAAATACAAAATGAACCATTCATGTCTCTCCTGAGTTATAGTCCACCTACTCAACTTTGGTCCGACGAACGTACCCTTAGTGTCTAGGTGGTGAAGGTTTGACACACCGGAGTCTGTTCAAGGAGTTTGAAGAGGATCGGACCCTAAGAGTTGGTAGTTTACCCTTATTATTATTGATGGAGTAACCAGACAATGTTCGTGTCTGATTTCACTGTGTACATTTTACATGGTGTCTCGAACCATGTACCATTCATGATGACGGACCTTCGATAACAGTAATGAAAAGTAGTCACATAAGAAAGAGGAAAATTGACCGACGGATTACTTATGTAAGAGTTTTCCTATAATTTCTAACTATTATCAACTAGTAAAATGGAAGGGTCCTTATAAACATAAAATCACTTTAATATAATTTTCACGAGCCTCTCCTAAGTCACCGTAGATAAAATATCTCTTATCACCATAGATAAAAGATTTCTATTTTGACTATTATAGAGAGTAGGGTTTCCGTAAAGATTCTGGGACGGTGAAAGGCAGTTCTCCATCTCATGTACAAGTGAGGGAAGTACAGACCCGTCGAAAACATTCACTTAATTGGTTATCTTATACTACTTTCACTACAATGTACTAAAGGTTTCCGTCCAGACTTTATAGTACATGACTTTTTATAGACAAAAGAATTTTACGAGTGAGAACTTTAGATCGGTGGTACGACACTATTTTAGCTTTGTCAAGTTATTTTCCGAGTATACCTCTCTTTGTTTTACACCGGGTGTAGAGGTCGGACTCGAAGGTCGGTTTTCGGTCTTGGTTGAACGGTTGGTACACTTTATTAAAAGGACGGTTATCTAGAAGGTCGGGAGTAGTTCGGTGAGTGGACTTCGGTGTACCGAAGGGAGGTAGTACGGGACAGGTTTCATATTAAAACATTCAATTTTTTTTTTTTTTTTTTTGATGACAACAAAATTCGGTAATTCCAAACACTAGTAAACAATATGTAGATATCCCTTTTAAAAAACTACCGTCTTTGAAAATGTTCTCATCCCTGATCCTTGTCTTTACTATTTAAAAATTTACATCCGTCTCAACTCTTGATCTTGATATTTCCCCGAAGTCATCGGAACTTCTTATAAAACACCTGAACACAAAAGTAGAAAGGGTCTGACTTTCTGTTGATTTTTTTTTTTGAAACAAAAAAAACAACAACAACAACAACAACAACAACAAAAAAACAGGTTGTCTGATCTTTTACCTTGTTTCACTCTTGTGGATTCTAACCTGACTCAAGATGTATCCAAGAGCCCCTTCCATCACGGGGGGTAGTCTCGGTTACAGTTTCAATTATGGATGGACCAGATGTCATCCTCTATTTCAGGCTCCATACTCCTCGACTTTATCCATCCTCCCCACTTTAACATAAATCTTAGTTTGGGTATGGGTGGTCTCTGTGAGTCTCCCGAGTTTATACGGAACACATGAAGTCCTGGGTCTCTGGGGTTGTCTCTGACTCTGTCTTGCTACAAAGTCACAGGGGACTCCTCAATGTCCAGACGTCTCCTGACGAAGTCCCTGTCCCCGAGACCCACGTCATCTAGACCCATACCATATTCGGGAGAACCTCCTCCAGCGGTAATTGGGGTGGTATCTCGGGGGTCTTGAATGTGTCCTAACCCATTTGTCTGAGAACCTCTCATGTTTGTCTTGGAACACACGTGGTCTTGGGTCCTCTTTCCTCGTCACTGGGGTGTTTTCTGACTAGGTCTGAACGGACACTCACAGGTCCTCAGAGACCGTCTCCACACTCAGTCGTCACCGGACGACGTCCCAACCCCCGTGACGTACCCTTGAAAACTTCCTCCAGAGGTAATAGAAGTAATGGAGGTGGTATCAAACCGGAGTCTAGTTTATTGTTCCTCCCTTGTGTCGAGACGGGAAGTTTGTCTTTTGACCTAATTTCTAAATGACTCGTACTGGGGTACGTAATCTTGTTCTGGGTCAAAGGGGGGGTGGGGGTTAGTCAGAGAACGTAGTCCTTCGAAGGTATTCGGAGAATAGGAAGAGGTAGTCTCCCGTCCGTCTGACTTTCGGTGTTAATGTCTTTTGATTGGTTACACTAGTGTACCTGGTGTCGGAACAGATTGAGTTACTTTTAAACTCGGTCCGGAGCATCCCGTCGTTCTGTCTGTCTAGTACTACCTATCAAGACCGTTTTGTACCAGGTGACCTCTTCCCTTACCGTTTGGTGAAGTCATAAGAACTGAACTCTTGTGGTACTTGTCATACTTTTCCATTTTTCTCTTGTGACTTTCTACTTGAGGGGTCCAGTCATTCACGGGTTATACGATGACCTCTGGTCACTTCTTTATTGAGGTCTTTCTTACTTCTCTTCCTCTGTTTCGTTTTTGTTGTGGGTCATCACCTACACTGACCACTACCTTCGTTCCAGGTTACGACATTTCTGGTTATAACGTATCTTTGAACCTTACAATCCAGGTACTTAGTTCCGTTTAACCTTCACCAGTTTGTCTTCTGCCGTTCTCACTTACAGTTTTAAAATCCTTAGTCGCTTGATTTTACCTGACCTTACCACTTAAATTGAGTCTACTGGTAATATAGATAATGACACCCGTTCTTAGGGAATCTTCTTTACCTCATCGGTAGTATCAGTTGTTCTCATGCTTTACGTCATGAACCTACGTTAGAGTTTTTTCTGTCTTACTAGAGACGAGCAAAGGTTCCGTTTGGTAAGTTATAGTGTCATTAGGGTTGGTCATACAGGGTTGGTCATTACGACTTCTTCGAATGTAACTTACCAAGATACTTCTGGATGTTCTGGAAGATCTTGATTGTGGGGGTTTTCTACAGGAAAATTAATATCCCCTGACCTTACGTTTTCATCCTACAGTTCTTTATGGACCTCATTATCCGTTTAAACCAGAACCTCATGTCTTACTTCGTCCCGTTTCCAATTACCTCAAAACGTTCTCTTACGTGACCAGTACCGTTTGTCGGAGAAGGTTGTCATGTTCTCTTCTAAGATGTGTACCTCTAATGGTCTGCCAGTTATTGGTTTAGTCTAACTAATATAAGAAACGTCGGTTTCTACCTCTCCGAGATATGTCAATCGTTTTTGTTCTGACCCTCTACTGACACCGAGTCTAGTACTTGAGGAATAACGGTTTAAGTCTGAATTTAACTTCTTTCATCCCTTTTGGTTATTTGGTAAGTCCATACTGGATTTAGAATAAGGAATACTAATTTGTCACCGTCACTGTTTATCTAAGTTTCTCAATCTGGACTATCTGTCTGACGGACTCCTCGATGTCTGTCTCCAAGTACTGTAACGTCTCCTCCGTCACTAGTTCTGGTAGGGGTTCTTTTTATTTGTGTTTTTCCGTTTTACCACAGCTCCTCCGAAATGTTTATCGATACTTTTCTTCTCTTCGTTTTCTGTTTCCTCTTTTACTTGTTATATGGGTGAACTTACGTCTCAAGGTTTCTTATCGTTCGTCTCTATTCTTTCGGAAGGAGTCATTAGTCACGTATCTGTATCTCCTTTTATTATCTGACCTTTTCTGATCTCTAGAGAAGTTCTTTTAATTTCTATGGTCCCCTTGCAAAGTTCACTTCTACTCGTATTATTTCCTGTTTTTAGTATACCTGGATTGTCTTCGTCTGCTATAATTCTTCACCGTTCTTACGTGTCTTTTTGATATCTTTTTTTGAAGAAGTACTGACTCTATTAGTACTACCACACTAGTGAGTGGATCTCGGTCTGTAGTACCTTACACTTCAGTTCACACGGAATCCTTCGTAGTGATGTTTGTTTCGATCACCTCCACTGCCTTAAGGTCAACTCCATCAAGTTTAGGATTTTCTACTACGACACTTTCACGACGTGAGTTATACGGTCGTTTAAACCTTTTGAGTTGTCACCGATGTCCTGACCTTTTCCAGTCAAAAGTAGGGTTAGGATATCTTTCCGTTACGGTTTCTTGCGAGTTTGATGATGTGTTAACGTGAATAGAGTGTGTGATCTTTTCATTACGAGGTTTAAGAGGTTCGGTCCGAAGTTGGCATACACTTGGTACTTGAAGGTTTACAAGTTTGACCTAAATCTTTTCCGTCTCCTTGGTCTACTGTGGTGGGAATACTGTCTTTTACTTCTTGATTTCTCGGAGAACACTTTCACTTTCTCCTCTCACTTTTTCAACCGAATTTCGAGTTGTAAGTCTTTTGATTCTAGTACAGTAGGTCAGGGTAGTGAAGTACCGTTTATCTACCCCTTTGTTACCCTTGTCACTGTCTGAAATATAAAAACCCGAGGTTTTAGTGACGAATATCACTGACGTCGGTACTTTAATTTTCTGAGAACGAGGAACCTTCTTTTAAATACTGGTTGGATCTGTCATATAATTTTTCGTCTCTGTAATGAAACGGTTGATTTCAGACAGATCAGTTTCGATACCGAAAAGGTCATCAGTACATACCTACACTCTCGACCTGATGTTTCTTTCGACTCGTGACTTCTTGACTACAAAAACTTGACACCACAACCTCTTCTGAGAATTCTCAGGGAACCTGAGAACCTGAGAATTCCTAGAGAACCTCGTTCTTCTAGGTTAGTCAGTTAGGATTTCCTTTAGTCAGGACTCATAAGTAACCTTCCTGACTACGACTTCGATTTCGAGGTTATGAAACCGGTGAACACCGATTCTTGACTGAGTAACCCTTTCTGGTACTACGACCCTTTCTAACTTCCGTCCTCCTCTTCCCCTACTGTCTCCTACTCTACCAATCTACCGTAGTGATTGAGTTACCTGTACTCAAACTCATTTGAGGACATCAACCACTACCTGTCCCTTCGGACCGTACGACGTTAGGTACCCTAGAGATTCTCAACCTTTGCTGACTCACTGACTTGACTTGACTACTCAATGAGTAAGCAGTAAAAAGGAGGGTACCAAATTTAATCACCTCTTGTTTTTGTGTACTGCTCTATTCTTAAGTTAGACCATAGTGTAAAAATTACAGGTTTACCTCCTAAGGACCATAAGACACAGACTCTTTCTACACCGAACCCGAACTTCCGGTTCCCCTCGACATGTGAATGTGGAAGTACGGGATCTTAACTACGAAAGATCTGACACTTCTTTCGACTCGCGGTTTCTTAACTACATGTGGGTACCGCCTAAGTACAACTACATACCGTTTTGGTTATGTCATAACATTTCATTTTATTTCATTTTATTATTATTATTACTTTATTTTTAGTCTCTACTCATAAAACATACGAATAGTAATTGAAAAAACCATTAAAGAGATTGGTTAAACTACCAAGAAAAACTTTTAAAGTTTTCCAGAGTGTATAAAACTCTTTTTCCTCCGTCCCTTTAAAATACACAAACGGAATAGAGATGGATCTGGTCGTCTTTATTTTCTCAACTTACGGATATCTTTGTCGGTACCAACGACATTGTTGGTGATAGAACGGACCTCTGATCCATTTTAAACCGTGGAAACTTTATTCCTCACCCTCACAACTGATCAATACTGACCATTAAGAAAATTCTTTACTCGGGAATTTTTTTTTTTTTCTACTTTTCGGAATTGGTTTTACTTAATTAGATATTATCTCGATAAGGTCTGTTATAACCCCCTCTGTAAAATTTCTTATTTCAGACAGACAGTGGAAAGTATAACGAGGTAAACCTAACGTTGGTCTTGTTATTTGAGAGGTAATCAAGACTGGAGCAGAATTAATTGAAAAACTTTTTGGTCCCGGGTTTTGGTTGACCATACTCCCTAGTTACCTCTAGTATGTGACTGTTCAACTCAAAAGGTACAAAGGAAAGAGTACGACAAAAGAGTACTCCTGTTCTTGGGAGGTCCCGTAAAGTAAAGGACTCTAAATATCGACAAAAATACTATGTACTAATAAATCAATAGTGTCCGTGGAGGTGAATGTTCATCCAGGACTACTCTACAGATCATGTGGAGTCAGATCACAGTGGTAATGATACCGGAAGAACTGTTACTGAACCTGACGATTCGTAGACAAGGACGGGGTATTGGGGTAAAATACTTGGTGTCAACTGTCGTACGGACTGGTTGTTCAAAAGTCAAGGACACTACACATGTATGGACACACTCATACACACACACACATTTAGTCCCACTACTAACTTTTATATTTTCGAAAGAATTAAAAATTATAAAAAATAACTTACTATTGTATGTCTTTTTCCTATGTTTAATAGTTCACGTCTGTGACCTATTAGTCAAGTTATTTATCATATAATGGTCAGGGTACCTTCGAGGAGAGTAATGGAGGTGTTTCCGTGGGTGATAAGATTGAAGATTGTGATATCTACTCAAAATCTTTATATATTTTTACATAGGATACAAAACATAAGAAAACATGGACCGTAGAAACCAAGTTTATATGTCTACAAATACTTTATATGTATAAAAATACACGACATGTAAGAATATAAACACACACACACACATATATATATATATATATATATATATATATATAGGTGAGAGTAAATAAATAGGTAAGATGACAACTACCTATGAATCATTAAAAGACAAACCCCAACGATACTTTTTGTGACTATACTCGTAAGTTCAGATACAGGGAACGACATGATACATACACAAAGATGACATGTATTTCGAACTTTACCTTAACGGTCTAGTGTCCAAACGTACCCAATACGAAGTCACGTATGAAAGTTTGTTAAAAGTTTTTACCAACGTAGTTAAATGTGGTGACGTACGTCTTATTCTCAAAACAAACAAAGTGTAGGAACGACCTTGGTCCATAACAACCACAAGAAGTAAAATCGACAAGACCACTCCCAGACTACCATTGAGTAAAATCAGTACCAGACATTTACAACATATAAACTTATAACAGAAACACTTCACGGTCATAAAGTGTTTCTTATAAAGACATTGACAGAATTGGAGTAAAAAGACAGGAGAGATGGGAAGGGAGAAACATTCTGATACAGGATAAAGATTGTTGTCATTTATTTATTTACCTATTCCTGTGACACCGTATAGGTGTGTGACTTTATAATGGTTAGTTATTTTTATTTACGATAGACGTATGGGTATTGTAGTGACTTTAATTTTTTGTAACAGGATCCGTTTTCTTCCGTCTACTTTCTTTTGTATGATATACTGAGATAAACATACTATAAAATCTTCTCTGCTTTGAGCAATTATCACTGTCTTTTGTCTAACCACCAAAAGACCCCAACCTTCTGTCATGACTGACTTTTCCCCGGACTCCCTTCTCAAATACCACTACCTTCACAGGACAACACTGAAGTCATCACCAATCAATCTACCTACGTATGTAAAGATTTTTGAGAAATATGAAAATTTTACCCATTAAATTAACATAATTTAATATGAAGTTATTTTAACTAATTTTTCTTTTGTAAATGACTCGGGATGGTGCACATTGGGTATCTTATAACAGTTTAATCCTGAAAAGAGAGCGGTATCACTAGTCAGTTCTACGGGTTTCTCGGTGTACATGGGGTTACCTCTTGGCACAGGGAGATCTTCCTTTATGTCTAAACGGTTGTAGAAAACTTTATTGACAAAACTAACTTCTGTAGTGTTTTCCGACCAAGATCGATGAAACCGGTGGAGTATGGGGTGTTTACCAAGTCAAAGGCGAGTGAATTCCGAAGGACGGTCAGTGGGTAGGTCAGTCGGTCGACCGGGTTGTGGTGTAAATTTTATATGTTCCTCTTGTGTCCGTGCAGGTTGGAACCCGACTCCTCTCTCCGTAAGGGTCGATCAAAAGGGTTGTAAAGTGAAACGTCCTCGGTTTGAGATCAACTAAAAGAAAAAAGAAAAGAAAACTGACAGTTCCCTTTTGGACTGTCCCTGGTGTAAAGGTTTTCGAGGGAAGGTTCATTTCTTGGTCTCGACACTATAAAATTCTCGGAGAGAGTAGGGGTGGGGACCCTTGTATAATAAAACACTATTAGCAATCACTACCCGTTTGAAGTGACCCAAAGGTCTAAACTCAGACACAGTCTTCAACTCTTAAGGAGGAATAACTACTGAGGTTTAGTAGGAGTAAAAGAGGATGTAAAATAAATAAATAAATACAGAAGAAATGAAACAAAGAAGAATTCCTGGACCCGGATGAAAGGTTGGGAAATGGATGAAAAGTATCATCTTTCCTTTTTCCCTTCCTCTACTCCAGTCGTCGTACTCAAGGAAGTGTAAAGACGTGGACCGTTCATATGGTAGTGAGAGGTAAATACACGGATGGGACCCCGTTTGTCTGACGTTAGTCCGGGTTTAATAATCGTATCAGTCTTTTTTACTACTCTGTGAGTAACACCCGGGTGTCAGCGTGAAGCTCCCCACGGGCTACTTAAACAGTCACTCATTTCTTACTCAGAAAAGAGTCTTCCGGTTCTCTGTATTGATTGTTTCCGGACGGTTGTATTAGAATTTTATCACGAGAATCTTGACTCATCGGTTCTGGTGTCCTTTCGACTTTTCCCTCGTAATTCAATGTTTTTCACCCTCTACCCTCCCTGTAAGCCTTCCCTGTAAACATATGTACGCCGACTAAACGCGACTACACAGTATCTTTGGTTGTGTTATAACATCTCGTTAACAGGAAGTTATTAACATAAAACAAGTTATGAAGAGTTATAACATATTATAACATATTATTATAAACTAGTAAATTTTTACGTCTTTTTTATTTAACGTTTTTTATACAATTATAAGAAGGAACTTCCGTTGTTAAAGACAAAGGTCTTAAATCCCTATTAAGTAATTTAAGTAAGATAGATTTGAATTTGTGAGGATAATCAATAGGGACAGATATAAAAAGAGAAGATATTTTACTCACAACTATAAGTTTTAAGGTACTCGATAAAACAGTCCATTCCTATGTTCACCTCATAACTTAAATATTTAATCACTAATATAAGTTTAGGTAACTCAGGACTAGTATCCTGACCTTAAGTTCCGGACGTGAATTATGATCAGGAAGGTTGGTCCCTAAATCTCCTAGTACCTCTGTCACCCCTGTACATCAAAGTTCGGGAAGGGTCGAAGGTAATCTTCTTAGGGTCTTATGTCGTACAGGACACTGGAACATCTTCCGACCCTTACAGGTCCAGTCTCCGTCGTCGACCGGATCTTCCCGACGGTCTTAAAGGTCCTGTGACTATGTAAGTCTTATCCTCTTTTTCCTTGTAACCTGCCCCACAGACAGTCTACTTCCTCTTCCCTTCCTGTCGTTCCCTCGGGACTCGACCATTTAAGTCTAAACACATAAAGTGAGTCAGACTTTTGTGGCTACTCAGTGAATACGATTATTACATAAAAGAGAAATTGTGTAAAAGGGGTCAACCAGACTTTGATATGACTCAAATGATACTCATTAGAGTGTGTCAGTGTTGTGTTTTAAACGAAAAGACGGGTTCCTCGTCGGTGAACAAAAAACTTGGTCTAAGGAAGTTACACATCGAATTAGCCTCTCTCACAAAGACGGTATCAATTCCAGAAAGGTGACGAAAGACACTTTGACGTCACTGACATAGACAAAGAATTCCTTAAAAAGATTGTCTGGTTTCTCTATATACGGGATAATTATAAGAATTAAGAGAAATTAGTTAGTAAAACTAAGAGGGACTTGGAAAGAGTATGACATAACGTAGAAATCTGTTAGAGTGTAGTTTCTTTTACTTTTTTCTCACTCCCCTTTATTCATAATTTTCATAGTTTAAAAAAAGTTAGACAGGAGAATATTAACGTAACTAAAATAAAATCTTCACCGTACTCTTGACTTTTAAATGTCTTACACTATCTTGTCACTATAGTCTTTATGTCTTTCATAGATCCAGTTCACTTCACTGATCGATAGTAGAGGTCACGGCTGAAGTAGCTAACCATCACTAACAACTGTCATGACATGAGTCTTCCTTGGAATCTGGTGAAGATCTGAATCGTCCTGTCTTCCGGACGTCAGGTAATTATTACAGACGGTGTCACCACAGAAACACTCCTCATCCCTTCCTCTACCCGTCGTACCACAGTCGTGTCTGTAATACTTAAATGGTAAAGACCAGAGACGTTTTACAAGTAAGTTTGTTAATTTTATAGTTCACCTCGAGAGATTATTGACTGATGTAACTTATTTCTGAACTTGTAAAATAAACCTTATGTATCAGCCACTTCATGGGGAGACCCATGAAGATTAGACTAATAAGGAGTAGAGACATTAGTACAAAATTGGGACTGTCTTTCCCGGACCTTCTGACAGAAGATCAAATTTCGTATTTGTTACCTTTGTATAAGAAAAAAAGGACCTTAACGTTCAGAAAAAGTACATTTGTGTAAGTTGTAGAGGGACGAGGGAACAAGGGAAGTTACAAGAAAGAGGAGACACAAGGAACACACATGTTTTATCTTCAACACACTGACTACGAGTCTCTTTCCATAAATTTAATCCTTTACTACCACAGTAAGACTAAACTCAGAGAACAAATGGATCCTTGGTCTATCTCATAACTCGTTTCTCTAGAAACCAGGGTCGGTCCTGACTCTTTCGTTCAGATTAATTACTCAGTCTTCTCTTTGTCTCTGCGAAGAAAACGTACGTATTAGGTACTCACGTACCAGACATACTTTTCTAGAATCTATTCAGAATTTAGAAAATTCGAAATTATTTGCACCAACAACGTGACTTTTTATAAAAAATTTGTCATTGAAAAAAGTATACACTATTCTTGGAGTTAAAAAGATCGGTATCCCAAACATTCGATTTCGTCTGGTTTACTAATAGAATGTAACCCTAGTATTTATTATCGTACAACATAATTTACAAGTACACGTGTGTACACGATTTAGTGAAGTCAGTTTTATTTTTTACACGTCTATATGTATTAACACGATTGTTTTATAAACGAAAAGTCGTAACATAATCAGTCAAGAACAGTCGTATTTCGACACATTGTTTTATAAGGTTTAGAGGACTCGAATATTTTCGTAAATTTAAAGAGTGAGAACCCAGATATCCAGTCAACTCTGACAAGACAAAATCCGACCCCAAATCGAACCAAACCGAACCCGAAACCCAACCCAAGTTTGGATAACATACACACTGAAAACTCCTTGAGTTAATATACTCTAACAACGATGGACCTATCACAAAAAGAGTGACACCAGTGTCCTGGTCTTCCCTTACTTACTTTGGTGGAAAAGACATCTGTCGTACGTCAGTAAAGGTGGGTCTAAAGTGACTAATTTCAAGTAGTTTACCGGTCAAGATGATAGTTTCTTATTTCTTTAGTTAAGGTGAGGGTTATTTATTTTACGTTTCAATGTACAGTTTCCTACACTTATATTTTAAGATTTTATCCTTTCCATGCCCTTGACTCTGTTACTTGGTCAAATGTTTTTATGGTTTTTAAATTAGATTTCGTAGTTCATCTTTTAATAATATCATTCCAATTTTTTTTTAGTCCGAAATTCCTAGTCCCTCGATACTCAAACCTACAATTAAGGTAAACAAAGACACATTGAAGTTGTCCGTTCTTACGACCTGATCTTTTCACAGGTAGTCGTTCTGAAACATCTTTAGGAACACAAGACGGTACTTATCCTGATGTAAAGAAAAACGAACAGACAAAACAAAACAAAACAAAAAAGTGAATTGACTGACGAAAGGTATAAACCTCAAGTTTAAGGAGTTGATACCGTAGTCAAACTGAGTCGGTTTTCTATGACACGGTCAATTCCGTATATAAAAATGTTACCTAGTGTAGACCACGGTCACCAGTCAGACACTGATCCCGTCCACGTACGGGAACCAAGTCAGTCGGTACCGAACACCCTTCAGTGTGTATTGTATTGAAAGAGTTCCTCTTTACTGATTAACAGGTGGTTCGGTATGAAAATCTCGTTTCCACGACAATCCGATCCTTCACATAAGAATCTTTCCTCGGTGTTGAAGGTCAGAGAGAACTCATAGAGAACTCGACCCGGTACACTGATTATAGGGGGTTACCTCATATTCGTCTTTAGTGCACATAGTGAATGTTTATTTTCCCAATTTTAAAACCACGGAAAAGATACCAGATTAAAGGACAGGTTCTAAGGTTTTTACCGTCAGTGTTCTACCTTTCTCGGACCCAGTGACTGACTATTACACCTTTCTAAAGACACTCATTCTTTGTTTGTAAATTCCTACTTGTGAAAACCGAACAAAAATACAGTCAATTGTTTCTGATAGGTAAGACGTCCAACCTTCTCTAGTTAACAGGGATTTTTCTCCGACTACCGTACCTTCAGTAACTCTAATTCAACACCTCACCGCGTTTCGTATTTTCCGATTGTTAACTCGTCTCTGAAGTCGACCTCTCCAGACTTACAAGTCCCGTCCTACTAGACCCCACCGAAGTGACTATGTGTGAGTCGGATCTTCTAACTCATGTCAACTCCTTAGTTGACATTGATAGGTTCTCGTACCGGAAATCCTTCCTACTCGAGGTTTAGGTTTTACAGTAAGTGTGAATTTGAGAGTGTGTAATTCTCTCGAAAACAACTTGTGTCTCTTCACTTCTAAATGAAACACTCGGACAAGGAGGGGACCTATACCAAAGACTTTATAGAAAGAATTCCTGATTCATAGAGAGAGATTGAACATCACCGAGAAGAATGGGTTTAGGTGGTCTAAATTGTTTGAAACTTTTAGGTAGTAGAGAAACCACTTCTGTGTGAAGGGAGAATCCGATGTAATCATTCGTCATAACCATGGTTGGTATGAATATGAGTGACTACCACTCCTCTCCTTTGAGAAGGGAGTAAAGAGTGACATGGAACTGGTGTCGGAGTTCTAACCCTGGCAACGCCCTCTACTACTACCGAACTCAGTCTACTGAGACGATTTCCTCCAGGTAGAACCTGACGTCCCATAAGGTTCCGGTTTATCTTCAATCCTTCTTCTTTCGAGTTAAGATACGTCAAGAAACAGAGAGAAGAAGGACTATGTTTAGGTCAATAGGTCAACGACAGACGGAGGTCGACCGTGTGATGGGTACGGTTGACTTTAATGGGGTACGAGGGTGTAAAAGAGACACTGAACGTGATGTTAACGAAGACGAAGAGACCAATTTCTTCTAAGGACAGATGGAGGGACCTAGATGTGAAGAGTGGAGAGCAATTATCTCAGGTTGGAGTCAGATATACAACGGAGGTGGGGTGTATAGGTCAAGGAGAGGAAAGGAGACTGTCTCAGTGGAAATAGGACACCCTGACTGAAGGAAACTTGGGGTTATCCGACGATCGAAACATCGAAGACCAAGACTCTTGTTTTAGTCTGAGGGAAAATCTAGAGGTTGTTCTTGAGACGTTATGGTCATTATCTGACCCCTGGTAAGTCGAAGTTTTGTTTCCGAAATAAGACTTAGAAGGAAAGAGTTGACTATTGGTCAGACAGTGGTGTTCTCCCTTCCCACTCCCACCGTTCCGTAACTTCTTTCTCCTCCTCCCACATCTCGTCGTTCGAATAATTGGAAAGGTTCTCCGAACACTAAGTTCGAACACCTCGAATTGTAAAAAAAAAAAGAGGGTTAATAAAATTACTACGACGTCTTTCAGGATTTAAGACACGACTGTGACACAACGATGGTGTCAGACCCGACTAGTGTACCGTTGTAAGGCTGGGTCCGACCCAGTGGGGCATTCTTTTTAGTCGAACCCTTTTGGTGAGGAGGACGACGAACGTAGAGTGAGAGAGAGAATTCCCTCCCCCCTTTCGGAGGAAAAATTCTCGAAACTTCGAATTCAGAGTCTACACTCGAAAACGAAGTCTCAAATAATCAATGAAAAATAGGGATATGTGGTGGGAGGAGGTTTTTCAAATACAAGTGAGTCCTACCGTTAATAAACTGAGATTAAGTTTGGTAAAAACACAGTAAATCTAGGTCCGTGTAACGAACTAGAGTTATTATTCCCTCGTATGGTTTATAAAAACAACGATCTCCTCGATATCAGTATATTCGGTCAAGTAGTTAGTACACAAAAAAGGAAAGTGTCAGAATTACATAAGGAGTAAAGTAAAACTGGTTCTTTTAATTCGGATATTGTATTTGAATTTTCGGTTGATGACATCAGACATGAAACTTGGGTCTATGTTTTCTTTTGTAACGAAGGAAAATCCAAATCTAGTTCTACATAGCTAAATCCTCCAATTGATTATGAATCGTCCTCCGACTAATCTCCGACCTTTACACCCTCCGTCTTCCGTCCTCCTTCTTCTTCTTCTTTACCAAAAAGAAGAATGTATACGTGTGTACATGAATAGACGTCCGTAACGATCTAAAAGTCGTCAGATGGTACTTGTAGTAGAACTGACACCCTAATACTTCTACCTCTCGTCTAAACACGTTCCGGTCGGAGGGACGGGTGAATTGTTCTCGTTGATTTGTATAAGGTCAGACCTGACAGTGGATGTGTCTATACTTAAAAAGTCAAAATAACTGTATAGTAGGTGTGACTTCTTGACATTTATAATTTCCATGTAAAACTACTCAAAAGTGTTTGACTTGTGTGACACATTACTCCGGTGTAATACTTACTTTGTAGTTATCGTGGATCTTCGGTGAGTTTTTGTAACGGTAGATCAACGATAGAGTGGTCCCATAGGTGATAGGATTTAGATTATGGTGTCAAATTAGAAAAAGAAAGTCCAAAGATATTTACCGTATTATATCATACATAAGAAAATACAGAGCCAAGTGAGTTATAATACAAACTCTTTAAATAGAAACAATGATACACGTCAAAGTCTGACAGGTGAGAAAAAACGTAACTATAAGTAACACACTCATGTGGTCTTTCAAAAGTAGATAGGATGACGACTACCCAAAATTCCTTCACAGGTAAACCGATAACACTTATCACGACAATATTTACAAGATTATGTACAGAAAACCATTTGTATGTCATACTTTTCATACTTTGGGTACTTGTCATACTTTTCCGTTTCTATTCTGTGGCTTTCTACTTGAGGGGTCCAGTCATCCACGGGTTATACGGTGACCTCTAGTCACCTCTTTATTGAGACCTTTCTTACTTCCCTACCTCGGTTTTGTTTTTGTTGTGGGTCAACACCTACCCTGACCAATATCTTCGTTCCATGTTACGACACTTCGCGTTATAACGTATCCTTGGACCTTACAGTCCAGGTACTTAGTTCCGTTTAACCTTCACCAGTTTGTCCTCTGCCGTTCTCACTTGTAGTTGTACGATCCTTAGTCGTTTGATTTTACCTGACCTTACCCACTTAAATTGAGTATACTGGTAATATAGATGATGACACCTGGCCTTAGGGAATCTTCTTTACCTCAACAGTAGTATCAGTTGTTTTCTCAGGTTTTACGTCATGAACCTACGTTAGAGTTTTTGTTGTCTTACTGGAAACAAACAAAGGTTCCGTTTGGTAAGTTATAGTGCCATTAGGTTCAGATACGGGACTGGTCATTACGACTTCTTCGACTTCAACTTACCAAGATCCTTCTGGATGTTCTGGAAGATCTTGATTGTAGGTTTTTTCTACAGGAAAAGTAATATCCCTTGACTTTACGTTTTCATCCTTTCGTTCTTTGTGGACCTCATTGTCCACATAAACCGTAACGTCATGTCTTACTTCGTCCCGTTTCCGATTATCACAAGACGGTTCTCTTGTGTGACCAGTATCGTTTGTGGGAGGAGGTTATAGTATTCTCTTCTGAGGTGTGTACCTGTAGTGGTCTACCAGTTGTGGCTTTGGTCTAACTAATATAAGAACGTCGGTTTCTACCTCTTCGAGATATATCAGTCGTTTTTGATCTGTCCCTCGACTAACACCGAGTCTAGTACGTGAGGAAGTGACGGTTTAAGTCTGAATTTAACTTCTTTCATCCCTTTTCGTGTCCTGGTAAGTCCATACTGGATTTAGTTTAGGGAATACTGATATGTCACCTTCACTCTTTATCTAAGTTCCATGATCTAGACTATCTCACGGACTACTTGATACCTACCTCCAGCACTGAAACATGTCCTCTGTTCTTAGTTCTGGAGAGGTTCTTTTTGTTTACGTTTTTTCGTTTTACCGACAGACTCTTCCGGAATGTCCTCCGGAGAAGACACTCTTCTTCTCTTCACCTTTCGTTTCCTCTTCTCCTTTCTATGTGGTTAAACTTACATCTCAAGATTTCTTATCGTTCTCCTCTATTCTTTCGGAAGGAGTCGGTAGTTACGTTTCTTTATCTCCTTTTGTTATCTTACCCTTTCTGATCTCTAGAGAAGTTCTTTTAGTCTCTATGCTTTCCTTGTAAAGTACCTTTCTTACCGAGTTATTTTCTGTCTTTACCATACCTGGATTGTCTTCGTCTTTTATAATTCTTCTCCACCGTTCTTATGTGTCTTCTTGATATGTTTTTTATAGAAGTGCTGGGTCTATTAGTACTACCACACTAGTGAGTGTAAGTGGATTTCAGGTCTGTAGGACCTCACACTTCAGTTCACCCGGAATCCTTCGTAGTGATACTTGTTTCGATCACCTCCACTACCTTAAGGACAACTCGATAAAGTTTAAAACTTTCTACTACGACAGTTTCACGACGTGAGTCATCCGGTCTTTTAAACCTTTTGAATGGTCACCGGCGTCCTGACCTTTTCCAGTCAAAAGTAAGGTTAGAGTTTCTTTCCGTTACGGTTTCTGACCAGTTTGATGACGTGGTAACGTGAGTGGAGTGTGTGATCATTTCATTACGAGTTTTAAGAGGTTCGGTCCGAAGTCGTTATACACTTGACACTTGGAGGTCTACAAGTTCGACCAAAATGTTTTATGTCTCCTTGGTCTCTAGTTTAACGGTTGTAGGCGACCTAGTAGTTTTTTCCTTCTCTTAAGGTTTTTTTGTAGATAAAGACGAAATAACTGATACGGTTTCGAAAACTATCATACCTAGTGTTATTTGACACCTTTTAAGACTTTCTCTACCCTTATGGTCTTGTGGATTGGACGGAGAACTCTTTGGACATACGTCCAGTCCCTCGTTCTCAATCTTGACCTGTACCTTGTTGTTTGACCTAGGTTTATCCTTTTCCTCGTGCAGTTCCGACATATGACAGTGGGACGAATAAATTGAAAACCGTATCATAGAGTACTCTTTGTGACCTGACCTCCTTCGTGTTCGACATTAGTTCTAACGTCCCTCTTTATAGTTATTGGAGTCTATACGTCTACTGTAGTGGGAATGTCGTCTTTCACTTCTTCTTGATTTTTCGGAGAACTACTTTCACTTTCTCCTCTCGCTTTTTCAACCGAATTTGGAGTTGTCAGTCTTTTACTTCTAGTACCGTAGACCAGGGTAGTGAAGCACCGTTTATCTACCCCTTTGTCACCTTTGTCACCGACTGAAATAAAAAAACCAGAGGTTTTAGTGATGTCTACCACTAACGTCGGTACTTTAATTTTCTGCGAACGAGGAACCTTCCTTTTAATACTGGTTGGATCTCTCGTATAATTTTTCGTCTCTGTAACGAAACAGCTGTTTCCAGACAGATCAGTTCCGATACCAAAAAGGTCACCAGTACATACATACACTCTCAACCTGGTCGTTATTTCGACTCGTGGTTTCTTAACTACGAAAACTTGACACCACAATCTCTTCTGAGAACTCTCAGGGAACCGGACGTTCCTCTAGGTTGATCAGATAGGATTTCCTCTAGTCAGGACTCACAAGAGACCTTTCAGACTACAACTTTTACTTTAAGGTTATGAAACCGGTGGACTACGTTTCTCGACTGAGTAAACTTATCTGGGACAAGGACCCCTTCTAACTCCCGTCCTCCTCTTGTCCCACTCTCTCCTACTTTACCAACCCACTGTAGTGACTGAGTTGCCTGTACCCAAACCCATCTGAGGCCGTCAACCACTACCTATCCCTCCGGTTCCAACGACACCAAGTACCCCAGCGTTTCTCAGTCTGTACTGACTGGCTGACTTAACTGCCCAAAATGACTTCAAAGGAAAACCGATAACAATTATAATGACAATACTTACAAGATTATGTACAGAAAACCATTTATATACAGGAATGAAATGAACACGAAGGGACCACCGAGTCCACCATTTCTTGGACGGACGTCACGTCCTTTGAACCCAAGATAGGGACGTAACCCTTCTAGTGGACCTCTTCCTTTATCGTTGGGTGAGGTAATAAGAAGGGACCTCTAAAGGTACCTGTCTCTTCGGACCGACCTATGTCAGGTATCTAAACGGTTCTCAGTCTGTACTGACCCACTGAAATTGAAAGACGTGAACAGAAAGACCCGAATAAGGATCCCTTCCTTAACGATATACACGTTACATGTACACTAATTAAAATGACCTTTGACGGTTGACTATTGAGAACGATCGTTATAAAGTCTCAAGGTCAACGCGGTATAGTAACGATCGTGAACTACACAAGTCACAATGAAAATCAAGAAGACCTCCCGTAAATCACTATAAAGTGACATTAAAATGAAACGTACAAGATATAGGTAAGTAAAGGTAAAGATACGAAGTCAATTAAAGGTTAGTAGGGAATTGGAATCGTTCTCGACTGGACTGTTAGGTCAGAGGGGAGACGGTCCTAATAGAAACGATATTACAATATAGGTGTAGTGAAGGAGGCGGGTGATTGTACCTGAAAAGGAGGGTGTTTCGAGAATGACTTAAACATGTACCTCAGTAGGGTACATACGAACTAATTAGTGACCCATCACAATCCGAGATTTACAAAGAGGACATAATAAGACAGAAAGGTTGACCACCGTCTTAGGAAATTCCTGTCACAGGTTGAGTCGTCCGGTACACATGGGTATGTTTAGGTGACCCGGTTCAAGTCTACTTACACCCGATACGGAACTGACCTGACTTGAAACATGAAAAACGGGTTAGTAATAGTACGGGTTCTCGAAATCGAGTCTACGGACTATAACTATTTTGGTGAGTTTTGAGTTCAGTAGTTTGTCCCGTCCTTCAACTTATTATACTGAAAAAAAAAATTACCAAGAACCTTAATCTTGACATAAACTTTGAGTGTGCCTGGTTAAACAAAGAAACATTAGAATTCAATAAAATACTAAGACTTGGAGTCAAAGGTGTATATGTCTATCTCTGATCTTTCCCTTCTTATCACTCCTAAATTGTTGTTATCCATTCACAGACAGTACAACATCTACGACCTTTTCAGGTAAGATACGAGGGGTACGATAAGAAGAAACCTTTCCAAAGTTAGAGAGTCAGAAAATTCTCCTATTTTATTTTCTCGATACACCTGGAAATCAAACTAGACCCTAAGTGGTTCGGAAGAAACAGACTTTAGTTCGTCATAGGACTTAATCCACCATTTAAAAATCTATTTAAAATATTGCAAAAGGTTTTTTATTAAAAAACTTGATTTTAATCCCTCTTATAGAAAAGACTTTACATGATATAGGGAATTGTCGTTTTATCAGAAACTCCGTTCCGATCAATTGTCGAAATATACATTAGAGGTAGAAAGGTAAACGAGTCGGATGATCTATTTTCATGGAATTTATGTCTACTACGTTAACGGTAGGTAGAGACGAGAACTCGTACAATAATTTCAAGGTTGAACAGATGAAAGTCTTCCCGACAATCTTTTGACTTATTCCTTTCCTAAACAGAATCGTGAAAGAATGAGAAGGTATTTCCAAAAACCAACGAAAAGAGTTACCCGTCCGTTAAAAACCTCAGTGTATGACTGAAACAAGGAATTTTCACTGAATCCTGAACCAGTGAAAAGAATATCTCTTAAATTATGGATCTGGTACACGTCTTCTCATTTCTATCAACCTAGCAGTTCCCTTGTTTATTCCCTAAAATTCTATGGGTCCCCGAAGGGTCCACCGCGATCGTCGTTTTTTGGGTGGACGGTTACGTCCTCTGTATTCTCCGACCTAGGGACCCAACCCTTCTAGGGAACCTCCTCCCGTACCATTGGGTGAGGTCATAAGAACGGTCCTCTTAGGGTACCTGTCTCCTCGGACCTTCCGATGTCAGGTATCCCAGTGTTTCTTAACCTGTGTTGACTTCGATGTTCGTGTGTGTGTATGTGTATTCAATGGGTCTCAGGTGGTTACACTTCCTTACAAATGGTAGGATTGAGACTTCCACTTTCCTTTTGACGTGTCTTCGACAACGTATTGATCCTGGTATGGGTGAGAGTCTTTACTCCAGGTCTTCCCTCAGGTTCTTGTTTACGACATTAAAGAGGTAAAGAGAACGGGAAGTTGGTGGACAGTCATGGAGAGTCTGTGGTCTTCAGGTTCCTGTGCTCCTACCCTACTAAGATAGGTGTCTATAGTAAAGTATCTTATATTTCGTCCGAACTTGTTTCTCCTTGTACCTAACTTCCACCCCATCCCATACACCGACACCCTTGTTTGTATTATTGGTTGTTCGTAAACTTAAAAGTTAGAATATAAGTTAGATATCTTAGATGCAGAAAAAGGACATATTCCAGGTCTTTCTTTAACATATTTTTGTTTTATCAGTTCTTCCCCCTTTCACACAAACCAAGAACCCGAATGTAACATGAAATTTAAACTACACCACATGACCCTTTTTTTTCATAGATCTGGACCCTAACCGTCTTACGGGTCATAATGTTATACTAAAATCTCAACGAAGTTTAGGGTTGGGGTGGTCTCTCTTCCCAGGGTAAAATGGAATAACTAAATATATTAGAGTAAATCTCAAACCAGAAAAGGTCACGCACTGAAATAAAGAAAGAGAAGTTTTTACATAGACCATTTACGGTTACGACTACAGACATGTACACATACAAAGTGTAAAATCCCCGAAGTTAACAAGGTAAGATTATCACAAGGGGAGGGGAAACTTGATGGAGACATCAGATAATGTTTTTAGACGTCCTGAACTTTACATAATTTCAGGAGTCTAAAAGGGTCATGTCACAAAGGTAGACAAAATTTTCTCTCTGTAAAATATCGAGACCCTCTCATTAAATTCTTAGGGTCCATGCCTCCGTCGTGCACGGAGACACACGACTCTTCGGAACTGACTGTTCTTGTCGAAGAGAGAGTGGACCGGAGTGATTTGGACAGACTATGATTCCTCAGTTACTGAGAAGAGAGTTGAGTAAGAAATATGTTTTAAGACGTCAATAAGTACGTTAAGTGACGTCCATCATAGTAAATGGGAAATTTTCGACAAAGGTCTTTAGTAACACAAAAAAAAAAATTGTTTTTATTTTCGTCCCCGAACTACCAAGTTTAGGATTACTAGACTCCTCTATTTAAGAACTCTGGTCAGTGGAGTATATTAAACCACAGATCTAAGTGTATGACAGACGTCTTGTTCTACCTTCACTACTGTACGAAGTGTTCTGTAGTATAATTATGGTGTCTAGTTGGTGACAGTTTAACAGTAAACGTGGAAGATCATATTTATTCATATTAAGTCCGAGAGTTTGAGTTTACGGATATCCTCGATACTCACATCATTTTGTCCATATTCCTTTGTAAGGAACTGAACGTTTTTCCGAGAGCCAGACAGGGACAAAGAATATCAACTATCTTTACAAGTATGTTTTGTATAATATGAAAATAGAATAAGACATAAAATTTTTTATAACACTTTAACAACTATTTACCGTTGTCTTCAGTTCCCGGTATACCTTCATCACCCAAGACACCTTTTGACCCCTCATGTATATAAACCTCTCTGTGGGGTGACACTCTGATACACCTTTACTTCTGGACCATAAAAGTTTAGAGAGAGAAAATTTTTCGACCTTAACACTCAAAAATACCTTTAAAAAGATTTAAAATCTATAACCGTTGTGTAAAGGTTTTCAATTTTATATGAAGTATCCGGTTTAGATTATGAAAACCGACGACGACGACGGTTCAGCGAAGTCAGCACAGGCTGAGACACGGTGGGGTATCTACCGTCGGGTGATCCGAGGAGACAGGGACCCTAAGAGGTCCGTTCTTATGACCTCACCCAACGGTAAAGGAAGAAGTTACGTACTTTCACTTTTCACTTTCACTTCAGTGAGTTAGTACAGGGTGAGAAGTGCTGGGGTACCTGACGTCGGATGGTCCGAGGAGACAGGTACCCTAAAAGGTCCGTTCTCATGACCTCACCCAACGGTAACGGAAGAGGATGAAAAATTCGATCCATAGTGAATAATCGGTGGTCAATCGTCGATAATCTGAGTTACTCAAGAACTTACTTTTCAGTGACCCGTCTCAAAATATACCACATTCATCTTCCGACCAACGAGGTTAAAGGAAGATATTCTATTTTCGTTTCTTTAGTATCTTATAAGATCTTCAGTGGTTCTTCCGACCACGACAACAAGTCAGTATTCAGTGCAGATTGAGAAACACTGGGGTACCTGACGTTGTGTAATCCGAGGAGACAGAAAGTGATAAAGGACCTCAAACAAGTCTAAGTACAGGTAACTTGGTCACTATGATAGATTGGTAGAGTAGGAGAGGACGGGAGAAGAGGAAAAAGTAAAACCTCGAAGTCGAAGTCGTTGTTAGGAAGGTTTCTTATAAGTCCCAACTAAAGGAAATCCTAACTGATTAAAATACAAGAACATCAATGTCCCTGAGAGTTCTAAGAAGGTCATGGTGTTAAGTTTTCGTAGTTAAGAAACCGTGATTTGGAAGAAATACCAGGTTGAGAGTGTAGGTAGGTAATGATGACCTTTTTGACATCGAAACTGATATACCTGGCAACAACCGTTTCATTACAGACACGAAAAATTATCCGACAGATCCAAACAGTATCGAAAGGAAGGTTCCTTGTTCGTAGAAAATTAAAGTAACGACGTCAGTGACGTCACTAAAACCCCGGGTTCTTTTATTTTATACATAACGAAGGTGAAAAGGGAGAAGATAAACGGTACTTCTCTACCCTAGCTTACGGTACTAGAATGAAAAGAAAATCATAAAGGGTAACTGTCGTTGTATACACGATTTGTACTCTCTTAGAATCCTAAAGTGTTAAGTAACTAGACCATTTCTTTTTTTTAGGCAGATTTAATAACGAATAGTAACACGTCTATTTCCGAAAAGTTTACTCCCGAGTCATATCCCCTGATCCATACGGTCTTCTATAAGAAGTCATGAAAAATTCCGTAAGATCTCGTTCGGACACCGAGGACGAGGATTGTCCCTGTAAATTGTTGGGATGTCGTGACTTCAGAACGTTCCTTCGTTCCATTGAGACTTTCATCGGGTACACGGGCAGCCGATGGAGATGAAGGGGAGGATGAGAGATACGTGACAGACCCCGACAATACCGAGGTAGTAACCGGACGACCGACCTTGAGTGTATGAGACCGAAAGACTCTACCAGACGTAGGACAAACGACGTAAACGAAAGGAGTCCAAGACGACAGTCAAAAAGGTTGGTTTCACGTAATTGAAACTTGGGAACTGAAGAAACGATTCTCCTACGACACGGACTGTCGTACTCCGGTTAAAGGGTGGGGGAGGTTGTCATAGATGGAGTACCTTCCTATGTGTTTTGAAAAGGGGACTGTTGTTGGGAAGAACGGTCTGTGGTACGGAACCTTTGGGACGGACTTGCAACGGGTACCAAACGTAACTCAATGTAACCGACTGACGAAGACGTGCTCCCGTATGGTCTCAGTGTTGTAACCTTTATAATAAAATACAGAAAGGAAAACCAAACTTTTTTTTAAAAAATTTGGTCAAGGGATTACTTGTCTTTCGTACTGCAATAACTGGACTTTTATTTTTTCCGCTTACGAATAATTCCGTACAACCAATGATACACAATCTCCTGTCCTTAAGGGTCACTACGTTAGACGGAGTAGGTCTTTCACTCGTGTCTTTTGGAAAAGTATACACGATTCAGACGTCGACGTTATTTCGGAGGTACGTTTGTCAGTCGAGACGGACGTCTATCATTGGAGATGACTCCAAGTCTAGGTGTGTGCAAGATATAGGTCCAGGGGTTTTACTATGGAACGTTCCTTTTTTTTTTGTCGGATACTCCTCCATGACGATGTTTCAGAACCACCAGGACTCCAGTTATTTTTATAATAAACTCCCTTTTTTTAGTGGTTACAATTTCCAATTAATAGACAATTTAGTACCACCACTCTCATCGAAAAAGATTACCCACTACTCAAAAATACGTAGTGTGTACTCCACACTCAAACTTCATGACGTGTGATCTGTTTTGACTCTTACATGTCACTTCTCGGGTATCTTTCCATTTAATTTCTCTTAAACTAACGTTGACTCATACATTAAACCCGAAATGTTCACCACGATCACCATTTCTCGTACGGACGGTTACGTCCTCTACATTCTCTGTACCCAAATTAGTGACCTAGTCCTTCTAGGGGACCTCCTCCTTTACCGTCGGATGACGTCATAAGAACGGACCTCTTGGGATACCTGTCTCCCTGGACCTCCCGATATTAGGTATCGTAGTGTCTTTCAGTCTGTACTGACTACGTCGAATTGTACGTATATTGAGTGAAAGAATCTGTTGAGTTGAGAGTACAGGAGATTTACTCGTTGATCCCAGTGTAGGTACACATGGTTTTTGTCGTTTAAGTTGAGTCTTCTTATATTTTTAATCACATTGACTTTATTGTAGGAAGTATATCCGTTTACCGTCAGACAGATATTTTACAATCCAGTCATTTTGTTGGAATAAGGACGTACAAAGTATAGTCTTTGTTAAAAGTTTTTAGACGAATATCCGTAGAACCTCTTAAGTCAGTCCTTTTGACCTTGGTGAGATCCACAAAGTTTGTCTTCTCTAAATTATTTCCTTGAACTACTGTCTCTACTCCTCCTCCATTCTTCGGGATGTCTCCTATCACTCCGTTTGGTCTCTAATTATCGTTCTTCGTCTATGGTAGGGATTCCAATTGTCTTCCTTTTTATCAAGGTCCTGGTCTTGGATCCACGTGGAGAACCTTCGATCTTAAGTACCACTCCAGAAGGGTCACTTTCGACTTTAGTGTCGTCTCTGTTTCATACTTCGTTTCCCTCATCTCCTCTCTATAAGACCGAAGACGGTAGAAGGTAGGGGGTCAGAAGGTACTTTCATAGAAAAACCGACTTGTAATAGTCCTTCGGTCCCACGTTTTCTCGGACCCTTCACATCAAAGGTCTTGTCTCATATCCTTTGTAACTACTGATCGTTTACTGATCGTTTAAACCGTAGAGACTTTTGTACGTATAAACATATAAACGAAATCGATTAACTGGATATAGAATTTACCTGAAACTACTCGTTTAAAATCGAGGGATAAGTGAGTAAAAGAAAGATTTTTTACTTACTTCCTTTTGGTGTCTAATAGTGTGACACTACACGAACGGTCATTAAATGGGACACTCTATAGACCACTCCAGAGAGACATGTGTATATAGAAGTAAAGAGGGATTTACAAGAAACGATAGAGGGGTCAAGGAAAAAATAAAATCGAAACCCTAATAGGTCATTTGTCCTTACTACTAAAGTAAGTAAAAATATTGGATTCGGGAGTGTCCCACTCCGTTCGACACCTCTCCCCCTCATGTACAACCATTGATAAAATCTGAACATTTAAAATATTCAAGTTTATAGAATGAGTCACAATCTTGTACTCATCCCTTTACGGACCAAGTTACTACATTTGTGTCGTTTATAGTCGGATCTTAAATCCTTCCCTTTATGTTCGGTTTCTCAAAAAAGTCTTCTTAGGAACGAAAAGTCTGTAGTCGTAAAAGAAACCCGACTTAATGAGTTCAAGTAATCTCGAAATTTATCGAGAAAATGAACGGTGGTACCCCTAGACAAGAGACTTTAAGTTTTACGTCTTAATGAACAAAAACTTCACATAATTCACGTTAGACGTAGTTTTTCTACACGTACAAAGTAAATGGTTTATTAAGGTAAAAACAGATAATAAACGGTCGTGATAAGATTCGATAATTCCGTAAACCAGGAAATTTGTTGACATATTCCATGTCTATTATCTTGGGGTCACAACATGGGGTCTGATAATGAAGAGTAAAATGTTTACTCCTATGACTCCGTGTCTCTCTATTTCATTGACAGGGCTCCAATTTGTCGTTCCATGTCGGTTCTAAAAGTCTCACTGAAGAACCGTAAAGACCCGAGGTCTTCACTCACAAAGTCACTTGTTCCTCCTTCGATGCACCGGAAAATCCTAAATCGGAGTCTTTAGTGGATCACATTGAAGGAGACAGAGAACAAACCTCGTTACTGTTCAGACTATTTTAGGTCGTTACGTCCTTCCCATAGGTTCTCAGTTTCACAAACGTCGGTACGAAACTTCGAAAGTGGTACTCGTTTCATGGTTGTCGTTACTGGTGTTATATATTATGGGTCTACCACCCAACCAAAAATAAACGACTTTACTGGAATACCAAAGGATATAAACCAGGAGTGAATAGATGTTGTCCTTTACCTTCCTTTATCTCGGAAAGGAATTCCGTCAAAAGACAAGGTTATCCATAAGAAGATTGCGGAGGGAAATGAGACTGTTGGAAGATTTACCGTAGTCTGTTCTGAAAGTGACTGAGTTCAAAGTAACTACATCAACATGGGTTTATCTTTTACAAGACAACGGATATAAGTTTTGTGTAACGATTCGGTTAAAAGAAATTTAAGGGGACTTAAGGGAGGGGACCCTCCTAGTATGTTGACGGTTCAAACTTAAAATTTGAAAGTCTATGAAAACTCTTTATGAATCACATCCCTTTTTTTTCGTAAACCATTCCACTACAACCACACACACACCCACACACACCCACACAACATGAGTCTCTTTTTACGTCCAAAAGATAAAATTGACATTTTGTGACTTGATTAAATCGAGTTTAGAAAACTTTTATCCAAGTTAAATACCCCGGTCACTGATAGTTTTTAAAATTCGACTTTTTGTAACCTTTTTAGTGAGTTGAGTGGTCTTTAAACGAAAACTAATTTTAGACTCAAACACTGGTTCACAACGAAAAAATTTTTATCGAGAACACTTACGGTGTTAATTTCATAAGCTACTGTAAAGAAATACTACATAGGGCTCCCTTGTTAAACTAACCATATGTCTCTTTTAAAAGTCTTTTTCTTGTAAAGGAAGACATGGTACCATAATCTGTCCTTAACACGTACGTTTTCCCTTTTGTGACCTACTAGACTGACCCAGTCGA
Organism: Capra ibex; assembly: GCA_006410555.1. Lineage (NCBI taxonomy): Eukaryota > Metazoa > Chordata > Mammalia > Artiodactyla > Bovidae > Capra > Capra ibex. Next base: position 1,818,067 of record SJYO01050271.1, read on the forward strand.
CAGTGTGGAAGTTCCGGTTACAATCAAGATTAATATACCAACCGACGGTTTACACCGAGTGACGTTTATTGTCGAGTGACAATGTAAAAGAAACTGTTGGAGATTTACACGTCTGTTTTTACAATTTCCTTGATAGTTATTTTTTCGAAAATAACTAATTCCTACTCAGTTATACTTTAGTAGGTTATTTAAGTTGTTCTTGAAGTATCAGTGGTCCTCATAATATGTACCTTGTAGATTTACTTACCTACCTTAACTGTCTCAACTGAATTCGTCCTTCGATCGTGTCAGACGGATCTTACTAGTTTAGAGAAAATTCAAGTGTACACTTTATGTCTTTTGGAGTACACTGAACCGTCATATTTCTCTTTCACTTTCGGCAAGCCAGTACAGACTGAGAAACTCTGGGGAACCTTATACCTTAAGAGGTCCGGTCTTATGACCTCAACTATCGGAAACGGAAGAGGTCCCCTAGAAGGGATGGATCCCTGACTTAGGTCCAGAGGGAGTGGTGTCCGTCTAAAAAACGGTCGACTCGGTGTTCCCTTCAGGTGGTTATCACCTAACCCATCGTATAGGGAAGAGGTCTCCTAGAAGGACTCGGTCCTTAACTTGGTCCCAAGGACGTGACGTCCTCCTAAGAAATGTTCAATTCCTAATTTTGGTGGTAAAGACCTTGACATAGGGGTTCCAAACTCATGATGAAAATGATCCTTGACCCATCGAAACCTGTTTAGTAAAATTGTAAGACTTGAAAAATAAAAGGGAGATATTTTATTTTTGTTGATTTCAATTATGAAATATCACAATGACACTCCTAGTTTACTCAAGGAAGTACGAGTCACGGGTCATCTCATAGAACATATGACACACGAATAATTTGTACCGATAGTATATACGATAACAGACGAAGACTATAAGGATGGTTAAATGACTGTATGAAAGAGATCGGCGGTGTTGACTCTTTCATCCTATTCAGGATGGAAGTTGTAATAGTAGACCACCGGTACCCCTTCAGTAAATAACAGTGACTTGAAACACCCTAAAATTCCGATAAGAATGTATCACCGTAGACGAAAATTTAGTTTGTTTGATTTTGTGTACTTTATCGTGTACCATTCATTTATCTACTGAACGTCTCAGGTTTCATTTTACCGTCTCACCATGTCTTGTCATTCAAATTTTTTTTATTTTTCTTAAACCTTTTTTTTCCTCTTTTATTTATATGACGTATATCCTTAGTTAGTTTCCTTTTCCGTGTGATGAATTTTCTTGTAGAAACTTTACATTGTCAGTCTTAGTCTTTCTTTACTATCCCGGAGGGTTTACCGGGATAGTGAAGATGGGTTGGAATTTGTCTACCTTCTTTCTAAAAATCACGTGTAGATAAAGGTTAAACATCATTACGTGTGAGTCTCCTATACTTCCTTCAGGTATCTTTTACACTTATCTTGAAGAGTATTTCTTTAGTGTTCTCTGAAGGGACCACCAGGTTACCAATTCTTATGTGGACGGTTACCCCCCCTGTATCCAAGTTAGGGACTAGCCCTTCTAGGTTGTACGGTATGACGTTGATTCTGTTACGTGGTGTTGATGAGTCGGACACGAGAGCTCGGGTACCAGGTGTTGTACTCTTCGGTGACGTCACTCTTTGGACCCGTTGTGTTACTTCTCATCGGAGGTGAACGACGTTGATCTCTGTCGGGTGTCCGTCGTTTTTTCTGGGTCGTGTCGGTTTTTATTTTTATTTATTCATTTTAATAAATTTTTTTCTTCAGTACCCCTACGTTACAAGTCTTACGTCATGACTAATGTTAAATTTTCAATGACTCTGTCAGCTAAAATAATTTTCAGAATTAACGTTCCTTTTTTTAACATTGATACATTCGACTGTATATGATTGATCTGAATAACACCACTAGTAAAATGCTATATATGTTTATAACTTAGTAACACACCATATGAACTTTAATTATATTAAAATATAGTTACTATGGAGTTAAAATTTTTCAATTTTTTAAAATTTCTTGGGTTATCAATTAAAATTATCCATCTTCTCTCTTCCCCTAATTTTGTACGTGTCCTCTTTTACAGTGGTCTTACTTTTACTAAATTTAATTGTTTAGATAATTTGACTAATATTTTAGATAAGATTCTATTTGGTTATTTATTACCGTTCGTGTCTATGTAGTACGATTCGAAACTTGTAGTTCCTAGTTATGTTAAAAGAAGTCCTTATGTCTATCTTTTTCGTTCAACTCATGTTTCCCATTTTTAGTTCGACATAGATAACAGAAGTTCAGTAAACCCTACCTCCTCAACCATTTTTTAAGATTTGGTTCGGTCTTCCCGTATGTTTAGATTTCAGTTCATTTAATATACGTTTTCAAGTCCTTGATATGGAAAAACACTTATTCGATTATAAACGTTTCATGAATCTTGCCTCGGTCCGTGTATGATTATCTTTCGTGATACATTTACAATAAATTGAGTAATTTGTTCTTATGTTATTTAGAGTAATTTAGGTATTTGAGAAAAGTTATTTTGGATAAAGTCCTCTTCGGGACTAGTCTGATGTATAACTACGTAACTTGAATAAATGTGTGTCTTGATTTTAACAGTTACACCCTTTATACTAAAGTCTTTCGGGTATAAGATTAATAACTTTGAATTTTCTATTATTATCTCGTTGTCCTTTAGGTCTCGACTTTCCGTCTCGATTCCTCTACTCAGTCACATGATTAGGGGATAAAAATATACCTGGTAGTCATCTAATATATGTTTCGACTACTTATTTCTTGATCTTGAAAAATAATAAGTATACAAGTTGATCATAAAGACTCTTTGGTGATACGCAGTCCCTGACGATTCACACACCTAAATTGGTGTTTATTCCGTACATTCTAAGGATAAGGAAGGAAGTATGAAGTATAAGATTATCCTTTGCTAATATGGTACGTGAATCTATTTTTTTTTTCTTTGTCTACTTCTCTAGTTACTTTCTCAGTGTTTATATTTACTCGTTAATGTACTATTTCTGCAGTAAAGTTTGTTCATTGTTATCTACCTATTAAGTTATCTACACTACCCTTTGACTATTCGGTTTCTCTTTAAGGTCTATATAGTTTCTAAATTTCTATTTATAACTTTAGGTAATTTTATGATGTTCTTTATTAGTCACTTAAATACTAGAACGTCGTACATTTCAGGAAAACTTCATTCTGTATTTTGTTCCTTTCAGTGTTTTAATTTCTATTTATGTAAATCAATGTTTTTACAAACTTTAAAGTTATGTCTTTTTTACGTAGTATTTCAGTTTTCAGTTAGTTTCCTACCTTATTTACAAGTATAGTCTTTTCTGATTAAAGACTGTTTCCTCATAAAGAAATTATACGTTTCTTGGACATGGTTAATTGCAAAAATTCACAATATTATCATAATATTATAAGATAAACGAACGAAAAATTCAGTTATTCTTTCTCCGTTCGTCAGATCTTTTTGTCTATTTCTTAGACTACTTAACTACGAAAACTTGACACCACGACGTCTTCTGAGAACTCTTAGGGAACCTGACGTTTCTCTAGTTTGGTCAGTTAAGACTTCCTTTAGTTGGGACTTATAAGTAACCTTCATGACTACGACTTCGACTTCGAAGTTATAAAAACGGTGGACTATGTTTCTCGACTGAGACCTTTTCTGGGACTACGATCCTTTCTAACTCCCGTTCTCCTCTTCCACTGTCTCCTACTCCACTAACCTACCGTAGTGACTGAGTTACTTGTACTCAAACTCTTTTGAGTCCCACTATCATTTCCTGTTCCTTCGGACGGCACGACGTCAAGTACTACAATGTTTCTCAGTTTGTATCACTGACTTGTTGTTGTTGTTTCGTATTCCATTTTGAAAAGTTGGTAGTCAAGTCAAGTCAGCGAGTCAGCACAGGCTGAGAAACGTTGGGGTACTTGACGTCGTGGGGTCCGGAAGGACAGGGAGTGGTTGAGGACCTCAAGTGGGTTTATCCTTTATCTTTACTATTATATTACAAACATGGATTGGTAAAATGGTAGTAAACAACCATGTATTCCAACGGTTGTTTTCAGACAGATCAGTTCCGATACCAAAAAGGTCACCAGTATATACCTACACTCTCAATCTGACTTCTCTCGACTCGCGACTTCTTAACTACGAAAACTTGACACCACACCCTCTTCAGAGAACTCTCAGGGAACCTGACGTTCCTCTAGGTTGGTCAGGTAAGATTTCCTCTAGTCAGGACCCACAAGTAACCTTCTTGACTAAGATTTCGACTTTGGGGTCATGAAACTGGTGGAATACGCTTCTCAACTGAGTAACCTTTTCTAAGACTACGACCCTCCCTAACCCCCGTTCTCCTCTTCCCCTGCTGACTCCTCCTCTACCGACCTACCGTAATGGCTGAACTACCTGTACTCAAACTCACTTGAGACCCTCAACCACTACCTGTCGCTCCGGACCGTACGACACTAAGTACCCCAGCGCTTCTCAACCTGTGTTGACTCACTGACTCGACTTAACTTGACTTCTAACGACTCCTAAGACAACTAATATCTTATTTAGTCATATATGAAAGAACTCCCTGTCAAGTTCATATACAAAAGTTATAAAAAATTTATTTGTATAAGACTAGGTCTTTTAAATTACAATCTTTACGTGGGAGACTTATAAGAACGTTTGAACATGAACTTAAAGAATAATTTTGTAAGAATGGTATCGTTTGTTTTGTTTTGACCTTTTATCGATTTACAAATGGTCCTCTCCGTTTGATTTCTTTAGTACCGTTATTATGAACATACTATCATTCTGTCTAGATACACCAGACAGTATATTTATATATATATACGTATAAAGAGGTACTATAAACCTAAAATTTTTAGTTTTCTACACCTATAGTCTCACACACTATAGTCAGGAAACACGTTTTATAAAAACGTGTTTATGTTTATGTGTTTACATACACGTTTACGATCTCATATACATTACAGAACTAAAGATATTCTAATGTAAACGTAGGAGATTGAGACCAACGGAAATCTTTTTCAGTAAACTCCATCTTTTTTTTCTTCCTCTTGAAATAAAAGTAAATTACATAAAACCATTACAAATAAAAAAATTATTCGTACACCTAGTAAAAAAATTCAATTGTCCTCAATAGGTCCATTGTATTAGTACTTAGTAGTATTTAAAGAAAGAAATGAAAAGAGACAATTTTTACGAAATTTTATAATAAATTTTATTTTACACTAAAGTAGTAATAATTTAAAAATCATCAAATATTTGTACAATTTTTGTTTCACTTAGGGGATTGTATAGGTCTATAAAACATTTGACCCTCGTTCCAAAAGTCAAATATTACACTTCCCACCGCACCGTCGAGTTGTTCCGATAGTAAACAACAATCGTAAGAGGAACAGGGGATTGCCAAAGGACCAGGTATACTGTTCATTACCGAAGTAGGGAATCAAGAGGAAGACGTGGGGCCTTGGAACGGAAGAGGTTTCGCTTTGGAACTTCAAGGTAATTTTTGTCCATAGTGACCTCCCAAAGGATAATACACTTTAACCTTGTCTCTGGTGTCTCGAGTCTTTTTTCATACTTCATTTTTTCTTTTACATTGAATCTTCTGTGAGGACTTTCACAAGTAATTTCGTCCTAAAGTACCTTCTTAATCAGTAAGTAAAAAATAAATGAAAAAATAAAAAAAAATTAACTTCTTATTAACAAAATGTTACAACACAAGCAAAGACAGTAAGTTGTTGTACTTAGTCGGTATTTACATGTATACGGGGGAGGGAGATTTCGGAGGGAGAGTGGGTGGGAAGTAGAGTGGGGAAACCCAGTAGTATCCCGTGGTCAGACTCGAGGGACACATTATGGGATTGAAGGGTGATCTATGGATAAAATGTGTACCATTACATATATACAGTGACGATGACAGAGTTAAGTAAGGTGGGAGAGGAAGGAATCCTCAGTCAGTAAACATTCTAGACAAGTGGAATAAGTTCAATAGAGTTTTTCTCTTTCTGTCGGTTTCTTCTCGACCATGGTAAGTTGAAGGTGACACCGAATTAACTTCGTTTACTTGTTTTATCCTTTTCGTAGGTTAAAACTAAAAATTAATAACTGTATCCCGTACTTCGTTCTCAGTCGACTAGACTTTCAAACAAGGATAGATTTTCACGAAGTAAACAAATAACGACTTTTACTTCCTTCTGTATACCCCTACGTTAAGTCTGTGAAGAACCATCATAGTATTATTTTTAGTGAATCGTATGTATTTACTTAATTTAGTGGTGTTTACGTGAATTTGACTTTAATCGGTTTATCAAGATCAAGACAGTCTAAGATACAAACCGTGAAAACCTATGACATAGTTGAGAGATCGATTTTAGTTATTCTGAATTTGAATGAGACTTAAGTTTATGATTATTGTTCTTGTGAGTTTGTTGGTCTCTATAAATGGGGGAATATAATCAAAGTACCGTTTACTCATTTTTCATCTATCTTGATTAAAGAAGATGGGAGGGAAGGAAGGAAGGAGGGAGTGAAAAGAAGAAGAAAGAAACTTTATGGGTACGGTAACACAGAGTTTACCAGTCTTGTTTATACTACATTAAAGATACATAATAAAAAATAATTATCGACTATGTTTCTATTATGAACCAGTAATAGTTCATAATACCACGGCTCCAAAAGTAATATCTTTGGTTCGTTTGTTTTAAAAGTTTTTATCTAACATGATTCACTGTAAAAGAATATTAATGTACATTACATATTTATTCATTTTATATTTTAACGTTAAACTAAAGTGAAAACTTTACAAGGTATATTATTCAGGTAAATAGACGTATAATTTTATTGATTGAGAGGAATCAAAGTTAGAAAAGACATATGTTAAAAACAAATGAACAGTTTATTCTATGAATTTGTCATGAAATGACTCGACCGTTTTTAATTAACAATCTCTTCTTCCTGATGAAATTAAAAGTTCCGTACCTTACATTACTGACAAAAGGAATTAAAAGAATACTGTAACAGACGGGACCTAATCTAGTGTATAACGTGTAGATAACGGATGAAGTACATACGTTTAACTAAAAATAATTAATAAATGTGTACTTTACCGTGGGATTATCAAATTTTACTGAAGCAAAGTATAACGTTTATCTGTCAAATGACGCTTCATTCCTACATATGAATGACTGTACTTACTGGAACTCTCTTATTAGAATTCCCGTATTAGTCGTTATCAGTGACCATACGGTTCTTGTATTAGTAACTATCAAACCTTAACTTTAAAACCTAAGACCTTCAGTGTACCCAAAAAATTCTTAAAAGAGTTAGAGATGACATGGAAAAATTAGCCCGAAAAGACGTGAAGGAAAAAGTAAGTACAACTCGTTAATTTCCAGTAGGCTAAAATAGAAAAGTCAGAGGATATCGGAAGAGAAAGTAGGATACGAAGACGACTCAAGTTCCTACGGGCTAAAGAACGAATTTATTAATTTTGTCGGAAAATTAAACAAGTCTTCTTGTTCATCGTGGAAGTCAGACCTCGATGAGATTCGGTAAGTCCGAGCACAGATGGTTTGTCTAAAAAGAGTTTCATCCAGGATACCCCTCTTCAGGTTTAAGGAAACGGGTCATTTCACGTCCGTGGGAAGAGAGGATAAGACAAGTCTGTGTCAGTTAATGGTTGGTAACGAAATTACGTACAACTATAAAGTGCGAAAGGACGGAAATGGGGACGACAAGGAGGACGAACCTTAAGGGAAGGGGGAAAGGATAGAAGAGTTGTGGACGAGTCAAAGGTACTAAGTTGAGTTCATAATACAAAAGGGTCCTTTGGAGAATGGATGTTCCCTTCCACCATTGAAATAAGAACCAAGTGTAAAACCTGGTATACATTTGAAGATAAACTAGTTAAACACATAAAGAGACATAAGTAGGAACGTCGGAGTCTTTGAATCGTCACAGACCTTTTCACTTTCAGTGACTTACTTATTTTCATTTTCAGTAATTTGTTTCACGTCCTCCGTCCAACAATTTCGGTTGGTAAAATGAAGTAAGAACCGTCTCACGTTAAACACTCCACAATAGAATCTACCCATCTTTTAGGTCCCGAATAGACTTCGAAGAGATCTTCGACTGTGATTCTGTTCCCAAAATCAGATCCGTCTGATGTCCTTCCACCTCTTTTGTATTGATCCCTTTACCCCTTCACTCTGCCCTCCCTCTCCCGGTCATTGCACATGTTACATGGGGTCAATGGAGACCCCCACTGTCCCCGGCACCCTCCAACGTAGTACGTGGAGTCTCAGTAGGGTAGGTCACTACACTCTCTCCACTCCACGAGTGAGTGCTTCCGGGTAACCAGCAATCAATTCCTGACGAGGACCCTCGATAGTTAAGGGATCGTGTGGACCGATCATCGCGTACATCCGTTTCGTTTGAGGTGGTCTACCACCTTAAACCGTTAGTCGCCATATGATCACACCAGTTCCAATTCACCGACGCCACTTGTAACCCGACATAGGTCAGAAACCACTGTCTCTCACCAGTAACGTTTGTACTCTCCTATTTTACGTTATAAAGGGTTTTACAGAATCCGGTGTATCTGGAGTGTAATAAAAGAGTTGTTTGTTTAAGATGTATTTAATCCCGTTCTTTGTTTTAGAAAACACAGATTAATTCTGTTAAACACTTCATACGGGTCCTACTCTTATAGGGAATTCTTAGTGATCAGTCTCACTAAGAGAACCTAAGAATAGTAAGTATCGTTATACTTGAAATAGTAATAAGATGTCAACGACGGGAGTTTGGGGAAAACGGAAACTTTTTGAAAGAATGACTTGAACATCCATTGCCAAACGTCAACCCGAACACTCTTGGGACACCTCTCTACTTGCACTGATTGTCAAGTCCTTATTGATACAGTCCGAAGGGTCCAAAGTACGTGATAGTCTTTGACACTTTCCATGTCTTTGTACGTTTATTTCAAAATTCACTACTTCTTAGAGATCCATGATCAATATAACAATCTTATATGATAAGGGGACCCTCTAAATAAAATCACTTTTTGTTTACTGGTGTGTCTTGAAGAGGTTACTTCGGTTAATATTTTTGAACCATAACTAAAATAATTCTGGGGGTCTGTTGAAGTTGATAAATTACTTGATAAACCTCTATGAAAAGTGGATAACTATTAAAGAAGAGAAAGTGAGTAAATGAGATAGAGGAGTCAACTGAAGATGAGGTCAAGGTACGTCGGGGAAGGGATGAAGTCAAGTCAAGTCAAGTCAGTGAGTCAACACAAACTGAGAAACACTGGGGTACCTGACGTCGTAAGGTTCGGAGGGACAGGTAGTGGTTGAGGGTCTCAAATGAGTTTGAGTACAGGTAACTCAGTCACTACGGTAGGTTGGTAGAGTAGGAAGTAGCAGAGGAAGAGAAGGGTGGGAGTTAGAAAGGGTCGTTTTCCCAGAAAAGTTTATTCAGTCAAGAAACGTAGTCCACCGGTTTGATAACCTCGAAGTCGAAGTTGTAGTCAGAAAGGTTACTTGTAAGTCCTGACTAAAGGAAATCCTACATGACCAACCTAGAGGAACGTCAGGGTCCCTGAGAGTTCTCAGAAGAGGTTGTGGTGTCAAGTTTTCGTAGTTAAAAACCGTGAGTCGAAAGAAACATGAGGTCGAGAGTGAAGGTATATACTGATGACCTTTTTGGTATCGGAACTGATCTACCTGGAAACGACCGTTTCATTACAGAAACGAAAAATTATACGACACATCCAACCAGTATTGAAAAGAAGGTTCCTCGTTCGTAGAAAATTAAAGTACCGACGTCAGTGGTAGACGTCACTAAAACCTCGGGGGGGTTTATTTCAGTCGGTGACAAAGGTGACAAAGGGGTAGATAAACGGTACTACACTACCCTGGTCAACGGTACTAGAATCAAAAGACTCACAACTCAAAATTCGGTTTGAAAAGTGAGAGGAGAAAGTGAAAGTAGTTCTCCGAGAAATCAAGAAGTGAAAGACGGTATTTCCACCACAGTAGACGTGTAGACTCCAATAACAACAAAGAGGGTCGTTAGAACTAAGGTCGAACACTAAGTAGGTCGGGTCGTAAAGAGTACTATATAAGACGTATATTCAATTTATTCGTCTACTGTTATATGGTTATATGTCGGAACTGCATGAGGAAAGGACTAAACCTTGGTCAGACAAAAAGGTACAGGTCAAGATTGACAACGAAGGACTAGACGTATGTCTAAAGAGTTCTCCGTCCAGTCCACCAGACCATACAGGTGGAGAAATTCTTAAAAGGTGTCAAACACCACTAGGTGTGTCAGTTTACCAAACCGTATCAGGGTTTCTTTCCGTCGCGGTTTCTTACGAGTTTGATGACGTGTCAACGTGAGTAGAGTGTGTGATCATTTCATTACAAGTTTTAAGAGGTTAGGTCCGAAGTTGTCATGTACTTGACACTTGAAGGTCCACAATTTCGACCAAAATCTTTTCTGTCTCTGTGATCTCTAGTTTATAGGTTGTAGGAAACCTAATAGTTTTTTCGTTCTCTCAAGGTCTTTTTGTAGATAAAGAGGAGGGATGAAGTGAAAAGAAAACATAGACAATATTTTTATTCAGGTCCCTCGAGAACAATTAAGGATCAGAGACTTAGTAAGAGATCAAGAATAGTCGTAATTCTGACACCTGTACTGAGGAGAAGACTTTCAATGGAAACATACTTAAAATACTGTTTAATGATGACAGACAAAAAGTGAAGAGACTTGGAAAATTACATCATAGATAAGGGAAGGAACAGTTAGAAGAGGGTTTACAAAGACACACAAGTCTACGAGTTCAACACAGACTGGGAAACGTTGAGGTATTTGACAATAGACGGTCCGGGGAGACAGGTACCCTAAAGGGTCCGTTCTGATGGTCTAACCCAACTGTAAAGGAAGAGGTCTACTGGAAGGTTTGGGTCCCTGACTTGGGTATAGAGGACGTACCGTCCACCTAAGAAATGGTGACGTGGTGGATCCTTCTGAGGTATACCAATTCGGAATCGATTCTTTAGGTGTTGTGTGATTAAGAGAAAGTCTTGACATCCGGGTACGGATTTATAGACGAGATTCGAAGATACTCTTATAATTTGGTCTCGGAGTATCCATTAAGGTTTTTCTTGGTGCGAACATGGTAAGTCGAAGACGTGTGTGAGGAAAGACAATTCCCACAGTGATCGAAAACAGTGGACCTGAGGTTTGGGTTGTCCATAGTGACTAAAAAAGGAGATGGGTTACTGTAACAAAATAAGAAGTGTACCTAAAGTTCGAGGATAATGATAGACCAGGGAAGTGGAAACTAAAAAAGATACAAGGAATGAGAAAGGTACTGTGAGGTGGTTTTTACTGTGACCAAAAGGATTGTACGTAGAGATTAGTCTCGTAAGAAGACCATTTTAAGAAAGTGTCACTAGGTGTCACTGATCATGAGTCCTCGGGGTTCCAGGACTTCAAACGAATACAAAGTTTTATATGATACAAACGATAAGAGAGAAACATAGGGTCTAGGTGAGAAGTGGAACAAGATACGAACTCTCCGTCTAGAGATAAAGAAGTACCTGACTCTAAGGGTCGGAGATGTCTTAGGGGAGGAAACTCATACTGGACCCAGATACTTATACTACCTCCCTATAGTGAGGGGAATAAGTCAATACCGTTACTAACTACCCTTAAAACGTCTAAATTAATTATAAATTCTAAATTAATTTGAGGAAGTAGTCAAATTAAACTCAATAGGTTACCACTTTAATACGGCCCATCGGGATCATATTAGTCCATTCAGAAAGTCTTCTCTCAGATCATCAGTCTCTAAAGAGGACGACCGTAACTACTAGTACTCACCCAAGAGGTCGATAGTCCTGTACTTAAGACGGTTGTTGGGGCATTCGACTCATGGGAGTCGGGTTTACTCTGACGTGAAGACCGATGGTAACACTGACATCGGAACACTCTAGGAACCATTCCTTGGTCGATTTGACGAGGACCTAAAGACTGGGTACCCTCTATTCTTTAGTCACACTTTGATGATTCAAAACGTCATTAAACAATGTATCGTTATTGATTGATTATATGAATAGGAAGACCCGTTTAGTCCCGTTATCCTCTTTAGTTTCTAGCAAGTCTTTCATCCTACTTCCTCTCGAACTCTATGAATAAGAGGGACGGTCAAGGAAGGGTCGACCGAGAGATGGTCTCGAGGACGACGGACGGTTGAAGAAGGTCGTCGAAGAGAAATCGACGTCGGTTGACAAGGAGGCTACAGGGACATCTGGATTCCAACCATTTCGGAGACCAAACCTAAGGGTTACATTTTAGCCTCATGAAGTGATAGGATCAATAAAAAGAAGTTGAAACGGGTGTAGAACTCTCTTACAGGGAAACAATTAGTTTTAAAAAAAATTTCTTACACGATAACGGAAGGACGACCCTGGGATGGACTTCTCATTTAAGTAGAGGATCATAGGATAAGTTTGGGTGGAGGTTTAGACTTGATGGTCGGTACGACGTGTCTTGTGTCAGGTTGTGGAACGGAGTATTACAGAACAGTGACCTAAAGAGGATGAGAGACCTTAGATCTCTGGTAACCGTACCACCCCCTTCTTTTGGGTTTGTTTGTTTTATATACTTATAGTCTTGTCCGATGTCTGTCTATCGAAGAACGATGGACACATTGGAATCCTTCGACAGAATTGGAGAGATCCAATTCTGTAGACATTCCAATTAAAGTAGACATTCTACCCTTATTATTATGGGTGACTCATTCCCAGAATTTACTTTTTTACTTTAATTTACTTTTTTATTCACCTTTTGTCGATCATGCACTTTGAGTCATTGATTTCCACAACCACATTTATGACGAAGACAATTGTACATGTAAGTATTTCTGTGAATGATTAAGATGACTTTAAAATGAGGGGGACTAAAAAAGAGAGTTCATAAGAGTGAAGATACTTAAATTACTCAGGTGTAAAGTCTTCACTCTAGTGAAAGGTGACTTTGATGTCGTGAACAAAGAGTGAAGAGAATTCCAAGAATGAAACTTACGGAATATAAACAATATAAATGGACTTTCGTGAGGGGTAGAGAAGTCGACTTAATATTTACGTAATACTCTTCTCTGAAGTACTGAAACATAAAGGACCCGGGATTCACCTATCTTGGTACCGATAGAGTTCTTTATAGACCTCTGATCTATGTATTTCTCTTTATAATAGTAACTGAGAAGTGTTATATTAATTGTACCTAGTTTCGTAAAATTATAGTAACGGTTCTGTATATTTATATAACTACACTTATATTACTTTGTTATGAATTATCTGTAGATTTTGATGGACAATTAGAGGTTTTATATATTCGTCGAGTACGTTGAGTTATGGTCTTTATATTTGTTGGGTTAATTTTTCATCCGTCTTCTGGATTTGTCTGTAAATAAGTTTCTTCTATGGTTACTGATTGTTTGAGTACTTTTCTACGAGTCGTAACAAGTAATAAGTCAAGTCAAGTCAAGTCAAGTAAAGTCAACGAGTCAGTACAGGTTGAGAAACCCTGGGGTACTTGACGTCGTGCGGTCCGGAGGGGTAGGTAATGGTTGAGGGTATCGGATGGGTTTGAGTATAGGTAACTCAACCACCACGGTATGTTGATAGCGTAGGAGACAGTAGGGGAAGAGGAGGACGGAAATTAGAAAGGGTCGTAGTCCCAGTAAAGTTTACTCAGTTGAGAAACGTGTCCACCGGTTTCATAATCTCAAAGTCGAAGTTGTAGTCAGGAAGGTCACTTGTGGGTCCTGATTAGAGGAAATCCTACTTGACCGCTAAGTACCCCAGCGTTTCTCAACCTGTGCTGACTCACTGACTTGACTTGACCAAGTAATAATCTCTTTACGTTTAGTTTTGATGTTACTCCATAGTGGAGTACGGTCGGTCTTACCAGTAGTAGTTTTTAGATATTTGTTATTTACGACCTCTCCTACACCTATTTTCCCTCGGGTGAATGTGACAACCACCTTTACATTTAACTATGGTGATACCTCTTCGGAGTCAACCATTTCTTAGACGGATATTACGTCTTCTAGGTCCAAGGTAGGGACCCAGTCCTTCCACGGGATCTCTTCTCTTACCACTGGGTGAGGTCTTAAGAACGGACCTCTTAAGGTACCTGTCTCCTCGGACAGTCCGATATCAGGCACTTCAACGTATCTCGACCTGTACTGATTCGCTGACGGGAAAGTGACAGTACCTCTTGTCCTACCTCTAAGGAATTTTTTGATCCTTATTTTGATGGTATACTGGGTTGTTAGGGTGATGACCCATATATGGGACTTCTTTGGTTTTAACTTTTTCCGTGTATATGATGTCACAAACGCCGTAGTGATAAATGATATCGATCCTGTACCTGCGTTTGATCTACAGGTAGTTATCTACTTACCGATTTCTATAACACCAAGTATATGTGTTACCTTATAATGAGTCGGTATTTTTCCCTGTTTTTAGTCAAGATTACTCCATCTACTTGGATTTCGTATAATATGTCTCACTTCATTCAGTCTCTCTCTTTTTGTTTATAACATATAATTACTTATATATACCTTAGATCTTTCGACCGTCACTACTTGGATAAAATCCTGTAGTTACCTCTACGTCTATATCTCTTGTTTGATCACCTGTGTAACTCCTTTCCTCTCCTACCCTACTTATTTCTCTCATCGTTACTTTGTATATGTAATGGTATACATTTTATTTATTGACCATCCTTAAACGATACTACGTCCCTCGAGTTTCGGTCACGAGACACTGTCTCCCCACCCTACCCCACCCTCCAACCTCCCTTCAAGTTCTCCCTCTCCGGTAAACATACGGATACCGACTAAGTACAACTACATACCGTCTTTGGTTGTGTGAAAACATTTCGTTGATAGGAAGTTAATTTTTATATAATTATTTTGTTGGATAATCTTTCGAATATACAGTCTTCACATCCAAGTAAATTGTAACTGAAAACCATAAATGGTTCACGTTATCTTTTATTGTATTTTGTTTTAGTTAGTAGGTTTTTGATTACTGGAATTAAACGTACACACAGTCAAGTCAAGTCAAGTCAGTGAGTCAGTATAGGTTGAGAAACACTGGGTACTTGGTGTCGCGAGGTCCGGAGGGATTGGTAGTGGTTGACGACCTCAGATGAGTTTGAGTACAGGTAACTCAGTCACTACGGTAGGTTGGTAGAGTAGAGACACCAGGGGAAGAGGAGGACGGAAGTTAGAAGGGGTCGTAGTCCCAGAAAAGTTTACTCAGTCGAGAAACGTAGTCAACCGGTTCATAACCTCAAAGTCGAAGTTATAGTCAGAAAGGTTACTTGGGTGTACTGACTAGAGGAAATCCTACATGACCAACCTAGAGGAACGTCAGGTTCCCTGAGAATTGTTAGAAGAGGTTGTGGTGTCAAATTTTCGTAGTTAAGAAGTCACGAGCCGAGAGAACTATTAGGTTGAGAGTGTAGGTATGTACTGGTTACCTTTTTAGTATGGGAACTGACCTTCCTGGAAACAACCGTTTCATTACGGAGACAAAAAATTATACGAGCGATCCAACCAGTATTGAAAGGAATGTTCTTCATTCGCAGAAAATTAAAGTACCGATGTTAGTGTTAGACGTCCCTAAAACCTCGGGGGGTTTTTATTTCAGTCGGTGACAAAGGTGACAAAGGGGTAGATAAACGGTACTTCACTACCCTGGCCTACGGTACTATAATCAAAAGACTTACAACTCGAAATTCGGTTGAAAAAGGGAGAGGAGAAAGTGAAAGTAGTTCTCCGAGAAATCAAGAAGAAGTGAAAGACGGTATTCCCACCACAGTAAACGTATAGACTCCAATAGCTATAAAGAGGGTCGTTAGAACTAAGATCGAAAACGAAGGAGGTCGGGTCACAAAGAGTACTACATGAGACGTATTCTCAATTTATTCGTCCCTCTGTTGTATGTCGGAACTGTATGAGGGAAAGGATAAACCTTGGTCAGACAGTAAGGTACAAGTCAAGATTGACAACGAAGGACTGGATGTATATCCAAAGAGTTCTCCGTCCAGACCACCAGACCATAAGGGTAGAGGAAGTCTTAAAAGGTCAAATAACACTCGTTGTGTCAGTTTCCGAAACCGTATCAGTTATCTCGTCTTTATCTACAAAAGGTCTTTGAGAGAACGAAAAAACTACTAGGTCACCTACGCCCGTTAAACTAGAGACCAAGGAGACGGAAAAGATTTTGGTCTAACTTGTAGACCTTCAAGAACCAAGTGTATAACGACTTCGGACCGAACCTCTTAAAACTCGTAATGAGATGATCACACACTCTACTCACGTTAACACTCCATCAAATTGGTCAGAAACCGTAACGGAAAGAAACTCTAACCTTACTTTTGACTGGAAAAGGTAAGGACACCGGTGACGACTCAAAAGGTTTAAAAGACCGGATAACTCACGTCGTGAAACTGTCGTAGTAGAAAGTCCTAAACTTTATCGAGTTGACCTTAAGGTAGTGGAGGTGATCGAAACAAGTATCACTACGAAGGATTCTGGGTGAACTGAAGTGTAAGGTCCTACAGACCGAGATCCACTCACACTCACTAGTGTATTAAGAAGACACATAAGAACAGTGGAGAAGAATCATAGAAGACGAAGACAATTCAGGTCTGGTAAAGACAGGAAATAACTCGGGGTATAAACGTACTTTACAAGGGAACCATAGAGATTAAAAGAACTTCTCTAGAGATCAGAAAGGGTCAGATAACAAAAGGAGATCAATAAAGTAACTACCGACTCCTTCCGAAAGAATAGAGAGGAACAATAAGAAACCTTGAGACGTAAGTTTACCTACATAGAAAGGAAAAGAGGAAACGAAAAACGAACAGAAGAAAAGTGTCGATAAACATTCCGGAGGAGTCCGTTAGTAAACCGGAAAAACGTAAAGAAAAAGAACCCTTACCAGAACTTAGGACAGAGGACATGTTAGAGTACTTGGAGGTAGGTATCAAGTAAGACGTGAGACAGACAGTCTAGATCAGGGAACATCATTAAGTTTAAACCGTTGTAAAAACAACAGAACTGTGTATAGGAGAGTAAATACATAGCCGTTACCGTGGGGTGAGGTCATGAGAACGGACCTTTTAGGGTACCTACCTCCTCCGACCACCCGACGTCAGGTACCCCAGCGATCCTCAGTCTATGCTGATTCACTGAAGTGAAAGTGAAAAGTGAAAGTACGTGACCTCTTCCTTTACCGTTGGGTCAGGTCGCAAGAACGGACCTCTTAGGGTCCTTGACCCCTCGGACCAACCGACGGCAGATGCCCCAGTGTGTCTCAGTCTGTGCTGACTTCGCTGAATCGTCATCGTCGTCGTCGTGTCGAGACACTCCTCTAGTCGATAATTAGAGATGTATAATAAGTACTTCCTCGATTCTGACAGTGTTAAACAATAACCGAATTAGTTGGATTCACCATTGGAAAGACTTATTTATGGGTAACAATCCGTTGGATTATTTTTGAGAATCTTATTTTTTTCTTCTTCTTCTTCTTTCCGTACTTTTCAGGATAGAAAGTTTTAGTCCGGTATTATAAAGTCCGTCTTCCGGTTCTTTATGTAAATTTCTATGTATCTCATTCATCGTTAGTCTTGGAACACAAACATACGGTAAAAAATGAAGTTCAAGTGTGTCCGGTTCGTAGACTGGAAATAGTACGATAGACTCCGTCCATCTTGTATAAATAAATGGGAATAATTGTTTACTCCGGTTTTCTACTGGTAAAATTTTAGTCGGTAGGTATCGATTTGGTCTTCATCTTACATTCAGTGGGTTGATACAGAACCCGACATTCGTTGTACACGTATGTCGTAGATGACACACATTGGATGTTATACTATGTTAGACCAATCTATGCATGTCAAGTAGCAGAGAATTAAAAATTCTGCAGTCATAAATAGACTTTTCTTATTGGGTTTGAGGACTATGATCCGGAAGATCACCCTTTTAGTGAAATGGGGTAGGTAGGAAGGTGGTATAAATTTGTATACTTTCACCGAGTCAACACAGGCTGAGAAATCTAGGGTGGCTGATATGTCAGGTACCCTAAGAGGTCCGGTCTTATGACCTCACCCATAGGAAAAGGAAGAAGTCCCCTAGAAGGGTGGGTCTCTAGTTTGGGTCCAGAGGACGTGACGTCCCCATAAGAAATGGTTGACTCGATAGTCCCTTCGGTGGTGGTATAGATTAATATGTAGTTTATCCATCTTCAAACTGACTGGTCTAAGACACGAAACGACACCGAGGACCAAGGACACTTTCGTGTAGTAGGTCCACTTCATTCATCTTGACGATAATCCACAGTGAGATCATTGTTCGACTATCCACACGACGGTTCGGCTCTCCAAAGAGACTCCTCAACGACATCCAAAGCCACCTTACTGTTAATGTTCCATCTATCTAGTAAAGTACGGACGACACTGGAAATGTTATACACTCCAAGTACTAAAATTACAATTAAACGTATTACCATCCGGACGTTCTTGTTACCACTTACGATTATCGACGTCCTACGTTATTTTGGTTTGTAGTAGACCCGACTTGACGATGTCCTTTTCAACGGTTTCATACTAAGAAATTCGTGAATTAAAGTAGGGTCCAGTACAGGTATATGTTAATTTACTCTAAAGAGAATAGAGAACTTTTTGGCCGTTCTTCACTGACCGTCACTTATCGTCGTCGGAGGAAGTATATCTCCCTACTCTACCGCTACCTTACCCCTCCCTCCACCCTCCTCCCAAGTCCTACCCCTTGTGTACATTTGGATACCGCCTAAGTCCAGTTACATACCATTTTGGTTATGTTATAACATTTCATTAATCGGAGGTTAATTTTATTTATTTAAATATAATTTTTTTCTCTTGGGATTGAACTATCCGAAATGAAAAAGTGTATTGAAGGTCCAGGGGAAACTCCTTCAACTGACACGTTGATGGTAGTGAAACGGGTTTTTCTTGGGGGTGGGGCTAGAGTGGTGTAGGGTGTAGACCGTCTATTTGATTTAAATTATGTGAGTCTTTCTTTCTTAGAGTGAAATACCCGATTTTTTAAACATTACTTGGAAACTTTTTCCATCGTAACCGGTATCGATCGCCGTTCGTTATAAAAGTTCCCTTTGTCTATGACAGTCGGGTTTGATCATTAGGACGTAAAACTCAACGTCCACCCTTCCACTGACAAGTGTTTCTCTAATTTTTCTTCAACGGAGGTAAATCTAAATAACAAAACTTGATAAGGACAACGGACCTTTTACCCATCCATACTAGTAAGACTTGAAACGTGGGGTTTAGTCAGAGACCTCTAATAAATAAGTACAAATGAATACATAAATGAATAAATAAGCGAAGAAAGAGGGTTCACAAGTTTGAGTAAAAGTGGTGTTCTCCCGTCGGTAGAGATTTTTTGTTGGTCTCTCGGACCGAGAATCCCCTTTGTCCCGGTTGTAAATCCTTCAACACGAACCCTTTGTGTCGGGGTACATTAGTCCATAGTGTGTACATTCTCTAAGACACTACCCGTTGTGACTTACCCTATCTCATAGGTCTTCACGGTTAAAAGGGACAAAAAAAACTACTAGTTTCTAATAAAGTGTTTGACTGTTTCGAGGGTTCAATACTTCCCGATGTCGACACTCTGTAGGAACTACAGTTGTGGTCTCTAAATAAAAAGTAGGAGTGAACTCCGTACAAGTTATCGACAGTTGAAAGAGGAGGAGAAATCTTCGATGTGTGACTAAATCCAAAGTATATTCAAACAAAACAAAAAATTTAGAGTGACTACTGTCTTTGTTAACAATTGAGGAGTTTGAACTATCCCTTCCTTTATCAAAGTTTTCGTGTTATTTGTAAACACTGTATTTCACGGACACTTATCTTATACAAGAGAACGGTTGAACAAACCACAGGTTTCTAAGTCTCACCGTTAGTCGAAGGTATCTCAAAGTAAAAGTCCCCTTTTATTTTTTCGTGGTACAAGGACTTATAAAACATGGGGGGGGGGGTAAATAAAAGGACCATCCGTTCGAAGGAGTCTTTATGGAATAAACTGGAAATATGAAAGTCTTTGTCGATCCCGGATTAAGGGGGAGACACCCAACGATTAGGCTAAATGCACTCGCCTTGGATGTTAATAAAATCGAAGGGTTGACTTTTTTATTATGTGTACCTATTATCTAACGATACTCGAGAACGAAGTCTGAAAAAGACGAGAAGTCCGACTTCCAAGACACGTCCGCTCGAACTAAAACAGGTAGACCGGAAAAGGTTTTGAAAAGACGAAAACCGAAAACCCTAACAAACCCATTTGACCAACTCAATACCTACCCGCTAGGACCCTATGACCTTTCCTGTCTTTCGGGACCGAAACCCCGAACACCATGTCGTCTAAACCCCTGACAGAGTCGACTCCTTTTGTTCAGTGAACTGGTGTACAGTGTCTGGACGGCGACCCTAGACCACCTTCACCCACCCCGTCTTCCAAGATTCCAGAGTCTGGTCTCGACAAGGCAGGGGAGCCGAGTGTGACACGGTAATAAAATGGAAGGAGACGTCAACAATTACCGGACGGGGACTCGATCCTCTCTATTTATATTCCGTACTTCACTAAAGATGTCATTTTTCTTTTTTAGGGAGAGTAGGAGAGAAGTATGTGTGTGTGTGTGTGAGAGAGGTACAACGAGTACAGTGCTTATCGTCTTCCTTTAGGTAAAGTGTGTTTCAATATCTTTGCACACGAAACCATCGTGTTTAAATGCATATGCCTATATAAATATCTGTGTGTGCACATATAAACACATAATGTGTATATAAATAACCTTATTTTCTCGCGTAAATATATTTATTTAAATGTATACACTTACGTATACAGACACTTACGATTTCACATTCAATGTGCGTTTAGGTTAGAGATCAAAAGAAAATTAAGAGGAGAGTGGAGCCAATTTGTGTCTTCTCACATGGGGTGCGGATACGGTTCTACGAAACTTTGAACCAACTCAAGAAGAAATTAGCAGATAATGCCTCATAGAAGTTTGACTTTCGATTTATTGCCCAGTCCTCCCCTTTATTCCAGGCTGGACCGTAAGTAGCCTTAAAGCAGGACCATCAGGGTCGGTCCCGGTCCGCGAGCCTGCCTAGAGGGGAAACTCCCGTCCCCGACCTCCGTGCTCGCGGGGGGGCCGCCGTCGCCCAGGGGCGGGAGCCGGGGTGGGGTGGCGCCGACGGGGCCGACGGGCCGATCGGCAGGTGTGGGGACGTGTGACGAGGGCGGGCGAGCCCCTAGGGGCCGCTCGGCGCGGTGGCTCCCCCTCCCACAAGCCGGACCCGGCCCTCCCTCTGCCGTCCGCCGCAGGGGAAATTTTCGGCGCTCGCGGCGCGGTGCCGCGGCGGTGGCGGCGGCAGCGGCGGTCTCAGGAGCGGGGCGGCGCGGCGCGACGCGGGCCGAGCGCGACGCGGGCGGCGAGAAGAAGGGTGTGGGATGGGCTCTAACCGTCGACGGCGGTCTGTAGTCGGCGGCGTCCGAGGCGGCGGGTGGCTTGATGGAGCCCCGCTCGCGGAGCGCCTAATGACCCCTGAGTCTCCGTGGGCTCGGGCGTCTGGGGCGCGGCCAATCTCGCGGGCCGTCACGCGCGGCGACGCGGCACCGGAGCCGACTGGCCCGGCGCGGCCTCGGCTTCTGGCCGCGCGACTCGGGCTCGCGGCGCTACGGCTAGTGGAGGGTGGCCTCGAGCCCCTGGACCTTGCGCGGCTGGCTCCACACTAGCCTGGGGTCCGACCGGTGTTTCCCATGTCACCGAACCGGACCCCCGCTTCTCTGGCTCCTCTCTCACGTCGGGGGGCGGAGCCGCCGGGCTATGAGCCGAGCTGAGCGGCCTCTTACACGGGCTCCTGCGGCCTCGCGGCCTCGGCGCCACCAAAGTTGACCGATCGCGATTACCCCCACGCGACCTCCTTCCGTCTCACTACGCCCCCCCGTTGAGCGGACCGTGCCTCTAGCGGCGACGCGGGAAGGGGCCTGGGCCGCAGCGGGTCCTACCGACCGGGCTCGGTACCCGGCGCCGCCTCAATCGCGGCTCGCGGGTTGGGAGCAGGGCTCTCAGGGCCTCGGCCGGGCCGCGCCCCGGTGCGCAGGGCGCCCGCGACCAAGGATTCCTGCTGCTGTCGTGGTCGAAAAGGAAAGAGGGAAGGGAAGGGACGAGACGTGAGGAGGGGGACGGGCGACAACAACACACAGTCGTGAACCGACCTCTGAAGAACTTGAACGTCCCTTTTATTGAACGCGAGAGGTGAAGCGGGGCCACGGAGACGGGGTCGCCTGGTCGGAGTGGCGGACGCTTGGGGCGGCGGGGACGGTGAAGAGGCGGCCCGGGCTGGGCTCTGCGGCAAGGGACGCACGACCCTCCCTGACGGACCGGCCGTGGGCCCTCTTCCTTCTCCGCTTCCTTCCCTTGGCCCAGGGGCGCGGTCCAGGAAGTCGGTCTCGAAAAAGGTACACCTCTGAGAAAGTTACCTGCACAGGGGCGCACGAAGAATCTGCTAGACGCCAGAGGATTTCCACTGTCGCACCCGGCCCCGACCCCCACCCGCGCCCAGAGGGCGCCGGCGTCGTCGACTCGGGGAGGGCCCCGGTCCGGACCGCCCTGCATTTGTCTTGTCCAGGTGCACGTGGCTCGGCGACTCCCCTATGGGTGTAGGATGGCGGGGACCGCTGGAATCCGAAACGGGAGGACCGAGCGTGAGAAGGCGGGGAGGAGGGAGGGGGAGAAGCCCTAAAATAATCCCGACAATTGTGTACCTACTAAAAAAAAAAAAATTCAATTTCTTCAGGGAAGATCTCCCACCGGGCACCTAAAGTGGGCAATCGACGGTTGGATATGCAGGACGGCAAAATTGAAGTTCAAAGAGGGCCTCTTGACGAGAGAGATGAGTCTCGGCGCAGGGTAAATCCTTTTATAATATGCAACCCTAAGAGAGACCAAAAACAACAACAACAAAACAAAAGAAAAAATGGTCCTTACGTTCCCCCCGTCAATAAAGCACGGTGGAACTTGCCTGTGCACTTAATTATCTATAATCGGTAGATGGATTATCCTTCTATGAACACATATAAATGACGTATCCTCCCCCGCTCCCCTCCCCCCTACCTCACCGGACGGGACTGTAAAGACTCCAATCCAAGCCCAGTGTCCAACGCTCACTAAAGCCTTCAAAACACAGGACCTCAAATGACCGAGACCTTCAATGTCTGGGACACACATAGTCCTTCAAGATATGTCACGGACATTCCTTCAGTGTACGTGGTAAACACTCACAAATATACGTTCACTCGCGACACACAAACCCAATCCAATCCCATGCCTCCTTACACTCTGATTCGCCACCAAAAGGGTCCAAGGGATATGTCAACAGTCGCAGTCACAGCGTCCTTTTTTTTTTCACTGTCAGTGACTGCGTCGCACCCCACCCCACCCCAACCCACCCCACCCCCCGTTTAGAACTGCCCAACTCTTACCCTACCCTCGCCCCTTTTGGGTAGACCGAGTCCTTGATCCACAAAAAGGTAAGAGGGTTTGCAAACTCGAAGTCGAGGAGAATTCATAGGGGCGCTCACAACAGTCGGTCCACCCGTGGGACCTCCTCCTCCGTTTACCTGCCTCGCCCTCGGGCGCCCCCGCCTTCCCCACTCCCGACCCGCCCTTTGAGGCACTGATTACAGCCGGGACAGGCGTCCAGCTGGTACCACCGGCCCTGGGCGACAGAAGATCGCAACGACGAAGGGGTCCAGGAGGACCCGCCGCGCCGGCCGGAGTAAGGGCTCGACCCGGCCTCCTTCAAGCGCCGCAGACGACCGGCGAGGAGTAGGGTCGGAAGCCTGCTTCAGGACTCGCTCAAGCTCAACGCCGACGAGTCGTACAAGCCGGACTTCGTCTCTGGGTGGGGGTCGTCCCTGCGGCACCACGGGGGGATGTACGACCTGAACATGGCGGTCGTGAGCCCGGTTGGGCCACGCGGGCGGGGCCTGGTGGCCGACCTCTCCCGTCGGTCGGAGCGGTTGTGTCACGCGTCGAAAGTGGTGCTTCCACTCCGCGCCCCGGCCTCGAACCCCCGCCTCTGCCCCCGCCCCTCAGCATGCCGTTTCGCGGGGCGGCACCCGTCTGACGTCCGTAGAGACCGTCCCGTCGAACCGGGCCCGCGACGTCTGTAAAGGGACAAACATTCTTGGAAAGTCTTGGACCGAAAGTGCGTGACGGACACACCGCCCTCTCAGTCCCTAAGGGAAAGCCATTTAGCCGTGAGAAAAGGACCGAACCTCGGTCTTCTCGCTGAGGAGGAGGTCCTTGACCTCTCTTTAGTTTACTACCCCTTCTACTCCCGTTTTCCGTACGGGGATCT
Source organism: Capra ibex (assembly GCA_006410555.1). Lineage (NCBI taxonomy): Eukaryota > Metazoa > Chordata > Mammalia > Artiodactyla > Bovidae > Capra > Capra ibex. Next base: position 1,842,637 of record SJYO01050271.1, read on the forward strand.
GACGCTTTGCACATTCTTAAGGAATCCTCTTCTTACTCTTCCTCCCCCCGTCTAACCCTAGAGAAGTACAGACAAACCTTCGGAAACGAGATATTTAGACGAAGAGAACGAATTCGGTCCCAAAATCCGTACTGTCGCGGTTCCCGTTTTAAAAGTCTCTATCATAACTTTTTAGTTTCGGGTCCCGGGGTTTCAGAAAGATTAAATGTCATCTAGACCCGGACCAAACCTTCTAAAGTTTAGGGATAGATTAGGAGCACCCTCTAGTTAAGGGGTTAGTTAGAATGACAAAGGTGTTACTGAAAGAACAGAAGACGAATTTAGACTCTACTTGAAGGATTGTCTCTGTTCCGATCGGAAGTCTACTTTCGAAAACGTCGTCGATCGACGAACAAAAGGAAAATCACGTAACTTTACACTAAAAAAAAAAGAAAATACTATGACCTACACCAAAAAGATTCCATCCCATAAAGACGAACAAAGTAGTCTTTCCGTAGATCACCTAAACTTTACAGAATCTCGTTGAAAACTCTAGACAATATGGGTTCAAGAATCCCGTTAATGACTTTTTATACAAGGTGACGTTAAGAAAAAAATGTGAAAATTTACGAGGAAACCGAATTGTGTAAGATTTGTCTCGGGTCCAAGGAAGTTCAAGATCTCCTCCTAGGTTTCAACATATAGTGTCTCGTCGGTGAACATCTTATAACCTCTTGATCCTATATCAAGGGAAAAAGAATGGAACGGGACGGCTCCACCAACCAAAGTTCACCTTTAGACACGAGACTATATTCGTTTAGTCATCACAGTGTCGGTCCGCAAAAGAGGGTCACACCTTCTGAATGTGACACTCTTGTCGTCAACTATCACCCTTCCCCAACATTTCCGTCTAATGTAATGAAGTAGTTCCGTCGATATGGATTACTTCCCCTGTGACTTAACTATTAGTCAAGCAAAGATTCACTCTGCGAGAGACGATCGTCTTTAATCCAAACCTTCATTCTTTCCAGAGTACAATGAGGAAGTACAAAGTAGATGACTTTCGTGTTCAACAGACAACAGTACATCTTTACAAAAACAAGTACAGGTAAGAGAGTAGTGGTGGAACCTCACTAATATCCAGGTCGAGTAGTAAGGGTTGACTACGACTAATCTAAACAAAAAGACCTATCTTTTCATTATGTTTAACGATAAAACCGATGGAGAGGACCTCTATATCGTTCCTTTCGTAAGAAATAAAAATTCCGGTTCTTCTATGACACACAGAGAACCTTGAATTTTTCTTCTATCTAGTAAATTTTGTAAACTGTGGATTTTTATGAGTCAACGTACTGCTAGGGTAGTCACTTCAGAGGTATAAAGAGGAAGGAGAACTTCACGGAACTGGTTTAGATTTGTTCGTTTGAATTATATCACGTAATAAAATTGAATTTATCGTATGAACTCGAATATTCAGTCTTAAATACAGAAATTTGTACAATTCACAATACACGGTTTATCATGTCTTCAATGGTTGACGAATTTTAGTTAAACATGATTGAAGTCTAAAATTACGTTAATCTACTATCTTTTTTTTGATACATTACAAACGGGGTTTAAAATTGTTTGGGTAAAGAAAAGAACAATACTGATCGTATATTAGTCATACGATGTTTAACGGGAAGAAAACTTCTGGTCAAGTAAAAACATATTGGGTCTTAAACCAAAAACATTTATAAGAACAAATATTTTGTAGGTACGCACTGTGATTTTTCAGAAAATTATTTGTACACTAATTCCGAATCCTAAATTCTCGTCTTAAACCAGGGATCTCAGAAGTATCCACAAATAAATAATTTCTTGGTTTCCTAGACTAATGTTCTTAATGGACAACCAAAATAAACACCCGTCCTAGACCCACTAAACGACTTTATGTTCTGTTCGTTATAGTACCACCGTAAGAAAGTTGGTCACACTCTTCTATTATCTAGGCGTAGTATCCACGAGTCTGTGTCTTTACTAGTCAATAGTAAAGAGGATAATTCGAAAGAGATCATGAAAGATGTCACCGAAAATAAACCCTCTCAGGTTCATGACGTTTTTAAAAGAAAAAAGTTTCAACAATTTTTCATGAAGTCAGAGTATCCGGAAAGTCTTGACGGTGACTCCTATTTTTTAGTGAAGAAAATTGACCTTTTATAAGATACGAAACGAATATCAATTTTCGTGTAACTTTGACCAACTGAAGTAACCGGGACGTTTTTTAGAAATAAGAAAGGACAGTCTAACCTTATACCTTCCTGGTGTACGAACGAGAGGTCTGAGACTTCTGTGTCAAAAGAAAAACGGACTTTATTGACTTAATAAACGGAGATACTGATTTCGAAACTTAATTTCTAATTGGAAGAAAGATGTTTACATTAAAAGGACTTTTATGGGTTAATTTTCCTTTCAAGTCCTTTGTTGATGACGGGACACTTCCTTGTGACTAAGGGTCAAACTTGTGTTTAAGGGTCATGTTGGTTTCCTAAACCCGTGTATATGGGTGGTTTGGTCACAAGTGGACCTCTACGAAGGGTTCACAGGGGTCCATAAAGTCACAGTTATCCTTTCCGAGGGAAATACACCTTGTCCGTAAGACAACCCTTTACGAGTATCTACCTCGGAAACCACGGGTCTCTCAAGAACGTGATTATAAAATGTACGAAAAAGAAAAACTCACCAAGAAGAGACAAGGGACAACTAGGGAGGAGTAACTCGGTAAAACAGGAAAAAAAAATTTTCTGAACTGGAAAACATAGAAAGTGGTCCCTCCGTTGAATATTATTCTCCTGGGACCTAGTAAGGTGTCCACAACCTCAATTCCCACACGTCTCCGGTTTAGTCTCAATCACTTACACTGGTACAAGAGAGAAAATCGACGGTAGAGGAAACAACAGAAATTAAAAATTGATTGAGTAAACTTGGAAAACATAAATTAGAAAAAAAGAGGAACTGCGTAATTAAAAGAGGGAAAGAGAGAGAGAGAGAGAGAGATAGATATATATATATAAGAGATTAGTAATAAAATATAAAACCTGTACTAAAAAAAATAAGAGGTGATGAAACCAAAATAAAGTCCCGTTATTGAAGGTTGGAATGACTGATCGATCTTCTAAACGTCCAAAAGTAACAACAAAAGAATTGCCTGTAAAAAATAAGTTTCTAACAACGTTTTAAGAGTTTTGCATTACTGTTGAGTGAAAAACGATTTTGAACAGTATGACATCCTCTTTTTCTGTCGGTGTCTTATAGTCACCAAGGTTTGTTCTAGACGTACAGGGTCACGGACGGTGAAATGAAAAGACGAATAAATCAAGACAGACGAAGGAAGTAGTAAAGATAAGGAAATTGACCCTGTCTTGAGTGGGACACCTATATAAACATAATTTATATTTAGACGGAGACAACCAAAACTGAAAACGAACTCAAAAACTGAGGAGGGGGTACAATCTACCACGGTAGATCACCGGTCTTTGGACCCCGGATGTCATCCGAGTTGACGTATCGATACGTGACACTGGCATCCTTTCAGTGTATTGGAGAGACTCGAAGTGAATAAAGTAAATGTTTTACCTCGATCATTGTCAAAGAGAGATCAACTAGACAGTATTCCATTAAGTATAATGGGACCATTAAGTATAAGAAGGGACCAGATCCCTTCTCCTTCAGTTTTACTCGGATCCGATCGACACCCTTAAGTCAGAATAGAAACCTAATAAAACTATATCTACTTATTAACTGTCACATCTACTAATTCAATCTTGAAACGAAAACCCTCTCTCCAACTTACAGTAAAAATGGAATAAAAGAGAATGAAAGGGTGTAAAAACGTCGGTATCGAGGTAAATAAACTAATTCTTAAATCTTCAAGTCCCTGAGTGTAGATTTTATCAGACCTTAGGAGTCTAGGGAACCGTTCACGTCGAATAAGTTATTTCTAATAAATGTATATGGAGTCTCTTTACATGTAACGGAAGAATCCATTCACGAGGTAATAAAAGTCTTAGGGGTCCGAACTACACTACTAAACATTGAAGAAATGAAGTAAAGTTTTTCAAGTCTGTAAAAAGATGGAAGATCTTTTTTTAGTACAAGGGAACGTCTAGTTTTCTTCTCCCATGGGATTGAAACCAGTCAAAAGGACCCAAACCCTTAAGGACACTGGAAGACTGCATAGAGACACTGGTCTCAGATATCAGTCCCCGGAACAACATCTCCGGAAACTTAATTCTTCCCTATCACCAGGCCAACCTCTTCCTTTACCGTTGGGTGAGGTCACAAGAACGGACCTCTTAGGGTCCCTACCCCCTCGGACCACCCGACGGCAGATACCCCAGCGTGTCTCAGTCTGTGCTGACTTCACTGAATCATCGTCGTCGTCACCAGGCCATCCCTAATCCAACTCACTCTACTTCGACGTTTTAACCTCTTTCTAGAAGTGTAATGATCTATTAATTATCGTATTCAAAAAAAAGGAAACGGTTCATCCAGAAAACGGTGAATAATTATGGAGGTTACTCTAAAACCTCGTGGACTATAACGGAAAATTATCCAATTTAGGTCAACTTAACACCCTCAAAATATATTAAGTCATTATGTAACCAGAAAACCTCCCAATAACAAGATAAACCCGAAGGGTCCATCGAGTTCCATTTCTTAGACGGACGGTTACGTCCTCTGTGGTCAACCTAGGGAACCAACCGTTCCAGCGGACCTCCTCCTTTACCGTTAGGTGAGGTCATAAGAATAGACCCCTTAGGGTACCCGTCTCCTCGGACCATCTGATGTCAAGTACCCCTGCGTTTCTCGACCTATACTGACTCGTATGTAAGTAATAACAAGATAAATTACGGAGAAAATATGGGTAGGAGGAACGAAGTAAATGAACAAAGAGTACGAATGGACTCTCTAACAAGTAGAAGAAGGACCGACACACACAATAAAGAGACCCGAACAAACAGTTATGTCGACAAGGTGTTTCCGGGGCCTATTACACGGAAAGCAAGGGGAGAAATTCTTCTCGTTCTTTGAGAATACAAAAGACTCTAGTCGCTTCAGTCAACGAACCCCGGTCCAGACCGAAACCCAGTAACACAGATCTCCTGTGACGACTAAAAATGTAGTGACGACAAAAGAGACCATCGAAGAGACGTCTTTCACCTTTGTAGTCTCCCGAGGACTTAACGTCCCCCTATTTGTGTTAGGAACTATAACCTCCTCCCGAGAGCAACTAACCACCCTCCCAATAAAATTTTATCACGGACCAGACTTCATGGTAATCGGTCCGGCGTCTCAAATCTCGAGAGGGTTTCCATCGGGATGTCCACACCCAAGTCAAGTCAAGTCAACGAGTAAGCACAGGCTGAGAAACGCTGGGGTACTTAGCGTCGTGCGGTCCGAAGGGACAGGTAGTGGTTGAGGACCTCAAGTGAGTCTGAGTGCAGGTAGCTCAGGCACTACGGTAGGTCGGTAGAGTAGGAGACAGCAGGGGAAGAGGAGGACGGGGGTTAGGGAGGGTCGTAGTCTCAGAAAAGGTTACTCAGTTGAGAAGTGTACTCCACCGGTTTCATGACCTCAAAGTCGAAATCGTAGTAAGGAAGGTTTCTTGTGGGTCCCGACTAGAGGAAGTCTTACCTGACCAACCTAGAGGAACGTCAGGTTCCCTGAGAGTTCTCAGAAGAGGTTGTGGTGTCAAGTTTTCGTTCACACCCAATCAGATACAGATTCCTCTCCTCGAAATCTAGATGAATAGGTACCGAAGTTGAGAATTGAGGAGCCGGTTGTGATTACCAAGAAGACAAGTAGAAATATAATAAATTGTTTTTTCCGTGAAACAAAGACCGTTGAATAAGAACTTGTACTTTTCGTAAGAAATTTTGGAAATCCGAGTTTCCCGTCAAGGGGGTCGAAGGTCGTAAGGGAGGGGACCCTCGACGACCTTTATGACTTAGAGTCCGGGGTGGGGTCTGAGTGGTCAACTTAGTCTTAGACGTAAACTTCTCAATTCCACAGGATCCACTAAACGTTCTTCCAACTTCAAAGGTTCGTATGGTAATTTTGTAAGGAGGTATTAAATCACATTTGGTGGGGACAACTGGAATCGAACGTCATTACTGACAACGAAACTACTACTTCCAAATATTCCATCTTGGAAACTCCTTTACTAGACTAATAAGAAACGATTCTATAGATCTAAAACACTTGTTACTTATCGATAAACCGAATCCTCTTTATGTTGGTATTTTAATTACTTTTTACTAAAGGAGAATGCCACTACTGTACCTTGATACCGATTTAACTAAAACGACCGTGAGTCCAACCTAGGACTTACTTCGTCCATTTTAAACCACTGTCACTTTACTGTCCTACACCATTTCGATCTTCTTTCATTTGGGTTTATAGAGTTTTAAGGTCACGATAAGTGATAATTAAATTATTATTACACATGAAAAATACTTAACGTCTGATTTGTAAGTTCCACGATACAATGTAACAAACAAGTTTTTCGTCATGGATTTTAACTTTAAGATCTTAAAATTTAGTCCTTCTTAAAAGATGTATATCGGGTGAATTTACTGATAAAATTTTATTACTATAATCTATGTTTTATAAATAAGACATAAATCTAATAGAGAATGTAGTACTTATAGTATTACTGTAAAGACATCTAAAAGTATTTAAATCGTCCTCCAAACAGACATAGGACATCGGATAATAACCCACAAACAAAACAAAACAAAATTCTATTTACTTAATATTTATCTTCTCTTAGTAAAAAAGGGGTTTTTGTAGACTTCACTCTAAAAATAAAAACTCCAGTATTCCTCCAATCTCTTGTCTGTTTCAACCCTTCAATTGAAGAGAACTTTAACAGGTCGGAATTAATGATGTCACAGGATCAAGGTGGGAATGCAAAGGTTTCTTCGTCTAGGGAACATTTACGGAAACAAAGAACTGAAAACTCATTTTATCATCCCACATGAAACGTTTTACAGTAGCAACTACAACTCAAAGTTTCAGAAATTAATCCTTTGACTTTAGACATATAGCTCTAAACATTTAGTAGATTTAACGTCTCATTACAAAATCTTATGGCGAATTCCCTAACTGTAATTTCGGAAAAAGAAAAATTCTTTACGTTATTAAAGGAGTTTAGGAGTGAGTAATCCGGAGATGATTGATGTCACGACTGAAAAAAAAAAAAAAAACGGGATTTCAGACACTTAAGGTTTCTTTACGAAGTGGTAAGGGGGGTAATAATATCGGTGGACCTTCGTCATAAGTATATAATCTAAAATTTTTTTCACTGTTACTTAACACTTTAAAACAAAGAACCACACATATAACTGTATTTACATGTCTTTTCCCTCCTAGCAAAGAAATAGATTTCCCCTTTAACATTAAAAGACCAACGTCTGCAATGTACCCAACTTAGTTTGGGACTTCACTACAAATATTTAGGAATATATGTTAGTCTGACAGAATGAACGGAATGACTTGTGAAAAAGAAAAAAAGGTGAAAAAGTATAGTTTAATCTTAGAAACCTTCTTGACGGCCTTTACTCACCCTTTTGTTGGGCCGCTAAGAAGAAATTAAATTGAAGATAGGGGTGACTCCTCAAATAGTGGAGTCGTCTTGAAGTCCAGAAAGCCTTTGTATACGGGCTTCGAAACCTTTTGTTATCGTCAAAGGTAGTGGCTTAATTATAAATACTTTAATATTTTGGACGGTGTCGATTGAGGTTCAAGGGACACTGGTCTGAAAACCTGTGGTCCAACCACTGAGTCTTACGGTCATCCACCCTCTCGAAGCTACAGTGGGGGCGGCACTACTCCACCTGGCGGGTCCCCGAGTGGTTGGTACCCAAGCACCACCTCCATCGGGTGGGTCTCCTGTCGGTACCCCGGAGGTTCTCCGTACACGCCTAATCGTCCAGAAACGTGGTTCTACTCGTGTCGACCAGTGTCTATTCCGGGAACGAACAGTGAAAACCGGTGCTACCCTTTCCTGTGGGAGAGGTGTCTTCTCTTTTCGCCGTTCGTTTTGTGTTTGTCGCCTTTGCGGAGTTCAGGTCGACATTCTCTGTGGGAAATATGCACCTGAAGTCACTACACCCCACCTTACTGACCTAGCAACGCGGCGGACCCATAGTACGGAAAATGACGGTGCCCCTCACGGGAAAAGGGGACCGACTAGTGGACTTGAGGTGCTTAGTACGGTAACAGGTTTGAAACCAGTTGAGTCAATTGAGATTCTAAGGGTTCCGTACGACACAGGGTTGTCTCGAGTCGCGATAGAGGTACGACATGGAACTACTCTTACTCTTCCACCATAATTTCTTGATAGTCCTGTACCAACAGCTCCCAACACCCACAGCAATCGTGTCGTTTTATTTTATATTTATATATATATATATATAATCTTTTTGTCGTTTTTTTAGTTCAACTGTGAAATTATAAAGGGTTACTTCTGAAATAAATACCTTACCTTACCTCCTTTTTTTTTTTGTGTCGATAAAACTTTTATATAAATATAGATGCTTTTCTTCAACCCTTTTGTTTATAAAATTAGTCTCTTAATAAGGAATTTCTAAAATTTTACATAAATCAACATGTAAAATATACCCAAGTCGGGGTCGTGTACTTCATATTACCAGTCTAAATAAAACATAAATAAATGATAATATTGGTGAAAAATCCTTTTTATCGATTAAACATAAATATACATTAGTTTCCTTCATAACCCAAACATGTATTAAAAGGTTTTTAACATCAACAAAAAGTAAACACACATAAATTCTACTTTTCAGATGTACCTTCCAATGAGACCGTTTCACGAATCGTGTAAACGAAAAAAAACGTCACGATGACAATTCCAGTGTTCAAGTTCAGGTCCTTTTTTTTTTTTTTTCACCTATTAGGTGAGACGACTGAAAGTTCTAATAATATAATAAGTCAAGAGTCCTTACAACGTCTCACCAACAGGTCAGGCACTCTTAAATGTAGGAATAATCCACCTTATAAACCTATTCTTGGTCTGTAATGACTAGATTATATCTTTGGGAAGGGGATTGGGAATTAAACGTCTTTCTCATTTCGTTCTGGTTATCTTTATTAATCCTTTTGCTACTTGGATGTCCTTTCACTTACTACCAAACAACAAGAAAGGATTTGATTACTGGGGAAGTTTCCTCGACCTGACCGGTTTCATAATTTATTTTATATTCTAAAGAAGTAATAACTATAACACTAGTACATATAAATTTTAACTATAGATCACCGGGAGCACTTCTCAACCTTTAGTTAAACATAAAGTGAAAATGGAGTGGACCCTCGAGAAATACGAGTCTTCCTGAGTTAAAAGATTGAAACGGGGGGTGTGTCGTTTTAACAAAAGACGGATGGGGTCAAGAGACAAGGTAGTCGAACAAAAAGAAAGATTCCAATACACAAATTTGTGTAAAGAGGTTTACAATTTGGATAAAGTCTGTTATTTATAGTTTCAAGAAAGTAAAGTAAGATATTTCTGGTTGGACGTTCTCTTTGCCACGTACACATGTCACAAGTGTTTCAAAGGAATGTAAACGAATGTAAAAACGAAGACTCCGATGAGTAAAACCTCCCTCCATCCTTCTCCGTTCCTCGACAACCTTTAAACGTTCGTCCAGTACCCGATTAAGAATCCTTAACTAGTCACGAAATCATAACATGTACGTGAAGAAACCTCGTCCTACTAAATTCTCTTTTGGTCAAGATGTTTTATCCGTTTTGGACCCCTTGGGTTCTATTTCAAAGTCTCTACTATAGGGTACGTTGACTCCGTTACTACGGTTTTTTAATCTTTCCCTTTCACAGATTCTAGTCGAAGATGTTCCAGTAGACCGGTTGACCTGACTTCGGGTTCCTTTTACTTCAGTTTAATCCGGTGAGTCTTACTTGTAAATGTTTCCTGTCCCCAAGACACAAGACCCAACTTTAGTCTGGGGTCCTTCCCAACCTACCCATACGAATATACCGGTTCCCAGGGTGGTGTGGAGTATTAAAATGAACTTCATAAAATTCCAGTTAAAGATCCTGAAACACAGTGGAGACCAGGATGACACTAACTATTCCAGAACAAGATTAAAGGAAAGTATCGAGACGGAACCCTAACCGGTTTGTTTTCTCATATAATCATTTCCTTGTGACAGTAGTAGTCTAAGGAGAGTCCTTAATTGGACACTACTCGTACAATGTAAAACCTAATACAAAACCCATACTATCGAACTGGGACACAAAACTCTAATATATCCGTCTAAAAAAAAAAAAAAAAAATTCTTTTCATCATAAAAACAACAACAACAAATCGGGATTCAGTACAGGATGAGAAAACGCTGAGGTACCTGACATCGGGTGGTCCGAGGAGACAAGTACCCTAGAGGGTCCGTTCTTATGACCTTCCCCAACGGTAAAGGAAGAAGTCCCCTAGGAGAGTTGAGTACCTAGTTTGGGTGTAGTAGACACAGAGGAAGTAACTGTCCACTTAAGAAATGGTAACTCGGTGGACCCTTTGTTCGAAACTCTAATACATCTAGTACACAAAAATCTTTTTAATGATGTTCAATAGAAAATGAGGAAGGTGAAAATTTTAGAAAATCAAAGAAAAATAGGGATAGGATAACGAGAACGTGAGTTATCTTCCGTTATAGTAGAGACAGGGAGTGTGAGAAGAAGGAGAGAACGACACCTGCACTCCCCGTCCGATGTGTCAGAATTGTAGAATTGTAGGTACAAAACAGTAAAGGTTTATGAGGTCTACTGTCACGTTTTCATATATCGGGTTCTTAAAGGTATGTAAACCGTCAAAGTAGGGAAAAATATGGAGACGAATTAACCAAGACTTAAAGTATCACTTTTACTAAGAGTTCACACAAGAGAACGTATTATATATACACATTTATATATATCTGTATATATACACGTTACATACATTTATACATACACATACACTTATATATACGTTTACACATTTATGTATCTTTATATATGTGTTTATATACACATTTATATATATCTGTATATACATTATATATTTATATGTGTGTTTCTATATACACGGTTCATAATGTATATTCATCTATTACCATAAAAGTCAAATCAAGGACTCTAAAACATTATCAACTCCTGAGACTGGGAGAACCGTCAAGTCATCTCTTTGTCTTATAAGAATGTATATAAGATGTAAGGATGTCTGTAAAACCGAGTGTAAGAAGTACGACTCTTTTTTTCTTTACAGTATTGATTGGGGTACTGTGACTTACAAAAGTCAAAAGTCAAAAGTCAGAGATAAGACATCCTTGGAAACTTAGGAAAATCTTAACCGAAAGTTTTTTACATTCAAAGACTTAAACCCCTCTAATGGAAAGTTTTAACTAATTCAACACAGTAGACCAAAACACGAACAGACCCGACACAGACGAAGGGACCGTACCAAAATTGAACATACCGTCCAGGTCTATTGAGACAAGTACAAAACGGAAGTTTTGACCCCTCCTTCTACTCACCAAATGTCTAAAGAGATACGAAGGTACAAAAAGTATTAAAGATGAGGTAAAGGACAAAATATAACATAGAGTTCTTCAGTTCTTACCTCTCTAATAGATAGTCAGACCAGACACATTGTCCGATGTAGTAATACCTATTAGATTTACAAGGTAAAAAAAAGGAATCAAAAAATAGTCTTCACTTTATTAGTAAACACTTTTAGTTTCGTGAAAAATTTTATCACATAAAGATAAGAATTTAGTATAATTACAATTCTATAGTTAAGTGACTTACAATCTACGATGTCGGGGGGTTAGATATTATTCCGTTTTTCTTATGTTGGAACGTCATTTCTTGTTAAATTTACATCTTTATTCACACTGTATCTACCCGTTAGTGTTTCTTCATCCTGACGAGACCTTGATAAGACAAGTAAAAGACGAATAAAAAAACGTCCCCCGTCCATCCCACTCCACTCTACTCTACCTCTTATTTACGTCCAGATGAAGTGAGTCATTTAACGAAAAGGAGAACGGAGGTGGGGTGACCGTATTTAATATGGGAATACCATAAGAGGTCCCGTCTTAAAAGACTGATAGAGGGACGGGACGTTTGAAGTTTCACTTGAAGATGGATTGTTTACTACGAGATTTATTTTGAAGAATCTAAAATAACACGTACCCTTAGGGGTCATAGTGAAGGTCCTCTTACGTCGGAACTATCTAGATGTCTGAGGAACCCTAGTACAATGTAGTCAAAACAAAGGTAGTCGGACCCCATCCCGGACTCTAAGATGTAAAGGTTGTACAAGGGTCCATATCTAAGATTCTTAAGAGACAGTGTTGTCGTCTTTCTGGTTCAAATCCGGGGAGTAATTCTTCGTCGTGAATTTTCTTTTTGTTTTGTTGGTTTGGATATATGTCCTTCCGTAAATCTATGTAAAATAGACTTTACTACGGGATACATAAAAAAAGTTTCCGTAAGAAAAGGGGGTGTTCTACTGACCGTTAAAACACAAGATCGGTGGGAGTCTGTACTTTTGTGAACCAATGAATAGAACATTTTAGACGAGTCGAACGAACGAACCCGTACATCCATCAGTCAAATCAGTTTATGCACAGTCATGTAGATACACCTACCCCCTCGTCCACGTTCGGAAATTGCATGAAAATTTTTCAGATTGTGAATTCAGTCAGGTACCTCAACTAGGGCACACTAGAATAACGGTTCATAGACTTAATTTTCAAAAGGGAAACTTCCGTCGTTTATCTACAGTATGTAAACTTGGTGAACAAATATGATTTTTACTACGAACAAAAAAAAAAAAAAAAAAAAAAAAAAAATTCAAGATTCAAGTGACATGTCGTGGTGACTCGAATCTCCCACTATGTTTCGAAGGGTTCGACCATAAACTGTAAAGTAAATTACTTATAACCTTAAACATTACGACACCAACCGAAGTTTATTCCACGACTTCACTTACCTGAGACCGATCTTTTTCGTTTTCCTTGACTCAAGGGAGTTGTTTCTTACTTGAAACAGAACTGGGGAAAAGACATCGTTCTACAGAATCCTTCCAGTAGACAAATCATTCGAGTAAAATAAAAAACCCTCTCTTGAAACTTTCAAAGAACGTTCGTTAAGTCAAACCTTATAAACACCTTCATTACGACTTTACTTACTTAGTATTAGAGTCTATATGAGAAATATTACAACCGCATGTGTATCTACATCTATGTATGTGTGTCTGTATCTGTATGTGTATAAAAAAAAGAGAACGTCTATATACATTGGGTCCTCCTATTAGAACCAAACAAGGACAGACCCCTGGTTTACGACTCACATCCCACGGATTAAAACATAGACAACCCAGATAATAAATAAAATCCAGAGGCGTGAAACCTCACTCAGAGAGACTCCACGTATTCGTCATGAGGTCTGTCGGTCTGTGACCGAACTTACGGTGAAGGTCGGACACAAACGGGGTTCGGGACCCGGGGTAAGGTTCAGTACGGTCCTGACGTAAGTACGACGTCACACAGAACTACACGTCGAAAAAGACGTTTGACGGGTAACGACTTTCGCGGGGAGAACTCCTCGTCTGAGAGTAGACCAGACGTAAATGTGACCTTGACGAACCGGTGTTGTGCTACTCTCTTATTAATAACTTGATAAAATGACCTGTTGATAAAGGTTTAACAACTAAAAAATAACTAAAGTCCTCCGTTCGATTAACGGGGTACCGTTGAACTACACTTGTAAATTACTTCTAGTCCTTTGTCTCAAATACTTTTCGACAACATATCAGTGACGTTTTAAAGTTCTTGACAAAATATGAAGGACTGTCACGACCCGGCTCGAATTACCAAACAAAAATAATGAATTCTCACATTTGGAACGAAATCGGGCCACACACCTTTGATATGGGAGTAGGACGTAATGCGTAAAAGCTCAACGAAAAAGGAGTGAGGGCTGAAGGAAAGGACGATAGATGTCAGTCTTGAAAAAGACAAAATTAACAGACTTTCGCTCAAAGATAGAAACGAGGGACTCTTAGAATTATGTGTGTGCGTGTGTGAGGACTTCGATTCACAGACGTAACAAAGTGAAACAAAACCCACCTCAAAGAAAAGCCGTGAACCAACGATCTGTTGGTTCGTCTGCTTTCAATTTCTAACTTTTCCGTAAAAATTTCTACAGCTTAGAACCGACGAACTTGACAAAATAGAAACAGAAATATACCTTCCGAATCAAGAGAATGGTCCGATGGGACCAGAAAACAACGGCTCTACCGACCATCTTCTAGACAACTTCATCTCGAGAATTTCGTAATAGACAAACTCTTGAAAGAATTCACAACAAGGGTAAACGACCTTGTACGAAGGGTGGACCTACCCGTTTTTTTCGGTCGAATCAAAGATTCCCACATAAAATTTAGTGATTATTTCACACACGGTCGGGGGTCGACGAAGTTAACAACGTTCCGTTTCTCCACCTCTTTTCTAACGAAAAAAAAATTTTCTAATGAAAAACTCCATTGTAAGTCTTTATGTTCTGAAGTCAACCACGTCTTGTGTCAGTGGTTCTTCGACGTAAACCAAAAGTCATCTATCATAACCTTTACAAATTTTTTAAGAATTTTTCAGATTAAAATTTAGTTTCAGTGAATTTAGTAGTAAAGTCATTCTACAAAGTCCTTGTGTAATAATTATAGGTTAGAAATATGTAGACGGTTCAACCTGCACACAAGTGTTCAAGTACAACGTACACATGTGTTAAACATCGACTGTACGAAACGAGTGAAGTCCAGACGGGAAAAGGGAGGAGGTAGGAGACTCTACGAAAGAAAGGAGAAGTGTCCCAAGGGACACGACGTTAAGTCAGTTTAGGTACCTTTTGAAATGGTCGAAATGACTTAGTAAATATCCGTCCTAAAGGACCGTACTTCTAGTTTGTCCCTCGGGACTTCAAACAAGTAGCATCTGACAAAACCTGTAATCTTAGAAGACTTCGGGTAGACCGGGATGTGTATTTAAACTATTTTACAAGAGTCGACTTCTTTAGAACACACACGTACGAACGATTCAACTGGGGTACCTGACATCGGGTGGTCCTAGAAGACAGGTACCCTAAAGGGTCCTTTCTTATGACTTCACCATACGTTAAAGGAAGAGGTCCCCTAGAAGGGTTGGGTCCCTAGTTTGAGTGTAGTAAACGTAGAAGACGTAACCGTCCGTCTAAGAAATGGTGACTCGTTCAATTATTACCGTTGGGTGGGGTCATAAGTACGGACCTTTTAAGGTAACTGTCTCCTCGGACCGTCCGATGTGTCAGGTACCCCAACGTTCAGTCTATGTTGAAACCGCTGATTTGGTGGTGGTGTTCAATTTTGACTGAATTTGTAACGAGGTCACAAGAACAGACCTCTTAGGGTCCCTACCTCCTCGGGTCTCCCGACGACAGATACCCCAACGTGTCTCAGCCTGTGCTGACTTCGCTGAATCGTCGTCGTCGTCGTTTGTAACGAGTCAGTGAACTGTAGTGGTCATTTGGATAACAGGAGTGGTCATGAAAACAGAACTGTTATAATCCTCCGTGTCGTTATTACTACGAATTTGTAGTTCCGGGTCTTTACTTAGACTGACGTTTAGAGTACCGTTAGTTACCCGCTCGATTTGTATTTAATCCTTTATCCGGGTCCCTTTAAGGTCATAAAAGATTAGAGTTTTCTGAACGACAAACGACACACAAATAATGGACTTCTAGTGAACCGACTCATTTTCTTTTACCCCTTTTGACCTTTTCAATTCACAAAAACATCAATCTTTTAAATGCATACACTCTAGGTACGTCGAAAATAGTCGTCTCTGTACTTAAAAATTATGTGATACCTTGTCATTGAGGAAGGTACTACTACGATATCTCCTAAACTGGACAAAACTCTTCCGTGTCTCCACTAAAACTATCGAGGGAAATATAACTTGACACGTCTTTGTTCTTGTCAACAATTGACTTTTTCTCGACTTTCGATTCTTAAGATTTTAGGAGAATGGTTGTAGTCGTTTGGTTTCCTTTTTAATAAAGACGGAACAACCCCTTATTGGAGATTCACTCGAGATCTAGGAGAAAGAGAAAACACTCATAGAAAATACGAACTTATAGTAAAAGGTACCTGACCTAGTCCAACTCCGGACCTATAGGGAAACAAAGAGGTACATGAGTACTCAAACGATTTCATTAAAAAATTTAATTAAAAATCATACTCCTTTTAACGAAATTTTAAACACAACCGAAGACGACATGTTGTACTTAGTCGGTATTGAGAGAGAGAGAGACGTATATATATATATATGTACAAACATACATAGAGGGGAGCGAGTAATCGGAGGGAGGGGAGAGGGAAAAAGTCAGGACATCCAGTAGTGTCTCACGGTCCGACCGAAGATCACAATATGTCGTTGAAGGGGGATCGATAGGTAAAATGTGTATTATCACGTATATACAGTAACGATAAGAGAGTTAAGTAGGATGGGAGAAGAAGGGGTGGATTCTGGTGGATTCAGGTAAGAGGTAAACCTGAATAGAGGTAACAACACAAATAAATCAGTGATTCAGTACAGACTGAGGAACGTTGGGATACTTAACGTCGTACGGACCGAAGGGACAGGAAGTGGTAGAGGACCTCGAACGAGTCTGAGTACAGGTAACTTAACCACTACGGTAGGTTGGTAGAGTGAGAGACAATAGGGGAAACGGATGACGGGAGTTAGAAAGGGTCGTAGTCCCTGAAAAGGTTACTCAACCGAGAAGTATAGTTCATCGGTTTCGTAACCTCAAAGTCAAAGTCGTAGTCAGGAAGGTTAACTCCCAACTAAATGAAATCCTGACTGACCAAACTAGAGGAACATAGGTTCCCTGAGAACGTAGTGTTAAACTTTCGTAGTCAAGAAACCGTGAGTCGGAAGAAATACTAGGTTGAGAATATGGACATGTACTGATGATCTTTTTGGTATCGAAACTGATATGCCTGGTGACATCCGATTCACTACAGAAACGAAAAATTATACGAGAGATCTCATATAACGACGTCAGTGTTAGGTGTCACTAAGACCTCGGGTTCTTTTATTTTAAGTAGTGACGAAGATGAAAAAGTGGTAGATAAACGGTACTTCACTACCCTGGTTTACGGAACTATAATCAGAAAACTTACAACTCAAAATTCGGTCGAAAAAGTGACAGGAGAAAATGGAAGTAGTTCTCCGAAAAATCAAGGAGAAACGAAAGATGGTATTCCCACCACAGTAGACATAAAGACTCCAATAACTATAAAGAGGGTCGTTATAACTAAGGTCGAACAATCAGTAGGTCGGGGCGTAAAGTGTAGTACATGAGGTGTATATTCAACTTGTCCACTGTTATATGTTGGAACAGTTTGAGAAAAAAGTCAAAACTTCGTCACTCAACAAGGTTCATTCCAAGATTAACAACGGAGAACAGAACGTGTGTCCAAAGAGTCCCATGTACATTCCACCAGACCATAAAGGTAGAGAAATTCTTAAAAGGTCAAACAACACCAAGTATCTCAGTTTCCGTAATCGTACAAGATACTTTGGTTTCATCCCAAAAGAAACTTAAGGGAACACAGAGGTAAGGAAGGGACGTTTATCCATGTAGTCATAGTAAATGGATCTAAGGTATATATACACAATTATATACTATAAAAAGAGAAAGACTGTATGAAGTGAGACATATTGTCCGAGATTCAAGTAGGTGGAGTGATGTTGACTCAGTTTAGACAAGGAAAAATACCGACTCATTATAAGGTAACGTATATGTATGGTGTTGAAGAAATAGGTAAGTAACAGTCACCTGTAGATTCAACGAAAGTACAGAAACGATAACATTTATCACGACTTCACTTGTAACCCCATGTATACAGAAAATCTTAGTACCATAATAGTCCCAGATCCGGGTCATCACGACAACGACCAGTATACCATTAAAACGAAGGGTCTACCACGATTACAATTTCTTAGGTGGATGGTCACGAACTCTATACTCTCCGATCCCAAGCTAGGGAGATACCCCTTCTAGGGGACCTCCTCCCATACCGTTGGGTGAGGTCATAAAAACGGACCTCTTAGGGTACCCGTCCCCTCGGACCAACCGATGTCAGTTGAGATAGACCCGATGTCTCAACCTGTGTTGACTTCTCTGAATCGTACGTACGTACATTTGTGTACCATCAAAATAAGGATCAAAAAATTCCTTAGAGGTCTCATAAGAGGTATTACAGACATAGTCAAATGAAAGGGTGGTCGTCACGTCCTCTCAAGGGAAAAGAGGTGTAGGAGAGGTCGTAAATAACAAACAACTAAAAAAACTACTACTGGTAAGACTAACCACATTCCATTATGGAAAAATATCAAAACTAAACGTAAAGAGATCATAACTACAAGTGTAGAAAAGTACAAACAACCGGTAGACGTACAGAAGAAACCACTTTACAGACAAATCTAGAAGAGGAGTTAAAACTAATCCGACAAACAAAAAGACTATAATTCGACAAACTCGACGAATATATAAAACCCCTGATTAGGAAACAGTCAACGGAATAAACGTTATAAAAAAAAGGGAAAGACTCTGAACAGAAAATTAGAATAAATAACGAAGGAAACGACACGTTTTTGAATTCAAATTAGTCCAGGGTAAACAAATAAAAACAAAAATAAAGGTAATAAGATCCTCCACCCAATCTCTCCTAGAACGACACTAAATACAGTCTCATATGAAGGGTACAAAAGGAGATTCTCGAAATATCTAAGACCGGAATGTAAATTCCTGTACTGTACTTCCTCGTCTGTCTCAGAACGATCTATAAGGATCATATGTCCACGTCAGAGTATCGTACCCCCTATCAGAGTTTCTAGGAGAAAGGGTCTTGGTAATTTCAATCCTGTAATTTTGATATTGTGACGACAATTAGAATTCCTTTAAATAATTCCTTTGAACACCCTACCCTTGTGAAGGTGTATAATGATACATGGCAAAGATCCTTCATCTCCCTCTACGACCACAAAGTCGGGGTCACCACATTTTTATTCTCGGAAGGAGGTATCGTCGACAACGGTTTTGTGTCGAGAAACCTTTCGAGGACGGTTCCCTAGACACCACCCCCGACCCCAAACTGAAGATTCAGGGTTTGTTGTAACGTCCGATAGATCAATACCCCATTCAATTCACCACCAGGAACGAATCGTCTTCACCTTTAGCTATAGAAATAAACAGGGTAGTGAATGGATTAGAAGTTTTTTGGTTAATCTTGAAAGGATATGAAGATAAATGTAAGGTGAGAGAGACAGAGAGAAAGAGAAGAGAAACACAGAGAAAGAGGGAAGAAGACCCATGGTCCCTTAAGACTCCTTTACGTAAACCCTTTCTTCTCGATCTTTTGGATTCGAATAGACTGTGTTTTCCTCTCCCTTAACCAGGATACAACAGTGGTTAGACTCTCAAACGACTTGATTTTACAGTGTTACGGTCTCTAGCGAAGACTCTACGGTCGAACTTGTCCCTTGTTCTAGGAGAACACTAAATGAAAAAGGTACCAGTACCCTGACTTAAACCCCTTTCCTCATTGAGGTACTGGAAAGGACCACCTTTTACGAGTACCATCTCCTCCTTGACGGGACGAAAGAGGAGACATTGGGTCGGACACCCTACGACCCCCCTTTCCGGTCAGGTCGTCCACCCCCACCCCACTCCACCCTCCCTAGACCGTCGGGTAACCGGAAGTCGTCTCGTACCGGATCTCGTTTCGGAAGACGAAACGTTGGTCTTCAGTATTAAGTAAACTGAAATTAAAAATATAATCGTGAAAAGAGTACTGAGACTATTAAAGTATACTTTAAAGTTTTCGACATTGTCAATAAATGAGAAATCCTTGAATTTGTAAGTGACCCGCTTTATATGAAAGGAGGGAGACTTTGTCTTCAACCTACTTACGAAGTTAATTCCTTTGTTTCTGTTCCCCCTTAAAGACCCCGATTAGTGGAGGACCGAGGGTGAG
Organism: Capra ibex; assembly: GCA_006410555.1. NCBI lineage: Eukaryota > Metazoa > Chordata > Mammalia > Artiodactyla > Bovidae > Capra > Capra ibex. The sequence goes on from SJYO01050271.1 coordinate 1,862,750, forward strand.
TGAGGAGAAGGGGTCCAGTAGAAGAGTGATTCAACTGGTTGACAGTCTGTCGGATAGAGTAGAATCACAAAGAGAATAGAACTTAAGGAAAGTGGTGATATACCTTACAATGACATCCATAAAAACTTTTCTGTAAAGAAATAGTTCAACTGCTTTGTAAGATAAGGACACAAAATTTTCAAAACTTGTACGTGTTTTCTACGTAAACCGCGAAGGCAACGACACTAATGTACTAAAAAGAGGAAAGGAAACACTTACACCATCTAATGTAACTGACTAAAAGTTTATGAGATGGTCGTAGTGACCTTATTAGGGTGAACCAGTACCATAATTTATATTAATTTACATTACAAAAAATGTATCACAACTTAATACAGACGATTATATAAAAATTCCTTCATACATAGGTATAAGTACTCCCTATAACAAAACGGAAATAAAAAAACCATGATAGTTATAAAAAGAGACCAAAAAATTACTCCCATTATTACCGAAGTGTCCTACTTAATTCTTCACAAGACAGGAGAACCTAAAAGACCTTTTTTTTTAACATATTTTAACTGAAATTAAGAAAAAACTCGTAAACCATCTTAAGACACTTTGGTATACCCAATTTCTAAAGAAAAGACCCCTGCTAAACGTATTACTTAAGTTAAAGTAAAAATTTTGTTATTATCCCGATAAGTATAATAGATGATGTATAACTCACTGAATAAGAACGAGTATGAAGAGTTCCTTAACCAGGTGAATTTATAAGGAAATAATAGGAAACATTATAAAACATTATAAGGAAAGAATAGGAAAACTACAGATGTCTCAGCCGTGACCATGGAAGACAAAGTAAAGTCTATCATAATACAGAAGAGAGAAAATAAAAGACAGTAAGAACGATCTCTAAATATTCCAAATAACCAGAAAAGTTTCTTGGTTTAAAAACAAGTAACTAAGCGACAAAAATCAAAGTAATTAAAGACAGAAAATAAAGAAAGGAAAAGAATAAACGCAAATAAAACGAGAAACAAAAGATTAGAGAACACTACTGTCGAATCAAATGACTAAACTCTGAAAAGAAGTAAGAAGTAGATCACGATGTTTAAAGGGAAAGTCGAGAGGAAATAGAGTAAGTGTTTAAAATTACAAAATAAGATAAAAAAAAAGGTATTCTGAAACTGGACACCTAATACATCTTCATACAACAGATCAAAGGTTCACAAACTTACAAAAGTGAAACGGAAAGACGACAACTAAAGATCAAACTAACGTAACACCAGTATCTTGTAAGAGATAAACTAAAGTTTGTAAAATTTAAACAACGGTAAACAAGATAACGGTTCTAAACCAGATAGAACCCTATACGATACACCCACGAACTTCTTTGACACCTAAGACGAAATAACTGATACGGTTTCGCAAACTGACATACCTAGTGTTATTTGACCTTTTAAGACTTTCTCCACCCTTATGATCTGGTGGACTGGACGGAGAACTCTCTGGACATACGTCCAGTCCTTCGTTGGATCAATCTTGACCTGTACCTTGTTGTCTCACCTAGGTTTATCCTTTTCCTCATACAGTCCCGACGTACAACAGTGAGACGAATAAAATGAATATACGTCTCATGTAGTACTCTTTACGACCCAACCTTATTCGTGTTCGACCTTAGTTCTATCGACCCTCTTTATAGTTACTGGAGTCTATACGTCTACTGTAGTGGGAATACCGTCTTTCACTTCTTCTTGATTTCTCGGAGAACTACTTTTATTTTCTCCTCTCACTTGTTCAGCCGCATTTCGAGTTGTAAGTCTTTTGATTCTAGTACCGTAGACCAAGGTAGTGAAGCACCCTTTATCTACCCCTTTGTCATCTTTGTCACAGTCTGAAATAAAACCCCCCGAGGTTTTAGTGATGTCTACCACTGACATCGGTACTTTAATTTTATGTGGATGAGGAACCTTCCTTTCAATACTGGTTGGATCTATCGTATAATTTTTTGTCTTTGTAATGAAACGGTTGTTTCTAGGGAGATCAGTTCTGATACTAAAAGGGTCATTAGTACATACCTACACTCTCAACCTGACATTTCTTTCGACTAGTGGTTTCTTAACTACGAAAACTTGACACCACAACCTCTTCTGAGAACTCTCAGGGAACCTGACGTTTCTCTAGGTTGGTCAGGTAGGGTTTCCTCTAGTCTGGACGCACAAGTAACCTTCCTGACTAAATCTTCGACTTTGAGATTATGAAACCGGTGGAGTACGCTTCTCAACTGAGTAACCTTTTCTGAAACTACGACCCTCCCTAACCCCCGTCCTCCTCTTCCCCTACTGTCTCCTACTCTACCGACCTACCTTAGTGACTGAGTTACCTGTACTCAAACCCATTTGAGACCCTCAACCATTACCTGTCCCTCGGGACCGTACGACACTAAGTACCCCAGTGTTTCTCGGCCTGTGCTGACTCGTTGACTTGACTTGACTTCCAGGAAAGCGAGTAGGGATAAACATTATATCTACAAAATTTATCAAGAAGATATAAGTAATTGTTAGTGTAATCTGTTATAATATTAAAAATGAACTTAATAATTTATGTTAAGTCTTTTTAGTTCCTCTTCCTTTCAGGATCCGAATTGACTAAATAAAAGAGAAAAGACGTCTGAAAGAAGGAATGACTATAAAGTTCTTAAGAAGCTAGTAAAAGTAAGACAAATATCGCGACAGACCCCTCCTCAGACCTATGTAGGAATGGAATCCAGACGACGACGGATGCCCCTTCCTCCACCCTCTTCACCTCGAGGTACAACCGAAACCGTTACTGACATAGAGACGGTCTTACGTCCGTCAGACGTGAGAAGGAATCGACAGGAAGAGTCCATCTAGACGACCCTTATATGAGACTTAATAAAAAGTAGACTCTTACAGATTTCAAAGGAAAGTAAGAATTTCCTATAAAGAGACCCATATTCTAAGTCTCAACTATCAAGAAAAAAAAAAAAAAAGAAAGTGGTGGATTTAGAAGACGGGGAAGGAAGACCGAAGGTCTCGAGACCACTCTTTGTGTGATGACGGTAAACTTGAGATCAAAAGAGGAGATTCACTATGTATTAAAGGGACCGTTGAAAATCCTAAAACAGAAATCAACAGCATTCCAATTGACACTACAGAGAACCTTAGTTAAAGAAACCGAAAAAAACACCAACTCAAAGTGAGTCGAAGAACTTGGACAACCTGGAGTGGTTGGAGGGTAAAAACCGGTCTAAATCCTTTGAAAAACGGTAAAAAACATACTCATTAAAACAATGGAAGTAGACGAATTTTTATAGTAATAGATTTTTACACTATAGTCCCAGTAAACTATATCAAGGTGTATAGGGACTCAGACAAGTAAAGAAGTTCAGATAAAGGAGAGATATTAAAGACAACAAAATAAGTTCAAGTAACTGAGAAAGGAGACGGAACAAGGAAGACTACAACTTGAGTAATGACTCAAATATATAGTCAATAAAATAAAGAAAATCAAGATCTTAAAGGTAAACCAAAAAGAAGTACAGAAGATAGCGAAACGATTCTAAAGGATAATTAGTAAATAAAGTCCATACAAATAAACAACAACAACAAGTCACCTATTCAACACAGACTAAGAAACGCTGGGTTACCTTGCGTCGTGTGGTCAGAAGGGACAGGAAGAGATACAGGGACTCAAACGAGTTTAAGTACAGGTAACACAGTCACTACAGTAGGTTTGTAGAGTAGAAGACAGTGGGGTAAGAGGAGGACGGGAGTTAGAAAAGGTCTTAGTCCCTGAAAAGGTTACTCAGTCGAGAAACGTAGTTCACCGGTTTCATAATCTCGAAGTCGTTTTCAGGAAGGTTACTTATAAGTCCCAACTAAATGAAATCCTACCCGACCAAACTAGAGAAACTGGAGGTTTCCTGAGAGTTCTCAGAAGAGGTTGTGGTGTCAAGTTTTCGTAGTTAAGAAACCGTAAGTCGGAAGAAATACCAGGTTGAGAGTGTAGGTATGATGTACTGATGACCTGTTTGGTATCGAAACTGATACGTCTAAAAACAAACGTTTCATTACAGAGACGAAAAATGATACGACAGATCCAAACAGTATCGAAAGGAAATTTCTTCGTTCGTAGAAAATTAAAGTACCGACATCAGTGGTAGACGTTACTAAAACCTCGGGTTCTTTCATTTTAGATTGTGACAAAGACGAAAAAAGGGTAGATAAACAGTACTTCACTACCCTGGTCTACGGTACCAAAATGAAAAAAACTCTCGCAAATTTTTTCGCAATTCGGTTGTAAAAGGTGAGAGGAGAAAGTGGGAGTAGTTCTCCGAGAAATCAAGGAGAAGTGAAAGACGGCGATCTCACCATAGTAGACGTATAGACTACAACAACTATAAATAGGACGGTTAGAACTAAGGTAAAACATTCAGTGGGTCGGACCGTGAAACGTACTACATGAGATGTATTTTCAATTTATTCGTCCCACTGTTGTATGTCGGAACTACATGAAGGGTTAAACCTTGGTCAGGTAACAAGGTACAGGCCAAGATTGACAACGAAGAACTAAACGTATGTACAAAGAGTCTTCTGTCCATTCCACCAGACGATAAGGGAAGAGAAATTCTTAAAGGGTGTCAAACAATACCACGTGTGTTAGTTTCTGAAATCGTATCAGTTACTTTATCTTCATCTTCAAAAAGACCTTAAGGTAACAAAAGAGATACTAGGTCGCTTGTAACCGTTAAACTAAAGACTAGGGAGACCGAAAAGATTTAGGTCGAAGATGTAGATATTTAAGAGTCAAGTGTCTCACGACTTCGGATCGAACTTCCTAAAACTCGCAATGGAACGATCGTACACTTTACTAACGTTAACGTGTTATCAAACTTGTCGGAAACTGTAACAAAAGAAACCCAAACCTTACTTATGACTGAAAAATGGTGGGACATAGGTAACGACTCAAAAGGTGTAAACGACTAGATAACTCACGTCACGAAAGTGTCGTAGTAGAAAATCCTAAACTTTGTTGAGTCGACCCTAAGGTAGTGAAGGTGATCAAAACAAGTATCATTACGAAGGGAGGCCTTCGTAATGAACTCTTCCGGGAGAACTGAAGTGTGAGGTCCTACAGACCGAGATTCACTCACAGGTGTGGTAACACCAATAGACTCAGTAATTCTCGAAAAAACATGTTAAGAAGACGTACAAAAACGGTGGAGAAGAATTAGAGAAGATAATCCAGGAACGGTAAAGACAGGAAATAACACGGGTAGAAACGTACTTTATAACGGAACCATCGAGGTCAAACGAACTTCTCTAGAGATCAGAAAGGGTAAGACAACAAAATCAGATAAAGAAATGTAACAAGTGTATTCCACAAGAATAGAGAGGAACGATAATAGACCTTGAGACGTAAGTCAACCCATATAGAAAGGAAAAAGAGAAACGGGAAGTGAAGAAAAGAAAAGAGACGATAAACTTCCGGAAGAGTTTGGTGGTGAAACTAAAGAATGTAAAGAAAAAACCCCTCTACCAACATCAGTGGTGGAGGATATGTTAAATATTTGGAGGTAGGTATCAAAACATCCGTGAGATAGATGGTCTAGATTAGGGAACTTAGATCATTAGTGAAGATGACATAGTAGTATTCCTTAAACTAAATCTAGTATGGACTTACCGGATCAACAAAAGGGATGAAAGAAGTTAACTTTCGGTGGTGTTATAATATTTCATTAATCGGAGGTTTATTTTATTTATGTAATTAAATTTTTTAACTTTGGGTCTGTCAAATCACACAATATTCTAAGGTCTAGAATATATTCAGAATACAACGTAGTCCGTAGAAGACTGTCACGAGACCACATACTTCCAGCCCCCATGGTGGTGGAATGACGACTTACTCCAACCTCAGGTCCAAGAAGGGAGACTGAGACGACTATGAGGTCCCCTCTCTGCGAGGAACGATGACTACCTTTCCCACCCTAAAGTCCTACGGGTATACGAAAGGTGACTGTGACATCTGACACCACAAGGACAATGATGACTTACAACCACTTTTAGGACTGAGAGGTAATCCGAAGGAGACTATTTGGGACTCTCTCTTTCCTAACCTCGGGGAGTAAAGTTCGACGGTTTAATACCCACATATCCAAGAGGTGAACCGGAAAGAACCATCTCCGTCGCTAACCCGACGACAAAATAAGACACAACGAACCGACCTCATCTGACCAACAATAGACTCCAAAAAACAAAAACAAATAGTGGAACATCTGATAGGGAAAGGAATAGGAAACCGGTATCCCTCGTCCGAAAGACAGTGCGAGAAAAAAAAAAAAAAAAAAGGAAAAGGTAGATACAACAACCATCCCACAATGAAGAGGTCCTAAGTTAGACCTTATTTACTCAACGTCTCTTTGAAGTCTCTTGAGTAATGGATACAAGAAGTCGACGGTTCCAGAGATCGACCAGACGGGAGGAGAATAGTGGAAATTCTAGAAAATTATAAACAAAAATCAAATCAACAAAAATCAAGTTGAATTGTCCTCCTTATTCATTTTCCTACAGATGAGGTAGACAGACCTTTGTCTTTAGAGTCGTCCATCCGAAGTAAGTTAGAGATTTACGGCAATGTTTAAACGTCTAGGTAATAAAGTGAAAAGATCTCCTTTTTAACTCTGTGAATCTCCCTTAAACGGACTAGTTTCAACGAATCTTTACACCGGAACCGAACTTCATTTTGGAACCTTAAAATTGTCAATAATAAAACAAAAAGGAAAAAGAAAGAGACAAACAATCTTTTCGTGACCCTCATCCCTACCACCCCCACACCATTGTTCCTTCCATGGTTTCTCTTCCGATTTCTTAATGAAAAACTTCACCTTCGTCGTTGACAAATCTTAACGTTTCGATCTTGAAGAGTCTCCCTAAATTGACTTGAAACTTTACAACAATTAAAGGTGTTAAGCTAATATACTAGAAGTATCAATGAGTAATTACGGAATAGAATATTTACTTACTGAAGTTAATAAGTGGGACATAGGACTTCGAACTCTCCGTAAATCATTAGTGATTGTAAAGGATCTAATTTCTAAACGTATCTTTACTTTTCCTACCCCTTTTAGTAGTGAAACGTCACTACTGAAACATTATGAAAATTCAATAGATATAACGAATCATAAAATTTTTACTAAAACATGATGAGAGAATTTTGGGTAATAAATCTCAAGAACTTTCTAAAAGTCATAACGTTTCCAGTACTATTCGAGTCTCTTAATGGAAAGGATTCGTTTTAAAGGATTAAGATCATATAAAGGATTGCCTTATAAGTCTTTGGAAAGGGATGAAATCAAAACTTACGATGGTGGTAAGAAGCTTTGAAGGACTCAGATTTTAGTTCTCCCCTATTCTGTACCCTTCCCGGAAAATTCTTGTCACTTCCCGAGAGACGAACTAGGGAAACACCGGTAAAACCAAGTAAGTTTAGCATACCCAAATCTGACTGTATGTCACGTCCTTCTTGTTTATACGAAAAAAAAAAAAAGGGGGCCGACACGACGAACTGTACGTCCTAGAATCAAGAGACTGATCCCTAACTTGGTCACGGGGGAAGTCACCTTCGTACCTCACAATTGGTGACCTTGGTGGTCCCTTCAGGTTTTTACGTTTTCAAGAATTTTTCTTATATCCCCGTGTCCCGACCGACCGTCCCTTTTTACTCCACACACACACACATATATCAGTAAGAATACCTTTTAAGAGAAACGAAGGTTCCTATCCGTTCTCAATGTTGTCAAGACCAAAGTGGATCCCTAAACCCCAAGATACACCCCATGAATGACGAATACTGATAGAAGTTCAGACAGGGGACCAGAAGGGTGTTTTGAACTGTCCTTTTTATAGAGAAACTTCCGTTGTTAAAGACCTGAAAACATATGTCAAATCGATGATTCTAAAAAAAAAATTTAAAGAAATAACATTCTATAAAATGTTATAACACGACCAAAGACGGAATGTTGGTGTACTTAGTCGGTGTCCATATGAATACAGGGGAGAGAGAACTTGGATGGAGGGACGGTAGAGTGTGGGGTAGGATGGGGAAATCCAACAGTGTCCCGTGACCCTACTCGATAGACACAGTGTGTCGTTTAAGGGTGACCGATTGATAAAATGTACCTTTCTAGGGGACCTCTTCTCTTACCGTTGGGTAAGGTCATAGGAACGGATCTCTTAGGGTACCTGTCTCCTCGGACCACCAGATACCAGGTGTCACAGCGTGTCTCAGTTTGTGCTGACTTCGTTAAATCGTGCCGTGTTGTGTAGACAAAATGTATATCTTTAAATATAAAAAGGTACGATGACAGAGGTAAGTAAAGTGGGAGAGGGAGGTGGTGACACAGGTGTTCAGACAAGAAAGACAGACGTAGAGGTAACGACGACGTTTATCTAAGTTCCCATGGTAGACAGATCTAAGACATGTGTACGTAATTATATGTTATAGACAGAAAGAGGAAGACCGAATGAAGTCAGACATCTTATCCGAAATCCAAATAGGTGGAGTTATCCTGACTGAGTTTACACAAGAAAAAGTTTCAACTCATTATCGTAACATATATACATGGTGTTCAAGACAAAGGTAAGTAGACAGTTTCCTGTAGATCCGACGAAGATACGGGATCGGTGTGTTCTTAAGACTACAAGTAAAGTCATGAAAAAATGTTATCGATGACTCTAAGAACAAAAGATTCAACAAGTATCATACAAGGTCAGGGAGTCGATATCTTGACCGATACAACTACGAAAGTTTTAACAGGTTTCACCCTGTTCTAAGAGAAAAGGGGAAAGTAACGGTCCCTTTTGTTATCCAGAACACGGGATGTGAAGGAAATCCACTTCATGACTTGTAAAAGACGACCCTCTTCCCTTCTTACATCCTATCATAGACACGGGACGAAAGAGAAAAGAACAAGATATATGGGGAGAGGGTACTTTTTTCTGTCAGTACGTATTTGAAGGAACGGTCTCTCCTTGGACGATGGGACACTCGAACCGTCCTCCATCCTAACCTCAAATCCCCGTTGACTCTTTTGTGTCAAACGTAAACAGTGGAGACCTTCAGTCAGAGGTCTTCCTTATTCACGTAAAGGGGGACTATTCTTTTCCCCCTATTCTTTTACCCCAAACCCCTAATCAGGAAAGGGTCCTTGACTGACTCGGAGACTGTCAGTGGACTCTAGATGATCGTTCTCCATTTACCCTACCTCCAGTGTCTCCGGAATGTAGTCACAACTGACTACACTCCTACCGACAATAGGGGAGATTGAAGTCTTTCAACAAAGTAATCCCTTATCTCGACCCTTTACGGACCCCAGTATTGAGACTCACACCGAAAAACAAACAAAAGTACAAGATGTCAGAAGGTAGACTTCAAAAAGCAAACCTCTATTACAAAAGAGAGTTCTCGGTAGTTGAGCCCGCTTACGTACCTTAAGTCCTTCCGTAGATAGGTTCACAGAAGTGAGGATGTCTTACGTCTCGATGACGACTCCTGACGTTTGTCCTTCTTTGTGAACCCTTCTGCACTTTGATAAAGTCTTTTTGAAGAATCTTTCATGATAATTCAGGAAAGTTTAGATTTAGTGGACGAGAATATAAAAGATTACTTAGTCTTGCATAACATAATTGTTTTCCTATAGAGTAAAGTTATAAAGTTAGACTTAAACCTATTAAACACAGTAAAAGTGTACGGTGAATAGGAATAGGATATACTCTTTCGTACAATCTTTCAAAGGTTTTTCTATCGACTCTACCGTCTCACTTTTCTGGGACTCGAAAGGAGGAGAGTACTCGTGTGGTTTTAGTGTTGAGAGACGTCTACTGGTACTTCTTTTTCTACATTTCGATTTCTGTATTTCTTCCTTGGTGTTGTTCTACCTATACACCCCGTCTGAGTTCTATCTTAGTTCTGGGTATGGAGGTCCACCCGTTTGATGTTTGATCTCTTATTAACGTCTCGAAGAGCGTGTCCTCACTCTCAAGACTCGGGACTCAACCCGAGGAGTCGGGTCCCAAGACGTGACCCTTCTGTTCGGGGGTCTCGTAAACCGAAACTTCCGGACCGTCCCGAATGAAAACCTTCAGGGTTTCTTGACCCCCTTTATTTCTGAAGTGAGAATTTTCTACGTGTGTTTTAGAGTACGGGTGATCCTGGGTCCTCTTTTCGCCATTAGACCATCCTGGTTTTCGTCATCAAACCAGAACCTCTCAGAGGTCCTCCCTGACCCACATCCCACACACACAACGTCCCCCGCCCCTCGCCACGCCGACTCCAAGTGGGACCCCTGTATCTGTAAAACTACAACAAATCAGTGGTTCAACACAGACTGTGTAACACTTGGGTACTTGACGTCGTCGTGCGGTCCGAAGGGACAGGAAGTGGTAGAGGGTCTCAAACGAGTTTGTGTGCAGATAATAACTCAACCACTACCACACACCTCACCCCCCACCGACTCCGAGTGGGACCCTTGTATCTATAACCACAGTCGGTATAAAACCTCGAAAGATAACGTACTTGTTCCCACGTCTGTCTGTGGTAGTACGTTAGATGGGAGATCGAGTAATCGTGGTTCTGGACCAGGGTAAGTTGTCGGATATCCACGGTCACAACCCTAGGGAATCCCGTTTATTAATTGATCCATCCCTGTGTCGGGTTGAGTAGTCACCTGTCCAATGGATTTCTGAAGGACTTGGGTGCTACCGTAGATCTGTACCGGAGTGGGTGATCTCCCGGTTTTGGGTTCAGATGACAGGTCACCCGTCCTTAACCAGGACGGGAGGTCCTTCGGACGGGATTGGTGATTTGGTCGGAGTGGGTGGTCCCCCGTCTGTTGTCTAAGTTCTTTTGGCGTTAGTGAGTCGGACTCCTAAGTCGGGTGGGTGTCGTCCGGTCTGGGATGGGACCCTGGTGATCGTCTGGTTGTGTTCGAAACCCTGTGACTTCTGGGGTATGGGTTGATACAGTCCTTGGTCCGAGAGGAAGGGGTGGGGACGGAGAGGATGGGGGTCACTAGACTGTGGTCAAGACCCTTGGGAGCCGGGACGTTAGTCAGAGATCCTAGGTCGAGATGGACGATCATTAAACTGTATGTGGGGTCCTGGACGTGGGAGGTGGGTAATCCCCCTTCCGTTGTTGAGACCTCAGAAGACCTGGGACTGAGGTGGGTGGTCACTCTATTGTGATCGGGACCATGGGGGACCCCAAGACGTCGGTCAGCAGAGTACTGGTCTGGGACAATTGATTGTCGATCAAATAGACGTCCCGGACCGTTGGCTGACGTGATCCCAAGTTTGTTCGGATAGTCTGGTGGGGGTATCGGTCGGGTGATGTTACCTTACTGGGTATATCGGAGGGATCCCCCTTGGGCATCTCGTTTATCGAACCACTGTTCTCCCCTCTCGTGACGACCCTGTGTATCCTGTAGAAGATTTCGTCCTATGAAGACGAGCGGAAGAGTTTTATTAAACCTATTAAACAGTAAAAGTGTTCGGTGAATAGGAATAGGACATACTCTTCCGTACAATTTTTCAAACGTTTCTCTATCGACTCTACCTTTCAACCTTTCTGACATTCGAACGGAGGAAAGTACTCGTGTGATTTTAGTGTTGATAGACGTCTACTGGTAGTTACTTTTTCTGGATTTCGTTTTCTGTATTTCTTCCTCGGTGTTGTTTTCCCCATCCTCCCATCTGTTTCAATAGTGTTTTTTTTCTTTTAATGTCCAGTCATAATGACTAGTTGTATCTACGTTTTTCAAGAGTTGTTTTATAGTAGTTCGGTTTAATTTATCATGTATATATTTTACGTTGTTATATGTATGTTAGGTATATGTTTTTATTTGGGTTTTACTTAATTTCTGGATTTACATTTTGATTTATGATATTTTGAGAACCTCCTTTTATATCCGTTTCGTCAGAATTACATTTATTATCATTATAAACCTCCCCTAGACAGAGGATTTTGTTGACTTTATTTTCGTTTTTATTTGTTTGCCCTGGTTTAATTTGAATTTCGAATACGTGTCGTTTCCTTTGGTAGTTGGATGACTTATCCTCTTTTATAGACGTTTCCTTTGGTAGTTGGATGACTAATCCTCTTTTATAAACGATTACTATGCTAGTTATTGTACAATTATAGATTGTGTTTGTCAAGTGAGTTGAGTTGTAACTTTTCTGTTGTACTAAAAATTTACCCGTTTTATTAACTTATCTTAAAAAGGTTTCTCTTTTACGTCTACTTGTTGTTCGTGTACTTTTCTAAGAATTATAGTGATTAGAAATCCCTTTACGTTTAGTTTTGGTGTTACTCTATAGTGGAGTGTAGACAGTCTTACTTGTCTTGTGTTTATGGTTCACAACCGTTCCTACACCTTTTTTCCTTTGGGAACGTGAGACAACCACTCCGACATTTAACTACGTCTGTGTCACCTAGTCACAACTCTAAAGAGGTTTTTGATTTTTATCTTAATGGTATACTGGGTTATTAAGGTGAGGACCCATATATCGGTTTCTTGTGATTAAACTTTTCTATGTGGATGAGATTACAAGTGTCGTCGTAATAGATATTAACGGTTCTATACCTTCTTTGGATTCTTAGATAGTTGTCTACTTACTCATTTCTTCTACACCATCCATTACATATATGTTACCGTATGATTAGTCGGTATTTTTCCTTACTTTGACGGTAAACGTTACTGTACGTACTTGAATCTTCCGTGATACTATTCGTCTTATTCAGTCTGTTTCTGTCTATAACATACCATAGTGAATATACACCTCAGTTTTTTTTTTTTTTTTTCGGGTTGTTTGATCATATATATTGTTTTTTCGTCTGAGTGTCTATACTTCTTGGTTAATCACCAATGGTCATCTCTCTATCTTTTCCTCTCCCTTTCAGACCCCTTCCCCTAATTCTCCATGTTTGGTAATTCATATTTTATTCGGTATTTCTTTATAACATGTTGTATCCCTTATATCAGTTATAAAATATTATTGATATTTACCCATATTAGAAATTTTCGACACTTAGTGACATAACATATGAACATTGAGTATATTACATGTCAATTGATATAAGTTAAAAAATTCAAACGTTTTTTAATAACGTCAAAAAGAACCTCCGAGTTTGTAAGTTATTGGAAACATACATTATAAAGATTAACGTTTTTACACATATGGACCTTTTCTATAAGGAGACAAATTAATAACTACAGAGTCCTCCCGACAACTCGACAAAAGAATACTTTTAAGAGTTCCTTTCCACTTAATGAATTGAAAGGTTAAAGTTTCACGTTCATAATATAGTGAATAAGTCAAACCCGAAAGTCTTAGATAACCCACAAAATTTATTATAACCTTTCCAAGTTTCCAATTGTCAACACGAGTCTCTTCAAGACAATGGACCGATCAGTAGTTAAAGGGTTAAAAACCTTCTATCAAGAAGTTTTAATTTGTTTATGAATCTCCTATGGATAATACATGACAATCATAATATTCACACAACAAACGAGTCAGTACAGGTTGAGAAACACTGGGGTGCCTGACATCGGGTGGACCGAGGAGACAGGAACCCTAAGAGGTCCGTTCTTATGACCTCACCCAACGGTAAGAGAAGAGGTCCCCTAGAAGGGTTCTTAGTTTAGACCCAGAAGACGTGACGTCCGTCTGAAAAATGACAGACTCGATGGTCTCATCATAATATCCGATATAAGTTACCACTTATCTTTGTTTCAACAGTAAAAATCCTTCGAATATTGGGAAGGTATAAATCAGGTATATCGGTAATAAAGAGACATCAGTTTTACATCCGGTAGTCACAAAGGACCCTACGATCTTTACGTCTTAGAGTCTGTGGTTAGGTTTAAAGAACTAAGTCTCAGATAAAATCGTTCTAGGGGTCTTCCAAGTACATCTGTACTTTAAAACTCCTTAAACGTTCCCCAGTCAAATTCTTACGTCCGATATCAGTTAACCATATACCGTAAAGAGACTGGTGTCCTTATCCGAGTCTTTTCCTATGGAAAAGTTCCTTTACACCATTACCCCTAAAAAAAGAAATATCTCTCTCTGTCTCCTTCATTATCAGCAAACGAGGGAGAGAGACTCTACGATACGTCGATACTAAGAAGTTTGACGACGTTGGAGTACTACTTCAACCCCTACCCGTCTCCGTTCTTGTAGTATACTTCGGACTCACTTGGTATGGACTAAGAGTGTTGACTGAAACAGTCAACACTCTTAGTTGTATTGGGGATTGTAGGATTACTCAGCGAACCTCTCCGACAAAGGATCTCGGAGCCTTCTTTTCAGGTATGTAGTCTTTTGTTGTGTGTGGTATCACCCATTTATACCAGTGGTTGTACAGTCGGACTCTTGTCGGTCTCTTGGAAATCCCTGCGGACGGTTCCCCCTATTTACTCCGTGTCAAAACCCTTTAGAGACCCGAACCCTGGTTAAACCCTCCGTTCCACCTCCTCACTTTGACGTATAAAACGACTATTTCTTCTCTTTTGTTACTCAGTAACCCTGTATATCTACGAACCCCGACACTTTCTCTCTTCCCTCTTCTGAAATCAAAGACTTTACCCTGGACACTCCATCGGAATCCGTCTTGGTCAGAGGAGACACGAGGAATACACGAAGACAGAACAGTGGGAGTGTCTAAGAGTGAAATAAGGAAGGCGGTGGATTTCGTTTAGTCACCGGGAGACACCTTAAGAGAAGTGACCGACGAGTTAAGAGTAGAAAGGATGAAGGGGAGGGTGGAGTAGGGTAACATGGAAGGGTTAAGGTGTAATATCCCAACACTCCGAATATTGTCCATGACTATAAATCAAATACCTCCCGAAAGGATCGTATTGAATAGGGTCGTAGTCAGATCCGTTTCCTTATTCCTAGACCATACCGAAAGGTGGAAATACGTGTATCAGTGGAGGTAACGGTCGAGTCTCGTTTGGGACCGCTATACTTTATTAATATGGATGGTAATAAATATCTCGTAAATACACGGTGTGAGGCGACACTTGAACTTTACGATACAGACAAAATTAGGAGAATCGATAATATCACTATATACTAAAATATGAGTAAAAAATCTACTTCTTGAACTCCGGATCTTACTAATTTCTAAGAGTGGGTGTCAATGATTCGTCCCTCGACTCTAAACTTCGGAACAGAAATCTACTTGTTTGTGTACAATATGAACAATAGACACACGAATCCGGAACCAATGAATCACTAATAAATATAATAGTTCGTCCGGTAACCAACTCGTAAAACCAATACAACAACAACGGGTTGACGGGTCGACACAGACTGAGAAACCCTGAAGTACCTGACGTCGTACGGTCCGGAGGAACAGGAAATGGTAGAGGACTTTAAACGGGTTCAAGTACAGGTAACGTAACCAGTACCACTACGGTAGGTCGGGAGAGTAGGAGACTACGGAAGAATAGAAATACGGAAGTTAGAAAGGGTCGTAGTCCCTGAAAAGGTCACTCAGTCGACAAGTGTAGTCTACTGGTTTTATGACCACAAAGTCGAAGTCGTTGTCAGGAAGGTTACTCATAAGCCCCAACTAAAGGAAATTCTAACTGACCAAACTGGAGGAACGACAGGTTCCCTAGTCTAAAACTAATATGCTAGTACAGTTTTGAGATCACTGTATAAGTGTAAGAGACTTACACACGATTCTGTTCAGGCACTAGTGATAACACAAATTGGTTTCACCGACACCCGTAATATCACGTTGTACGAACGAAATAAAAGTAATAGTGACACCAGAAAATTCATATAAAGTCAATAAAAAAACGACAAAAGTATACTTCGAGTTTATAATCTGGATCTTTCTGGGACTGTCTCTGAAGACGAACTGTCGACTCTTTACGTACCGAGTCGATCGACTTGGTCACGTGACCCTAACCGTTGAGTACCCGCCGTTGTAGTCTTGGTCTTGGGTCAATAGAATTAAGGGTCTACTTTTATAAAAAAATTGATGATCAAAAACAATGATAAGTTAGTTTTCCAGGTTTAAGTTCCAACAACTAGAAATAAAATAAAACATCATTTTACTATAAAAGGTCTAAAGAAGGGTAATCATTAGTTAAAAGACCCTAAGGTTTCTATGTGTCAAAATAAGGTCTCAAGACCTGAAGAACTATCTTCTTCATTCTTCCTTCCATTTAGGAGAACTGTCTTTCGTTACTATTTTAACCCGTTTTGACACTTTGGTTTGTAAATATTGAGAACTTAAGTGGTTTCTATGTTTTTCGTTGAAATCTTTAAAACCCCCTTGAAACTTTTAACTACGAAGGCAAATGGGGTAAGGGTTCTGGACAAAGTCAATCACGACTTCGAGAGAACCCCACATCGTTCTTCTGGTCGTCGTATTGACGATCTTTCTTACTGAACTGAACCTTGTCTCATGCTTTTTTTTTTTTTTAATGTAGAGATTCTCCGGACCGTACGACGTTAAGTACCCCAGTGTTCCTCAGTCTGTACTGACTCGCTGACTTGACTTGACTTGACTTCCTAATAACTTTTTTGACACTAGAAGTTAAGTCAAGTCAACGAGTCAACACACACTGTGAATCGCTGGAGGTACCTAATATCATACGGTCCAAAGGGATAGGTAGTGGTTGAGGACTCAAATGAGTTTGAGTACTCGTTACTCAACCACTACGGTAGGTTGGTAGAGTAGGAGAGAGTAGGGGAAGGACAGAATGGGAGTTAGAAAAGGTCGTAGTTCCAGAAAAGTTTACTCAGTGAATAAGTGTAGTCCACTAGTCTCAGAACCTCAAAGTCGAAGTCGTATTCAGGAAAGTCACTTATAAGTCCTGACTAAAAGAAATCCTACCTTACCAACCTAGAGGAACATCAGGTTCCCTGAGAGTTCTCAGAAGAGATTGTGGTGTCAAGTCTTCGTAGTTAAGAAGCCACGAGGTAAAAGAAGTATCAAGTGGAGAGTGTAGGTATGTACTGATGACCTTTTTGGTATCGAAACTGATATACTGGAAACAACCGTTTCATTACAGAGACGAAAAATTATACGACAGATCCAACCAGTATTGAAAAGAAGGTTCCTCGTTCGGAGAAAATTAAAGTACCCACGTTAGTGGTAGACGTCACTAAAACCTCGGGGGGTGTTATTTCAGACTGTGACAAAGGTAACAAAGGGGTAGATAAACGGTACTACACTACCCTGGTCTACGGTACTAGAAACAAAAGACTTACAACTCGAAATTCGGTTGAAAAAGTGAGAGGAGAAAGTGAAAGTAGTTCTCCGAAAAATCAAGAAGAAGTGAAAGACGGTATTTCTACCACAGTAGACGTATAGACTCCAATGACTATAAAGAGGGTCGTCAGAACTAAGGTCGAACACGAAGTAGGTCAGGTCGTAAAGGGTTCTACATGAGACGTATATTCAATTTATTCGTCCCACTGTTATATATCGGAACTATATGAGGACAGGACTAAACCTTGGTCAGACAAAAAGGTACAGGTCAAGATCGACAACAAGGAACCCGACCTATGTCTAAAGAGTCCTCCGTCCAGTCCATCAGAACATAGGGGTAAAGAAATCCTTAAAAGTCACCAAACCCCACTAGTTGTGTCAGTTTCCGAAACCGAATCAGTTATTTCGTCTTCTTCTACAACAAGACCTCGAGGTAACGCAAAAACTACTAGGTCACCCACAAACGTTAAACTAGAGACCAAGGAGACGGAAACGATTTAGGTCGAACTTAAAGACCAAGAACCAAGTACATGAACCTCAGACCGAACCTCTTAAAACTAGTACTGTAATGATCGCACACTCTACTCACGTTAACACGTCATCAAACTTGTAAGAAACCATAACGGAAAGAAACCCTAACCTTACTTGTGACTGGAAAAGGTCAGGACACCGGTGACGACTCAAAAGGTTTAAACGACTGTATAACTCACGTCGTGAAAGTGTCGTAGTAGATAATCCTAAACTTTAACGGGTTGACCTTAAGGTAATGGAGGTGATCGAAACAAGTATCACTATGAAAAATTCCGGGAGAACTGAAGGGTAAGGTCCTACAGACCGAGATCCACTCACTAGTGTGGTAGCACCAATAGACCCAGTACTTCTACAAAAACATATCAAGAAGACACATAAACACGGTAGAGAAGAATTAGAGACGAATACAATCCAGGTATGGTAAAGACAGGATATAACTCGGGTAGAAACGTACTTTACAAGGGAACTATAGACATTAAAAGAACTTCTCTAGAGATCAGAAAGGGTAAGATAATAAAAGGAGATAAAGAAACGTTACTAGTGACTACTTCAGAAAGAATAGAGAAATACGATAAGGATCCTTGAGATATAAGTTTACCCATATAGAAAGGAAAAAAAAAAAAAAATCAAAAAAATAAAAAATTTAAAATTTTAGAAATTAAGAATGTACACAAGGGTTTGTACTTGGGGGGAGGGTGGAGGGAGGGGTATTGTAGAGAGACCCAGTAGGGGTACGTGGTCGGGGTTCGTACGACATAGGACGCAGTCTGTATCTAACCGCTAAGTTAAGAATGTACTATCATATGTACAATCTTACGGTAAGAGGGTTTAGTAGGGTGGGAGAGGGAGAGGGAGACTCAGGTTTTCAGGCAATATGTGTAGACACAGAAAAAAGGACAGAACGTATGCCCCAGTAGTAACGGTTGAAGGATTTAAGGTATATATACACAATCATATGACATAACCACAAAAAGAAAGACCGAATGAAGTGAGACATATTAGCCGAGGTCAAAGTAGGTAGAGTAGTCTTGACTAAGTTTACTTAAGAAAAATTGCCGACTCATTATGAGGTAACACATATACATGGTGTCGAAAGAATAGGTAAGTAGACGACTACCTTTATTTTCGTTTTTATTTGTTTACCCTAGATTAATTTTAATTTTCGAAGACGTGTTGTTTCCTTTTATATTCGTTCCACTTTTCTGTCGGAAGACTTACCCTCTTTTATTATCGTTTACTTCGTTGACTGTTTGTTGATTAGAGTTCGTTATATGTTCGTTGAATACGTCGAGAAAGGAAAAAAGGAAACGGAAAGTGTAGGGAAGAAAAGTGTCGATAAACATTCTGGAGGAGTCTGTTTGTAAAACGGAAAAACGTAAAGAAAAAGAACCTCTACCAGAACTAGTGACGGAGGAGATGTTACACTACTTGGAGGTAGATATTAAGAAGTCCGTGAGACAGAAAGTCTAGATTAGGGAACTTAGATAAACAGTGAAGGTGATATATTAGAATTCCCTAAACTAAATCTAGTATGGACTTACCAGATCACCAAAAGGGACGAAAGAAGTTAAATTAAGACTCAAACCGTTATTCCTCAAGTACTAGACTCGGTGTCAGTCGAGGACCA
This sequence comes from Capra ibex, assembly GCA_006410555.1. NCBI lineage: Eukaryota > Metazoa > Chordata > Mammalia > Artiodactyla > Bovidae > Capra > Capra ibex. The sequence continues at coordinate 1,882,203 of SJYO01050271.1, forward strand.
GAACAAAAACGACTGACTTATCTCGAAGAGGTAGAAACCGACACTTCCCATATTAGTTAGACTAAAGTCATAACTGATAGACCACTACAGGTACACATCTCAGAAGAGAACACAGTAACCTTCTCCCACAAACGTTATTGGTCACGTAAGAGAACCCTTTTGAGGTAATCGGAAACGGAACGAAGTAAGACATAAGGTACCGGTTTAAAAGGAAAATGAGGTCCACAAAGAACTGAAGGATGAAAACATAAGGTAGGGAATATTACTTTTACTGTAGAGAAACCACCACAATCAAGACCTTCCAGAACATTCAGAAGTATCTTGGTAAGTTGAAGTTTGAAGAAGTCGTAATGACCAACCCCGTATCTAAACCTAATGACACAATAACTTATCAAACGGAACCTTTACTTGTCTCTAGTAAGACAGTAAAAACTCTAACATGGGTTCATGACGTAAAGTCTGAGAAAAAACTGATACTACCGATGAGGTAAAGAAGATCCCTAAGAACGGGCGTCATCATCTATATTACCAATAGACTCAGTTTAAGTGGGTAAGGTCGGGTAAAATCAATCGACTAAGGATTTTACAGTCACAAGTCAACGGTAGAGACAAACTGGTCAAGGCTAAACGGAACTAAGTACCTGGATTGTGAAGTACCCTTTATCTACCCTTTATCCACCCTTTATCACCTTTCTCAAGTCTGAAATAAAAGAACCCGAGGTTTTAGTGACGTCTACCACTAACGTCGGTACTTTAATTTTCTGCGAATGAGGAACCTTCTTTTCACTACTGGTTGGATCTATCATATAAGTTTTCGTCTCTGTAATGAAACGGCTGATTCCAGGTAGATCAGTTCCGGTACCAAAAAGGACACCAGTATATACCTACACTGTCAACCTGACACTTCTTCCGTCTCGTGGTTTCTTAACTATGAAAACTTGACACCACAACCTCTTCTGAGAACTCTCAGGGAACCTGACGTTCCTCTAGGTTGGTCAAGTAAGACTTCCTCTAGTCGAGACCCACAAGAAACCTTCCTTACTACGATTTCGACTTTGAGGTCATGAAACCGGTGGAGTACGCTTCTCAATTGAGTAACCTTTTCTGAGACTACGACTCTTCCTAACCCCCGTCCTCCTCTTCCCCTGCTGGCTCCCACTCTACCGACCTACCGTAGTGCCTGAGCTACCTGCACTCAGACTCACTTGAGGTCCTCAACCACTACCTGTCCCTCCGGACCGCACGACGCTAAGTACCCCAGCGTTTCTCAGCCTGTACTGATTCGTTGACTTGACTTGACTTGACTACCTGGATTGTAAGGTCCAAGGATACGCTATAACAAGAAATGTCGTAATATAAAATGAAGGTAGTGGTCAGTGTAGGTGTTGACCCACAACAAAAACGAAATCGAGGTAGAGAAGTAAGAAAGACCTCAATAAAGAGGTGACTAGAGGTCATGGTATCACACTAGAATCACCGTTTGTTTCTTGTGATTATTAAGTTTATCGGACTTAGACATTAGGACGAACCCCCTTAAAAAAAAATGTCCCTTTCAACCCCTCAATATATTGGTATCAACTAGAACTATTTGAGGTACTATGGATACCCGAAGAGAGTATAGAGTCAGTCATTTCTTAAACGGACGTTATTTCCTCTGGACCCGAAGTAAGGACCCAACCCTTCTAGGGAACCTCTTCCTTTACCGTTGGGTGAGGTCATAAGAACGGACCTCTTAGGGTACTTGTCTCCTCGGACCGTCCGATCTCAGGTACCCCAGTATTCTCAGTTTGTGTTGAATCGCTGATTTGGTCGTGGTGGTTCTATGGATACCAGTAGACCTTTCAACAGAGGTATCAAGTCGCTAGGTGTAAGAACCCTCTTTCATCTCTCCAGGATTCATATATAAAACCGACCAACACTCAAAAGTTGGATGTCCTCCATTCAGTCCCGTCAAAACGTTCGATGGACTTGAAATGTAAAGTGTCAGATGTGTATCGACATAACAGTTCACCAACAACAACAACAAGTAAACGGTTCAACACGGGTACCTAACGTCATGAGGTCCGGAGGGACAGGTAGGGGTTAAGAGTCTCAAATGAGTTTGAGTACAAGTAACTCAACCACTACGGTACGTTGGTAGAGTAGGAGGGAGAGGGTGAAGAGGAGAACGGGAGTCAGAAAGGGTCGTAATCCCTGAAGGAAGCGTAGTCCACCGGTTTCATAACCTTGAAGTCGTAGTCAGGAAGGTTACTTATAAGTCCTAACTAAAGAAAATCCTAACTGATCAAACTAGAGAAACGACAGGTTCCCTGAGACTTCGTAGAAGGGGTCGTGGTGTCAAGCTTTGGTAGTCAAGAAGTCATGAGTCGGAAGAAATACCAGGTTGAGAGTGTAGGTGCGTACTGATGACCTTTTTAGTATCGAAACTGATATGCCTGAAACCAGTCGTTTCACTACGGAGACGAAAAATTACGTGACACATTCAACCAGTATCGAAAAGAGGGTTTCTCGTTCGTAGAAAATTAAAACACCGACGTCAGTGACAGACGTAACTATAAACTCGGGTTCTTTTATTTTAGAGTGTGACAAACGTCAAAAAGGGGTAGATAAACGGTACTTCACTATTCTGACTTACGGTACTAGAAGGAACAAACTTACAACTCAAAGTTCGGTCGAAAAGGTGAGAGGAGAAAGTGAAAGTAGTTCTCCGACAAACCAAGGAAAGGTGAAATACGACAAATTGACCATAGTAGGTGTACAGACTCCAACAACTATAAAGAGATTCGTTAGAACGAAGGTCGAACACTTAATAAGTAAGGTAGTAAAGTATCCTACATGAGACGTATATTCAATTTTTATCGTCCCACTGTTATATGTCGGAACTGAGGAAAGGGTCAAAACTTGGTCAGACAAAAAGGTACAGGTCAATATTAACAACGAAGAACAGGACGTATGTCAAAAGAGTCTTCCGTCCATTACACAAGACCATAAGGGTAGGAAAATACTAATAAGGTGTCAAACAACACTAGGTGTGTCATTTTCCGAAATCACATTAGTTACTTCTTCATCTAAAAAAAAAAAGTTAAGAGAACCAAAAAGTCACTAGGTCGCATACAACTGTTAAACTAGAGTCAAGGAGACGGAAATGATTTAGGTCGAACATGTAGACCTTCAAGAACCAAGTGTATGACGACTTCAGATCGAAACACCAATAGACCTAGTAATTCTCGAAAAAAACATGGCAAAGGACACATAAGAACAGTGGAGAAGAATTAGAGAAGACGAAGACAATTCAGGAACGGTAAAAACCGGAAATAATACGGATAGAAACGTACTTTACCAGGGAGATATAGAGGTTAACAGAATTTCTCTAAAGATCGAAAAGGAAAAGACAACGAAAGGAAATACAGAAAACTAACAAGTAAATTCTTCCGAAATAATAGAGAGGAGACATCAGAGACCTTAAGACGTAAGTTAACCTATATAGAAAGGGAAAGAGGGAACGGAAAACTAACAAAAGAAAAGAGTCGATAAACATTCCGGAGGAGTCTATTGGTGAAACGGAAGAACGTAAAGAAAAAGAACCCATCTTTCTTTTTCGCCATCTTACCGAGTTCCACCAACTAATGTTGGAGACTGGTCAGTAACCGACTGGTAATTCAGTACGAAGTCAAGTCAAGTCATTGAGTCAACACAGGCTGAGAAACGCTGGGGTACCTGACGTCGTACGGTCCGGAAGGACAGGTAGTGAGGGCCTCAAGTGAGTTTGAGTGCACGTAACTCAGCCACTACGGTAGGTTGGTAGAGTATGAGACAGTAGGAGTAGAGGAGGACCGAAGTTAGAAAGGGTCGTAGTCCCAGAAAAGTTTACTCATTCAAGAAACTTAGTTCACTGGTTTCATAACCTGAAAGTCGAAATCGTAAACAGGAAGGTTACTTGTGGGTCCTGACTAGAGGAAATTCTACCTGACCTACCTAGAGAAGTGTCAGGTTCCCTGAGAGTTCTCAGAAGAGGTTGTGGTGTCAAGTTTTCATAGTTAAGAAGTCACGAGTCGAAAGAAATATCTGATTGAGAGTGTAGGTATGTACTGATGACCTTGTTGGTGTCGAAACTGATCTGCTTGGAAACAACCGTTTACAGAGACGAAAAATTATACGACGGATCCAACCAGTTTTGAGGAGAAGGTTCCTCGTTTGGTATCCTTCGGTTTCAGTTGTTTATTTTCGTCTTACTTCCTTTTAGACTTGTTTCTGTAACCACCATTTTACGTCACTCCCTCCGTCTGAGGTGTCTTAATCAAGTCCGTTTAATTATTTGTTTATTTCTTTGTTTTGTTTTGTTTTCTCATCGTTATTAGTATTGGAGGTTATTTCTTTTTATCTTTAGGACTCAACGATGTAATATAATAGATTTTATAGGTCGAAATTTGTTCACCAGTCAAAAACTAAATTTTTTTTAATTATTCTGTATGTTTCTTTATTCTTTGACACTGGGTGTGAGTCCTTTATTATGGACAATAGAGACTCCTCAGGGTAACCACATGATTTATTTCTGTATTTTCGACGATAGTCCTTACGTAAGTTCGTTGACTTTCATTGAAAATTCCTTTATTTCTAGTCCTACCATTGTTACTAATTAGTTCAACTCTGAGAATTACTTCTCCATATATAATATCTCTTATTAATCCGAATCTCCCTCCCCCCAAGTACAAACCCTTGTGTACATTCTTAATTTCTAAAATTTTAATTTTTTTTATTTTTTGATTTTTTTTTATTGACTTTACTTCTCATTAATGTCCGTGAGATATCGTTATAACTCTGACATCCTCTTTCTTAGTCGTTTAAATTTCTAGTCACTCATCTTTAGTAAATGTCATCTTTACTTTCTTTTTCAGTTCTTGTCATTCCTCTTGGGGTCTCTATATACCCTATTATAGTCCGTATAATTGGACATACAACCCTCAGAGACATTTTCTCCTCTCGCTTTTCCCGTCTTTTTTCAAAAACTTCTTTATTACCGGTTTATAAAAGGTTTATAAAATAATTTTCGATCAGGTGTCTAGGTTGTTTGAGTTAGTAAAGGTTCCTCTCGGTGTGGATCTCTGTAGTATCAGTTTGAAAACCTTCTGGTTACTGTTTCAATAATTTTCTTGTTCTCTTTCTACGGAGTAGTGTATGTTTGTTGTCATACTAATTGTCGACTGAATAAGTCTTTTCTCCTTTGGTCTTTCGTCGTCCTACTATAAAAGTTCTATGTCTTTCTTATACTAACAATTCTTAAGATTTAGGTAAAGTTAATGTAAAGTTTTAACCGTAAGGTTTTAATTTCTATAGTCTATTCATTTCTTACTCATTTAAACAACGATAGTCTGAATAGAATGTTGTTTATAATTTCCTTAAGGAAGTCCGACTTTCCTTTAAAATGTTCTAATATCGATCTCGGACCTTTTCCTTTACCATTAGGTGAGGTCATAAGAACGGACCTTTTAGGGTACCTGCCTCTTCGGACCATCCGATGTCAGGTACTCCAGCTTTTCTCAACCTGTGCTGACTCACTGAAGTGAAAGTGAAAAGTATCGATCTTGGGCACACTTCTTTATTTATTGTCACGTTTTAATTTATATGTCCTTTTGTGTATTCTGACATATTTATCAAATAAGAGAAAAGAGGAACATTGACCAACTTTTATATACTAACGTATTTTGTTATGAATATTTCGACGTAATTATTCAAATATTTTATACATAATTATTTTATTGTCGTTTTTCCTACCTAATTTTACCGTGATATAACTTAATTTATGTATATAAAATAATCTTGATTCAATCATAATTAAACTTTATTGAACGTTATTCGATTCCAGACATCACATTCAGGATTTAACGGGTGAATTTTCTTGGTTTTATAAATTCTTTTTTATTTTTTCCTTAATTTTATCATGTGACGACGACGACGACGATTCAGCGAAGTCAGTACAGACTGAGACACGCTGGGGTATCTGTCGTCGGGTGGTCCGAGGAGACAGAGAGTCTAAGAGGTCCGTTCTTATGACCTCACCCAACGGTAAAGGAAAAGGTTACGTACTTTCACTTTTCGCTTTCACTTCAGCGAGTCACCACGGGTTGAGAATCTCTGGGGTACCTGACGTCGGACGGTCCGAGGAGGCAGGTACCCTAAAAGGTCCGTTCTCATGACCTAACCCCACGGTAACGGAAGAGGCTTTTATCATGTGATCTTCATAGATAAATGGCGTTTTCTTTCATCGTTACAAACTTGTCTTCTTGTTTTCTCTGTACTTCGTTTTTTATTTTGTATTTTACTTTCTAAATTTAGTTTGGTGTAGTTATTGGTGTAATTTACACTTACTTAATTTTTGATTAGTTTATGTTACTAATAGTCTGACTTCTATTAAAGTTCGAGGTCGTTGACCGATTTTAATTTTGGTACTGTTACTATAAGATACGTTTATTATTGGAATTATCTCAAACTCACTGAGATGATTATAGTCTTTTTTTATTTTAATTATGTGAAACGATCTTCGTTTTAAATGTAAAATATTACATTTTCCCGGTTAATTAATCGTTCTATATTGTGCAAGAGTTATATATTTCTGATTAATTGTCTACATATGACTGAGTTACCTGTACTCAAACTCGTTAGAGGCTCTGAACCACTACCTGTCTCTTTGGACCACACGACGTCAGGTACCCCAGTGTTTCTCAGTCTGTACTGACTCGTTGACTTGACTTGTCTAGATGTTTTATGTTTTCGTGTTCAACTTTCTTAACTTTCCTCTTTACCTGATGGGTTATTATTATCAACCTTTGAAGTTATAGGATGAGAGTTGTTAAATGTTTATACAGAAAAGATGTATTGTCTTTTGGTTTTTTGTATTTCTTCTGAATCTATCGTGATAGTTGGTTGAAGTTGATTGTTAGACATCTTATGAGGTGGGTTGTTGTCGCGTGTACCTTAAAAAGGTCGTATTTGGTATACAATACAGTATTTTGTTCTGAGTGATTCAAATCTTAGCTTTAGTAAGTTTACTAAAAGATACTGGTCTTGTGTCAATTCACTCTCTATTTTCTTTCTTTGTTTAAATCTTTTAGAGGTTAAACCTTTAATTGTACAAAAATTCATTATATACCCAATTCTTTCTTTAGTATATCTTTAATCTTTTATGAAATTTGTTTACTTTTGGTTTTAAAACACCCTACGTCAGTGTCTTCACGAATCTCCTTTTAGGTTTTGATACAACCTTCACTTCTTTGTGGAGTTTAGTTATTGGTTCCGAAGATGGAATTCTTTGATACTTTTCTTCTCGTTTGATTTATGTTCCGTCCGTCTTATTACCTTCGTCATTTGTAACTTCATCTTTAGATGTTTTATATTCTGTCTTCTCGTTATCTCCTATATTTATTTCGGTTTTCAACTTTTTAGTCGTTTTACTTGTTAATAAATCACTCCGACTGGTACTCTTTTTCTCTTTTCTATGATGAATATTTTTAGTCCTTACTTTCTCTCCTATAATTATGATTAGGTCTTCAGTAATCTTCCAAAAATTCCCCTTTATCCTCCTTCTTAAAATCCAGTTTTGTGACCTACCGAATGTACTTTACTTTTTTAGAATCCTTCTTGTCTTTAATGGTTTTCACTTAACTCTTCATGATCTTTTAGTCTGATAGTGAAATTGTTCATCTCTTTAACCTAATCAATAATATTAAGAAGGATGAATCTTTTCAAGTACGAGTCTACAGAAAACACTACTTAAGATAGTTTACAAATTTCTTGTTTAAATAGTTTGGAAGTCTTTGTGAAGTTCTTTTATCCTCTCGAAAGTTGAGTAAGACGACGATAACAATGACGATTCAACGAAGTCAGCACAGGCTGAGACACGCTGGGGTATCTGCCGTCGGGTGGTCCGAGGGGGCAGACACCCTAAGAGGTCCGTTCTTGTGACCTCATCCAACGGTAAAGGAAGAGGTTACGTACAGTAAGTCAACACGGGTTGAGAAGCGCTGGGGTACCTGACGTCGGATGGTCCGAGGAGGTAGGTACCCTAAAAGGTCCGTTGTCATGATCTCACCCCACGGTGACGGAAGATTTCTCCGGCAATAATGGGACTATGATTTCGGTTTGTTTCCGTCATATTCTTTAGATGTCGTTATAGGGAACTCTGATATCTACTTTTCAAGATTCTATAATCTTTTGGTTTAGGTAGTTATATATATTTCCTAATATGTGGTACTGGCTGACCGTAAAGAAGATTCTTTTGTTCCAACCAAATTATGAACCTTTCGTTAGTTACATGATGTTGTAGATTTACGTTTTTCGATATTATTAAGATCTTTTTTTTTTTTTGTCAGCCCTTTTAGTAAAACTGGAGTCCTATCCGTTTCTCAAGAATATATACAGTGGTTTTAGTTCTAGGTATTTTATTTTTAAAGTATTTTACCTGAAATAGAGTTAATTTTTGAAAACGTGAAGTTAAGTCAAGTCAGTAAGTCGGTACAGGCTGAGAGACACTGGGGTGACTGACGTCGTGAGGTCCGGAGGGACAGTTAGTGGCTGAGGGTCTCAAATGAGTTTGAGTACAGGTAACTCAGCCACTACGATTGGTTGGTAGAGTAAGAGACAGTAGGGGAAGAGAAGGGAGGAAGTTAGGAAAGGTTGTAGTCTCAGAAAAGTTTACTCAGTGAAGAAGTGTAGTCCACCGGTTTCATAACCTGAAATTCGAAGTCGTAGTCAGCAAGGTTACTTATAAGTCCCAACTAAAGGAAATCCTAGCTGACCAACCTAGAGGGACGACAGGTTCCCTGAAAGTTCTTAGAAGAGGTTGTGGTGTCAATTTTTCATAGTTAAGAAGACATGAGTCGAAAGAAAAATCAGGTTGTGAGTACAGGTATATACTGATGACCTTTTTGGTATCGGAACTGATCTTCCTGGAAACAACCGTTTCATTACAGAGACGAAAAATTATACGAGAGCTCCAACCAGTATTGAAAAGAAGGTTCCTTGTTCGCAGAAAATTAAAGTACCGACACCAGTGGTTGACGTCACTAAAACCTCGGGCGGGAAGGGGTGGGGG